>NEWO01000779.1:143732-181791 GCA_003013225.1 Phalaenopsis aphrodite | reverse complement strand
TATTTTCCTAATCCTTCCCTAATCCCCACATTACTGTTCTATATGGACTCCTGCAATTTCACATGCATGCATCCGTTGTATTTGATCCAACGACTGAGATCCATTGAATTTCTTTTAAGTGCTGTACTCCCCATCTCCCTCTCCCTACAGTGAAGGATCACTGCGTCGCGTCCCACTCCCGAATTCTCCTCCTGGAGCGATCAGCGGCTCGACGTCGAAGGATCCCGCAATCCATTATTGCAGCAAGGGGCGAACGGCAGCTGTGAGAGAAATTGGTAAGTGTGAAACCCTCTTTGACATTATTCCAGGCATTCATTTCGATCCTCACACTTTTGTTTGATGTTTGCCTTGATTTTGTGCACTTTTTGTTTCTGGGCCTTCCTACCGGGCATCGAACTTGTGTCAGAAGCGTCAAAACTTAATTTGTGAGCTTCCGTAAGAGCTTTCACAGAGTATCAACAAAGGGGAATAGAGTTTTGAGGTGCTAGGAAGATTTGGGGAATATTACATCAGTACTACGCGCGTAGGGTAACATGCGTAGCCAATGAAATAACGCCACGACATCCTGTGCGATAGAGAAAAAAAAAGGCGCAGTAACACGAGGAATATTCCCCCCGTGTTATTCATGTGTTATTGTGTATTATTCATGTGTTATTGTGTCCTAAGAATATTTCTGATATTATAATAACACAATAACACATCAATAACATATGAATAACACACAATAACACATGAATAACACAGGGAATAATATTCCTCGTGTTACTGCGCCGTTTTTTTCTCTGTCGAGAATATTCTCCGTGTTATTCAAGTGTTATTGTGTGTTATTCATGTGTTATTGTGTCATGAGAATATTCTTGGTATTATAATAACATAATAACACATCAATAACACGTGAATAACATGCAATGACACATGCATAACACACAATAACACACGAATAACACGGGGGGAATATTCCTCGTGTTACTGCGCCGTTTTTTTTTTCCTGTAGCGCGGGGTGTCATGGCATGATTTTATTGGCTACGCACGTTATTTCTACGTGTGTAGTACTGATGTAATATTTTTTTAGAAAATTAAGCGGTATCGGATATATGAAATTATGTTGAAAAGCCCATTTAAGGTATGTTTTGACAAGTAAGTCATGTTTTAGGTTAAATCACATTACGAGATGAAATTTCGTGAATACCTATTATGTTTATGATTTTCAGGTTCTTTACACGAGGCAGCGAGCTCGAGATCAACGTGTGGAAACTCCTCGTAAGGCTACTCCATTAAGTCAGACGAAGTAATGTTGTGCTTAGTTTAAAAAAATAACCTTATGTAGATTTTATGTGATTATGAAATCAACATTGTTGTATTAAAACTTCTTGCATAATGTAGATGATTATCTGCTTGGAATGTATGAATGATAGTTGGTTTCTTTTAAGATACATACAAATAATATTATATCATGATACATATGACTATGTATGAAATAATTATCTGCATGTATTTGTTTGTTATGACTCTTTCAAGTGATGTATGAAGTGTCTATGAATGTTTGTTACATATATTATGCTTTAAGAAATGTCATTAAGAATGCTATTGGTAGACTATTACATAAGTACTTGCAAGTACGCTATGCAGAGATATGATATTACAGTAACAAAACTCTGAAAATCATTGTGATCAGACGGTAATGACGAGGAAACGTTTGTATCAGGTGGGCTATTGATAATTGTTATGTTGAGGGAGGGGGGAAACATTTACCGATAGATTATATAGTCTTTAGGGCAGGATAACGACCCATGATATGACCAGACAAAAATAATTGAGGCTTGTATATTTAAAAGTGATATCACTATGAAATGACATCTTTGAAATGACACTGCTATGATTAAATACGATAAATAGCTTATGAACATATTTTTTATTATATTTATGATTTCATGCTTATGACATATATATTTATACAACAGTTCTGATTTCTATGCTACCTACTTTTCTTTTCATAACTATATGATTATAGCATATTGTGACTTATGTGTAGACATGTATGGTCTATAAAATATTATTTTAATCTTAATTATTTCTCTGAGCACATTATGGTGCAATCTAGAGCAATGAGCACCAAAGTGAGTAATCAGGTGTGATTTGTACAACTTTTAAACTATATGCTTTTGGGGAGCATGTACGGATTTTTTTTTACATTTTTTATTATGTTGAATTTAGCAGCTCTATATAGTTTTTATGTTTTGAGGCTATGACTTTTTATGCTTCTGAGTATGAATATGAATGAATAATGAAATACAATATATCATGTATATTGCAACAATTTGGTTATACTATTCCATCACCCACTGGACCCTGATTCTGCAAGTTGGGACGAGTATTGGTCAGAATTTAGTCCGGCCGAATTGTTCACATCTGTCGCACCTCACTCAACCCTTAAAGGGGGTCAATTGGGTTGTGACACTATTCTCTATAAATAGGAGGACCCTTTCATGTTTCAGGACTTTTGGATCCCCTGGATGTACCTAACCATTCGATAAAATAAAATGGTAATAGAGCCTATGAACACCCTTCTTACCCCTAAAGGGCATGTCTTGTTGTTCACTCTCTGTGCCTTTCTCTCTCTTGGCTCAAATGCTCTATCACTTGTGTGTGATTTACAAGACAAATTCAGATTTAACAAAAAATAACTTTAAGAGAATAAAATTAACATGTAATTAATCTATCCTTAATCACTCAGCAATATTACTTACCCTTTCAATCATATCATAGCTATTAAAACATCCAAATACAAGTTTTTTTTTCCTGCACGTTCAAAGCATGAAAACTCTTATTAAAAAAAAGTACATTTAACCAGAAAGCTAAACCCTTCCACAATGCATGCAAACCATTCTAAGATCAGTGTCAAAGAGAGATAAAAGCAACCATAGTTTGCTATTAATTATCTGTTTCATAAGAATAACACGCACATTGCAATCTGCAACCAATAAGTTAAATTAAGGATAGAGATTTACTAATTATCAGCAGACAGAGAAATCGTGGCCATGGTAGTTCCAACCCTGAAGAACAACCCTCGGTGTGACCCCTTGAGGAACCTCAAAAGAGATGTTCATGGCCATCGACTCGCCCGGAACCAGCGAGAAGTAGTTATCAGAATAATGAACAGGAAGGATTCGAGTGTCATCAGCTTCTTCTTCCACCTTCTTTGCAGCATGAACAGAGAAATGGAGGAAGAAAGCCACTCCAGACTCGGATCCAGTAACTTCAAACACCCTCCAGCCTTTCTCCAGTTTTGAGAATTGGAGGGCACTGCAAATCCTACCAAATACACCATTTTTAGTCCTTGCTGCTTCAAGTTCTTCAACATGATCCACTGACCTGCTTTCCTGATTATCACTCCAATTCTTATTATCTAACAGATTTCTTAGGATTCCAGAGTTTAGGTTCTTAGACATATTTAGAACATTCATCTGCATTTTGTAAGTGGAGCCTGTGACAGATATTTGAGAAGTAATCTTCAGTGGCACTTTCTTTGCACGATAATGCTCCAGCGTGTTGTAATTACCATCTGGCAGATGCAACCAGTAGAAGTTTCTTGATATAATGCTTGTATCTGACACTCTGAAAAGTTTGAGCAGAAGAAAATAGACAGGTTTTGCATTCTTTGATTTTGGATATTGGAGTTCGACAATCTGTAATACTTTTTTCGACGGCACCGAAAGTTTCTCTGTAACATTGTAATATGGGCATTTACCATCAAGATCCCAAACTGAAACTTCTACGGATACACCTGACAGTTCATCTGATGTGGTGTTCACAACCTGATTAAACAAAAAACTAAATGTTAACTCAAAAAACTAAATGTTAACTCATACTATTTACATATAAAGCACCCAATTCCTATGTATTTACTTGTCTGGCTCTTAAATTTTACTTTTTACATTTATAGAACCCAAATCTTTCATATCACATTAAAAAAAATCACTATTTTAACTTTTTAAAAAGTGATAAGACACCTTTTCATGCATATGTAAGGTGGCATATATGTAAAAATTAAAGTTTAGATGTTAAATCTGTAAATCTACAGAATTAAATGGTATGTATGTCAATTTTCCAACTTGAAAAATTGATATCAGAAAGCTGATGAAATGACTTGTGCGTATAGTTTCTAACCTCAATGTAGTTGGTGGCTAGATTGAGCTGCACATGAATAGGCTCAGAAGCGCTGCGGCAGCCATAAAAACCTGCTGTTTGATCATGGAGATGATCATAAAACTGACCTCTTAGGCCAGTCCATGGATTCTGCGTCTTCCAGATATTAACGCCAGTGTACTTGGTCCACATTCGAGAAGTCCATCCTTCAAGGAGGGCTTTATATTGTACATAGTTTACAAGTTGTGCCTGAAATAGGAGAAAGCTTGGAAGGGAAGATGAAACATGGACAAAAAATAACACATACAAGGCGAGAAAGAAGTTGATATTTCAGTTCACCTTTTCACAAAAATCATCAAGGTTCTTTGGGCGACCATATGATTCGATCTGGTCATGGACCTTTCCTGGTTTTGAGTATGGAATGTATTTATGATAGGTCCAAATTGGATTTGGAACTTCTTCTATGTAACCATTGGAGAGCTTTCTAAACAATGGGATTTGCCACCCTTCTGGTGGCATCGTGGCTCTAATGGTAGCTGCAACTGGCATCCCCACAGATCCAACCTCAGGATTAAATCCATATTGATAGAAATCATCCTTGAAGAAATCTTCTGGATTTTGTATTTCATATGGGCCATCAGTAAAATCACCTTTCCCATTTGCAAAACCATCCCACATTGATCCTTGAACATAAGCACGGGTTCCATCAAGATATTGACTAGGATCAGTTGATTCTTGTGATAAATCTTCACAAACATTGGAATTTTCATCATAAGACTTGAATAGAGGATGAAGCTTTAGGTAATTCATAAGAGCTGAGTTGATGTCTTTTGGAGGAGTTTGTTCATTTCCACCAACCCAGAGAGCAAGACTAGCATGGTTTCTAAGAAGCTTGATGGTGTCTTGTGCACAAAGAAGAAAAAGGTTATGGTCCAATGGACCGTTAGGGTTTGATACAGGTATGCCTCTTCCATCACAGTCACCTGTTATCCAGAACTCTTGCCAAACCTGTGACATGGAAACATCATCAATAAATTTTGACACAAATATTAAATGCGCCAAAATATTTAAAGGCGGAATGGTTAAGAATTTAATAGCGAACGGTGTGCAGGGATGGAATGAGCCCTTGGGGCTTCCATTGGTTCACAATCAAAACAACACGCACCAATTTGAGAAATCAAGAATAAAAAAAATCAAATAGAAGCACAACAAAGTAATTTAAGAAAAGCACACAAGGATTTACGGGGAAAACCCTGAGAATGGGAAAAAAATACGGAGTCACACCAACAAATATTTCACTATGAATGCGAGAAACTTATAGAGTACAACACTCAGATTTTCGCTCTAAAATCACAAAAACTTACAAAACTTTTCTCCAAATCTTCCTCGCGATCTCACACAAGAAAACTCTCGTTGAAATCCTCCTCCTTGATTTTTTTCCATTTCACAAAAAGCTTTGTCGAGAAATATTGCATGCGCATTAATCCCCTCATCGCTCAAATCGCGAACTCAAAAATCAAATAGTAGAGAACCGTCCCAACGGTACAACCACTCCAACGAGAGATGTAATTATTTCATGAACTCTTTTCCCACAAACTTGGAACCAGCAAATCATTGGCTTGAATATGCCCACATGCGGCATGGCCACTCCGCCCAAAGTGGCTACTACACCCGTTTCAGGCATGGCTAGGCCACGCTGTAGTCGATGCTTATAGCGGTCGTGCGCTAATGGTGCTTCTGGCTCATTTTACAACAATCTCCTGCTTGGAGATTGATAGCACCCAATATCTGTCCTCCAAATTTGTACCTCATTTATACCATCTTCATAGTCCCATATCGTAGAGTGGCTCACCCCTAATCTCAACATTCTTGAAATCCAACTGAAGCCAAGCATAGCTCCAGTTTTTTGATAGTCACTACCTTTGTTAGCATATCCGTAGGATTTTAAGTTGTGTGTATCTTCTTTAAAAGTAACTACCCATCTTCTAGGAAAAAGCGAATAAAGTGATACATCATTTGGATATGTTTTATCCTAACAAAAAAAAGTGATTTAGCAAGATGAATAACACTCATATTGTCGCTATAAAGCTTTTTCAATCCCCTGATTCTTGCTTGGTTCTATGATACAACCATGTAGCCAAATCATCTCATTATAAGCCTAAGTGATAACAATGCATTTAGCCTCCGTAGTTAAAAGTACAACAATCTTTTGTAAACTAGAAACCCAACTCACCGTTGTGTTCCATAAAGTGAAAATATATCCTATTATACTGTTTCTACCATCCAAATCTCTTGTCAGATCCGAATCTACAAATCCTTGTAGATTGATCCTTGCTCATTTATAACAAAATGTCATGTTGATTGTTCTTTTCAAATATCTAAGAATCCACTTTATCACCACTGAAAGATGTCTGTCTGGATTGCTCATGTACTTGCTAACCGCTGCCACTAAATATATCTAGTCTAATATAAATCATAGCATGCATCAAGCTTCGAACTACTGAAGCATACAGAGTTCTCCCCATCAGCACTTGCTCTGCTTCAGACTCAAGGGATAATTTTTAGATAACATGAAGTAACTACTTGAGGGAGTGCAAATTGGTTTTACCTCATCCATGTTGAACCTTTATAGGATCTTATCAACATACTCTACCTAAGGCAACTTCAGTGTACTTGCACTTCTATCATTAAAGATTCTCATCCCCCATATCATACTGGTTGGGGACCTAAATCCTTCTAAATCCTTCATCTCGTATACATTTGATAATTTTCCTTTTAAGTCCCTACTTCCATATCTTCACCTGTAATTAGCATGACATTCATAAACAAAAGGAGCAAGATTTAACAATAACCAAACTTTTTGATAAATCAGCAGTGGTCTGTGTCACGACCCAGCCCAGAGCTTAAAATTAACCAAAACAGGAACGACAATCAAACAGTCAAAAATCAATTCTCTGTTATTCTATGTTTATCACTAACAATTTGATATTCAAAAATACATGAAAGAACCACTAAAGAATAAAATTAAAATGAAGTATAATTTTTTACCTTTCCGATTGTTTTGCTCACCACCTATACACATTTGATTATCTTCTATTTATCTTGTTCAAAAGCTTAAAATTTTAAAAAAGTTAAAGTAACATAATAAATTATCTAAAGAAAACTCAGGAGTAACCATACTTCAAAACTACAGTAACACAAAGAAAATAAATCATACGCATGCTAGTATTTCATATCTATATAAGAAATCTTATAATATGTTAGTATTTCATATTTTTAAAAGTGACTTTATATATACTAATGCATGCATAAATGATCTTTTCTAAATGAAAATACTCAAATCTTCTATATGTATTTATTATAATTTTACATTTATTTTATACTCTTTATATACACATCTGTCTCTTTGAAGATCCCCGTCGACAAAACTTAATACACCCCAGACCGACATTATCTTATCGATGCAACAATTTGCGATTTAAACATCACAACTGTCTAGGATGAAAAGACTCTTACCTGCTCATGACCGATATTGTCATATCGACATAGCGGTTAATGATGTAAACATCACAATTGTTTGGGGTGATAAACTTTGTCTACTCGCCTCTGACCGATATTATCACGTCGGCACAACGGTTAGTGATCTAATAATCACAATTTTCTGGGGTGATAGAAAGACATATACGCCTCTGGGTACACTAGTGTCCCCTGTCTATACCATTAAGAGGTAAAATCCTTTGAATATGCACATACAAGCATTTATAGATAAGCTATTTCATTATTCATAACATACATAATTCTAAGACATTTTAATTCATCTATTAATATACATATTTATTTTGTTATGCAATTATTCATCATACATATCTCTTATATTATGCATATTATCAATCTCTTATCGCATGCATATCTCTTATATCATTAATTTCTCTTATATCATGCATATTTTCCACATCATGCATATTTTTTCCTATCGAGCTTATCATGCATATCTTTCATGTTTAACAATATAAAAGATCAACTAAACTCGAGTATATATGAAGTCGAACATATATTTTGAAATAAAAGAGCTTACTGAACTTTAAAAATATAACTACTAATCTCGTTTGCCACATTAGATTTTTAATCTACAATACCTAGCTAGATGTTGTGACAACTTTTATGTTAATATTAATAACTTGAAAATTATAATATCAAAATTTAACATTTAATCAATTTTCGTTAATCAATTTATTCTTAGCATAGAACTAATTTACCTAAATTTACGAAGTCGTCATACAACTAACTTCTACACGTTTGCCTTGAGCTCGCTTGTATAAATAATTTGAAATTTGTAAACATCTTAGGATTTTATAATATCTTTACTCAAGTGATTTAATTCAAAACATAATAAATTTGGCAAAACGTGCCTCAAACGGGCTTTACGAGATAATCTAACCCTTCTCTAAAATTATATATTATTCTTCTCTCTTCTTCTTCTTCTTCTTATCACTATATGTCACAATCCGACCCAGGGCTTAGAGCTATCCAAGATAGAAACGAACGGTTGAATGGTGAAAATCAATTCTCTATTATTCTAATTCAAGTACAAACAAGTTAATATTCAAACAATGCATGACATGAAAGAGTCACTAAAGAAAGTAATTAAAATTAATAAATTGAACTTTGTACCGTTCCGTTTGTTGTCCTCTTCTTCTATACACATTTGTTTATCTTCTATTTTTATTCAAATATTTAAACCTGAAAAATAATATTAAAACAATATAATGAGTTATCTAAACATAACTCAAGCAATTTCACTTCTAAACAACGGTAATTCAAGGAAAAAAGTATAAGATGTGTGTCTATAAGAAATCGTATAATATATTTATCTTTTTTATTTATTTATAAGCAATCTAATAAATGTTTATAAGCAATATGTTTATAAACAATCAGAGATATGTTTATAAGCAATTTAATATATGCTAATACATACATCAATGACCTTTTATAAATGAACGAACTCAATCTTTTATAAGCATACAATTTAACTTTAGTTTTACTCAATCTTTTATAAGCATACAATTTAACTTTAGTTTTACTTTATACTTTACATACATATGTCTCTGTGAGGATCACTGACAACAAACATATCACACCCTTAATTGACATTTCTCCGTCAGCTCTCGTCGACACGACAGTTAGCGATTTACACATCATAATTAACTAGAGTGGAAATGCCCTTACCTGCCCTTGACAGATATTATCCCATCAGCATAATAGTTAGTAATGTAAACATTACAATTGTCTGAGGAGTTAATTTCTGGTCTACTCTCCCCTGACTGATATCATCCTGTCGACACAATGATTAGTGAAGTAACTATCACAATTGTCTAGAATGGTAGAAAAACTCTACGCGCGCATGTTCACTAGCGTCCCCTGCCTGTACTATTAGGGGGTGAAATCCTCCTCTAAACATGTACATGCAAGCATTCGCATATAAGTTATTTCATTCTTCATGCATACATTATTATGAAATATTTTTATTTTGTTTTACAACTATGGACATATCTTTCATATCATTCATATATCTATCTCATGCATATTTCTTACTTATATCATACATATCTTTCATGCATGTCTATTTTATATGTTTATCTTATATATAATGTCTATATAAATATCATACATCTTATGCACATCTTTCATGCATGCACATTTTTTCCTTCTATGTTTATCATGCATATTTGTCCTATCAATATGAAGAATTTGATTAAGATAGGACATACATGAAGTCAAACATATAATCTGAAATAAACATGATTACTAAAATTTAGAAATGTAATCACTCACTTTATTTTGTCACGCTAAACTCTTAATCTTCGACAGTTGGCTAAAGATTGTGGTGAATTTTCTATTGAGTTCAATAACCTATAGAACTTAATATTTAAATTTCTATGGTTTAAACAAATTTTATTAATCAAATTAATTTTCTTAGCTTAGGATTAACTTACCTAAATTTTAACAAAGTCGGGCTACGACGATCTTCTGCACGCTTAACTCGAACTCGTCCCCTCATGTAACCAACCTGAAATCTTAAACGAATTAGGAAATCATAATATATTACCTCGTTATGTAATTTAGCTTAAAAAATCATCGATTTACTAAAACATACCCTAAACGGCTTTCTCGGCGACCAATCCTTCCCCAAAGTTGCCAAATTTGTTTTCAATAACATCCAACCACACTTCTACACCGATATCATGCTATAACCCTTTTAGAAGCTCACAAAAGACGTTTGACACTTCTGACACACAATTGGCGCCTCTAACGGCTACCGAAAAGAAAATAGGCAAGGAAAATGAGGTAAAAGTCAAAATAAAAGTGCAAATAAAGAAATGTCTCAAATGGCATGAAATAAGGATTCATAAATCTTATAAGAGTGTTTCGTACAAATAGACATAATTTCGGAGACCTAAATCATAAGTTTTAGCACTCTGCGAGCTGCTCGCCTGCGCTCTGTGCTACAGTGATCGAGTGGAGACTCCCCAGGCTCGCCGAGCCACACGTAGAGAGAGGAATCGAGAGAGCTTCATGAGACGAAAATTGAGAACATAGAGGAACAAAGGGCTTCAGAGAGAATTTCCCCATTTGATGCATCCCACAATGTTAAATATCGCGTGGATCGGTTGGGAACAGTAAGGATGCGGGAGAATTAAGGTAATCAAGTATAACTAAATTAAATTTATAACTTTCAATTTTTATATCTTTCATTTTATTCATAGTTTACATATAAAATTTATATGTCGAATTGATCGTTTCGACGCATAGAATTTTATAAAATTGTTTTGATTAAACTCTAAGGGATGTGAAATTTGAGATGTATTTAGCAAAAAAAAAAATCAATTTCACAAAACTGGTTATTAGAGTCTGTCTGATATTTCATGTATCCACTCGCTGACATCAATCTGTCAAATTTCTTATATCACCGTCTCGGGGTCTGCTTCAAGCTATAGAGGTTTTTCTTTAATCTGCAGGTCGAATCTTCTTTCCCTGAAACCTCGTAACCCTGTGGTTGCATCATATATAATTCCTCCTCCAGATGTCCATGCAAGAAAACTAGTTTTACATTCATCTACTCAAGATGTAAATTTTCTTCTGCAACTAAATTTAACACAACTCTGACAGTTGTCATCTTCATTACTGAAAAAAAAAATCTATGTAGTTTACTTCCTTCTGTTGGAATTCTTTCACAACAAGTATTATTTTGTAGTGTTTGCTACCATTTAACTCCTCTTTCAGTCTATAGACTCACTTATTGTGCAGTGTTCTTTTCTCATGCAGTAATACTGTCAAATCTCAGGTCTAACTTGACTCCCAAGGACTGCATTTCATCATTCATGACAAACTCCCTCTCCTTTGATTCTTCAACGTGAATAACCTCCTAATAGCACTTTAGTTCACTATTATATGATGACAACAGATAGTACAAAGAAAACGAATATCTTTGTGTCGGTGGTGTAGCTCTAATGATCTAACTTCAATAGCAGGTGGTCGAGGAACTACTTGTGCTTTATCTGATTGAGCACTTCTTTTTTTTTCCCTTCTGATCACCAATATCTTGTATCTCAAAATACTTAAACTCTTCAAAAGTAACCGACAGACAATCCTGTTTTGATCCTATCCGTATATATCTTCATTTCATAAAAAGTAGCATCATTGCTCCTAATGAACTTCTGATTATGATAATCTCAGAATTTGTACCTTTATTTATCAGAGTCATATCCATGAAAGTGTATTAGAAAGATTTCGAGTCAAGCTTACTCATTGACCATGCATCAACATCTACGTATGCAATCTAAGTACTTTCAAGTGAGATAGATTTACCTCTTTGTCACTCCAGACTTCTTTAAGCAAGCCTTCTTTCAAAGGTACAAATGGATCACTACTGATCAGATAAACTACAGTGTTTGCTGCTTCTGTCTAAAGTTGTCTTGGTAAGACTGTGTGTAATCTCATACTTCTGACACATTCAGTGATGGTTCTAGTCATGCTCTCGGTTACTTCATTCTATTGTGGAGTTCTTGGAACAATGAACACAAGTCTGATTCCCTCTAAAGCATAGTATTTTATGAATTTTTATCAAAATAATCACCCTCATTATCTGATCTTAGACACTTCTGCTTCAATTCTGTCTCATTTCCTATCATAGACTTCTATCTCTTAAACACTTCAAGTACGTCAGATTTTTGCTTTAAGAAATAAACTAATACTTTTTTGGCATGATAATCAATAAATGTAACAAAATAGTGGGAACCTACAATTGAATAGACTGGAGTATGACCCTATACATAAGCATGCACTAAATTTAATTTATTTGACTTCACTATTGACCTACCTTTAACAATTTTTTTTTTCTTTTTTTCATATATACAATCTTCATAGAAATCCAAATCTTCAAATTTCAAACACTGAAGTTTATTATTTGAAAGTAAGAACTTCAAATCTTTCTTGATCATATGGCCAAGCTTGTGCTGTCATGGACCTGCATCTACTTTGGTTCTAGCCATATCAATGAAATTTGTCATTTCATTGATTAGGTAAAGAATGCCTTCAATATTGTCCTGATGCATCACCATTGCCCTCTGGTCACCTTCCACAATGATCAATAAAAGTAATTACGAATCCTGACTTTGTCATCTGACTCATTAAAATAAAATTTTTCTTCAGATTTGAAATATGTCCAACTTAAATAAGCTTCAAACTTATTCCATTTTGCAATTTGATATCCGCATTACCCTTTCCAACAATATTACAGGGCTTGTTATCTCTCAACAAAACTTTTCCTAAATCACTCTGAGAGTATGTTTTATACACCACTTTGTTTTGACATGCACGAAAAGAGACGTCAAAATCTACTATCCAAGATTCAGTACTAACTAGGGATAACACCAGGGAGTCACCTCGGATTTCGCTAGTGAAGACATTTATAGAAAGATTTCCTTCTTGCCCTCCAAGACCAGTCTTCCTTGGAGCTTTACAATCAATCACGAAATGTCATTTCTTTGCACAGTTCTAGCATTCTCCTCGGCCATTTTCTCTGCATGACCTAAACTTTCCTTCTTTGGACTTGAATATGTCTCTTGTCTGTATTCTTGTCCAGATTCCTACCCCTGAACCTGAGAATTCACCATTCATTGCCTTCCTGCAAACTTCTTCATTCAACACTAATCCCACGATGTCATCGAAGTTCAACTCCATATTTCCAAAAGAGATACTAGCCGTCGTGACCAAACCATCTCAGTTATCTGACATTCTCCCAGCTCTGACCTCATCATCAAATTTAATTCCCACAAAACACAACTTGCTACAACATTGAAATTGTTCAAGTTTTCAGTCACTGAACTCCCTTCCGCCATCTTCATATTGAATAACCTCTTCATCAGAAAAATTTTATTTGAAATAGAAGGTTTTTCATAAATCTTTGTCAGCGTCATCATGAGAGTCATCGTTATTCTCATCCACTATATTGAATGCAACAGACAAGGAAAGTGACGAACAAATCAGATATGGGGTCATTCGATCCAACACTCATTCCTCCATAGTTATCAATTCAGGCTTCTTTGTAATTTATTGTAGTAACATTCAATTTTTTTTTATATATCAAATCCTCCAACTTGCATCCTTTAGAATGTGAAGTTCAATCCATTGAGCTTCTCCACTTTATACTTTATTTCGTCAGTAATTGCTCCCACTCAAATCAAACACCTCGCTCTGATACCACTTGTTGGGATTGAATGAATACTTAGGGGTTTGATTGGTTAACAATCAAAACCACATTGCAAAACAAGATCCCAACAAATCGAGAAATCAGAAATAAAATAAATCGAACAGATGCACAACAAAATAATTTAAGAAACCCACACAAGGATTTACATGAAAAAATCGAGAACGGAAAAAAATCACGGAGCCTCACCACAAAAAATCTGACTATGAATGGGATATTCCTTCTAAAATCACACGAACTTACAGAACTTCGCTCAAAACATTTCTTTCAATATTACCAGAGAAAGCCCTTGCTGAAATCCTCATCAACTACTTTCCACTTCACGAAAAGTAAAGAAATGTTGCACTTCACAAAAAGCCGAGAAACAGTAGAGAACCATCCCAACGACGTAACCACGCTAAGAAGAGGCGTAATTATCTTGTGCACTCTGTCCCGCAAACCTAAAACCCGCGATTCACGGACGCAAATGTACCTAGTTGAGGCATAGTCACACTGTCCGGCGTAGCTATGTCATGCTGAAGGCTCTCTTGAATGCTTCATGCGACTGTCAACTCCTGGGTGCTTCAGGCTCTATTTCAGAACAGGGCACAGATTAATGATGGACACGTAATTATCTTGTGCACTCTGTCCCGCAAACCTAAAACCCGCGATTCACGGACGCAAATGTACCTAGTTGAGGCGTAGTCACACTGTCCGGTGTAGCTACGTCATGCTGAAGGCTCTCTTGAATGCTTCTTGCGACTGTCAACTCCTGGGTGCTTCAGGCTCTATTTCAGAACAGGGCACAGATTAATGATGTAACAAAAAATTTTACCGCACATTATTACTCCTGCACATCCTGAGAAGTAACTTTGGCCTACTCATGTTATTATGTTCAAATTGAGCACTTTACATGTATGATCGAAGAAGAAAATTCTCCTTTTTATCAAACCTATGAGGATCAAATCATAATCTTCTAATTATAAGAAGAACAAGAGACCTCTCTCAATCAATTCCTTTGCCCTCATTCTTCAAGCCCAAAGATCTTTTTCATGTTTGAATTTGAATTTGTTCATCTAGAATCTAGGCTCTTCCAGTCGTTATTATTTAATATTATTTTTAGATTTACTTCTTTTTATATTGTTTTAGCCCTCCTCCAATATCAAAACCTTGGAACCACCAATGAATAGAAAGAGCAGATACAGCAAGCACTGCTAAATGCTGCATGTTGAAATGAAAATTTGTCAGCTCTCAGAGGAGCTGACGTTCAGTCACTTCACGTCGCTAGAAATAGCAAACTCTGATCACGAAGAAACCAGAAGGTATCTTCCTATAAGAAAGCTGTCAAGTGTCGTGTTTACCTATATAGTACCACTGTATTTGAGCCATGGGCAAAGCATTTCACTTATGCTTAAAAAAGCAAGAAAAAAATAGTGCTCCATGAAAAGTAGATCGACATATACAATCTATGTCATTACATGAACCACTGATTCTTTCAGTTTAAAATATTAAGAAAAACTCAGGTTAAAAGACTCAGTCTTGCGGCAACTCAGAATCTGTCGCATTCCAAACATTTCAACATTTTTAGTAGAAAGCACCAAAATGTTGGATCAAAACATGCATCGCAAGTTTATTAATAGGCCATTGTATTTTGTATTTTGTATTTTTGCATTTTTTTAATTTTTATTTTGATTTGAAATAAAATACATTCGGTATCTTCTAACATGTTCTGTTTTTTTTTAATACTAAAAATATCTAAAATTAATTGAAGTGATTTTAAAAATAAGTAGCTTTATTTTTAAAAACAATAAATAAAAAGCTTGTGAATAATTCAGTAAACAAAAAGTAAAACAAAAACAACAACAACAACAAAAATATGATACCGAACAGCCCATTAGTATGAAAGCTCATCCTATTTTACTACCACCTTACATGAACCATGAGTTGTTTCCCGGTACAATCAAATGTTCAGGTATATTTTCTACTGTTCTACTCCATTGATTTTCATACACCAGAAAGGTCATGATGTTATCTTTACAAGACGGTCACTTGTCTATAAAAATAAGCATAATCATTATCACACAGTCTGATCCTAGCTATGCACAAAAAAATAACACCACCAGACTAAATAAAAAAGGTTAAAGCAGTAAATGAGAGACTAGCCAACGCGGTGCCCATGAATAAGAAGAATTAGAGAGGGATATATGTATGCATTCTGATCGATGCATTGCATAAATAATATTTGAATGAATGGAATTCAAGATAGACAATAGATTTGACTTAGCCATTGCTCTAGTTCCATCCTCAGATGGGCTTCATATTTATCATGTAAAAAATATACGTACCAGCAGACCATAAATATCACAATAATGATAGAATTCTGGCCTCTCAGCCAATCCACCTCCCCAACAACGAAGCATATTGAAGTTCATATCTGCATGAAATTTTATGTCTGTCATGTAACGTTTAGCTGAAAGTCGCAAAAGCCCATCAGACAATATCCAATTTCCCCCTCGGATGAAAACTCGTTGGCCATTTACCCTGAATAATCTGCAAAACTGAGATATGCAGCTCAGATATCTATTACTGTTGGTAAATACATTGCCCATTCGTATATCTCTTAAAAGTAAGGAATGGATTCATGGAAGGATTAAAATGATGACAGGAAAACACATACCTTCCACCAGTAGCCTGATCTATTGTGCTCTCAATCTTCCGAAATCCAAACTGATGAGACCATGAATCAGACTCACCAAGTCCTTTCACATCAACACTTATTTCAATGTTGTATAGTGACTGCTTACCCATGCCATTGGGCCACCACAAATTTGGCTTGTAAAAGAATAGCTGAAAAGTTGTTATTAACCACTTGGATTAGAGTGAAGTTTCATGATTTTTATTATAGAAAAAAAAAATGTACTTATCAATGGAAAAGAGTAGCACATACGCTGCTAATCACGTAACATGTAAATGACATTTAGAATATTCATTTGGTATAATTTGAATAATTTCAAAAAAAAAAAAAACAAGAGAATAAGGGAGGTAATCAGAACAATTATCAGTCTGCAAAACATTTAACAGTTAAATATTCCACATATAAAGAGATGTTAAACTGAGGTTTCATTTGGCTCGGCCTTTTTATTGCTCAAATGCCTTGGTAAATACGGCACGTAGTTTTTAGAAAATCACTATTTTTCATGTGTGGTTTCTGTGAAATTTCATGAGCGCATGGAGCATGTAATATTTCATTGTGATGTTACAATGAATTTATTTCATATCACAATAAAACACAACATCAACAGAATCTATATGCCTCCTACATGTTGAAAAACCCCTGCGCCTCTTGCTCCAAAATGAGCTTCTGTAGGCTCTTCCTATAATGCAAGAGAAATGGAAACAGAGAAGCAGGAAACAGCTAGGAAGAATGGAACCTCAACCAACATACTATTAATCAAGCACCTATTTAATCAAACATACTATTAATCATTTATGTAGGGTCCATAAACCTGACATTTTTGTTCTTTTGGAGCCACTTGTTACAGTTCATAAAGAGGACATCATTAAGAAATTCAACAGTTACATGCGTTACAGTAATCTGAACAATAAAATTTGATTCTTTTGGCAGAAAGACATCACTCTTAACATTATTGATGATAATATGCAATACGTTCTAATTCATTATCAGTTGGAGAGTTTTTTTGGTTGGGCTACTTTCATTTATGTCAGTTCTCTTTTAAGGGACAGGCTTCTTCTTTGACAATAACTTACACATATGGGTGCTACTATTACTGAGAATTGGTTCGTTGGTGAGGATTTAAAAATGATTATGCTGTCTTTGGAGAGAAGGGGTGGTGCTAAGGTTGATACGAGCCTTATCAACCGTTTTTGTGATCATATTGAGGATGCTGGCCTTTATGATTTAGGCTTTTCGGGTTCTCCTTACACTTGGCGGCGGAGTTTTCTTATGCAGAGATTGGATAGATTTCTGGGAAACTCTTCTTTTCTGGATTACTACAACATAATTCATGTCAAACATCTTAATCATGCTGCTTCGGACCATAATGCCATTTTGTTTAGTTTGGCTTTTCATTCTAAACCTGCTCGTTATCGTTTTAAATTTCTTAATGTCTGGGTTTCTCATCTTACTTTTATTTACTTGATAAAGCAAGCTTGGGTCTCGAGATGCATTGGTAACCCTTGGTTCATTTTGTGGCAATTACATAAGAATGATTCTTCTCACTTAAAGAGGTGGAACATAGATACTTTTGGCAATGTTCATTCTAGGGTTTCGAATGCCCAACAAGAAGTTGATACTTTAGAAGCTCAGGTAATAGACATTCCTGATCTTGTGGTCAAGTTAGCTAATATTCATAATACTCTTTTGGAGGAAATCACTATTGAGGAGGATCTCCTTAGACAGAAAGCTTATGACAATCATTTCAAAAACGGTGATAGAAACACCAAATATTTTCATGCTACTATCAAATATCGTCGTAACATGAATATCATTATTAAGATTGTTACTGATGGGGCTCTGTACTCACTGATGCTAATCAAATTGGTTCAAATGCAGTTGATTATTTTTCTTCTCTGTATGCTGATACTCTACTTGTCACTGATATTCTTTCGGATTTGTTTGAGGATTAGAGAGACTTGGTTTCCTCCCTCTCTGTCCGACCCCCTACTGAGTTGGAGATTTTCACTGCCCTTAAAGATATTAGTTCTCAGAAAGCTCCTGGCCCCAATGGATTCACTTCTATTTTTTATATTTCCTGCTAGAACATCATAAAGAAAGAGATGGTTCTTGCAATTCAAAGTTTTTTTCAGGGTGAAGATCCTGGAAAGTATTTCTCTGCTGCTCTGATTGTTCTTATCCCTAAATCTAATGATAAATCTCATTGGAAGGACTTTCGGCCCATCTCACTCACTTCCGTGATTTCTAAAACTATCAGTAAACTGATTGTGGTTCATCTTCAACATCACCTTCCTTCACTCATCTCCCATCACCAATCGGCCTTCATTAAAGGACGTGATATTTCTGACAATATTCTCTTGGCCCATGAAATTTTACAGGATCTTGATAAAAAATGCAGGAGTGACAATCTTGTTATCAAATTAGATATCAAAAAAGCCTTTGATACCATAAATTGAGATTTCATTATCAACGTTTTGAAAACTAGAGGTTTCAATACCAGTTTTTGCACCTAGATTGAAAGATGGTTGGCTAACAACTATTATTCTGTGCTGATTAATGGAAATTCTTATGGCTTCTTCACTGCTCATTGTGGCATTAAACAGGGGGACCCTCTTTCCCCTATTATTTTCATTTTAGCTTTCGATTATTTAACCAGGATGCTCAATCATTTCCAGCTATTACACACTCACACACAGTTTTCTCACAAGGCCAAAATGATGGTTTCACACCTTGCTTATGTTGATGACGTGATTATTCTTGCTAATGCATCTAAACTTGCTATAAAACAAGTGATGAGGCTCTTAATGGATTTCCAGAATTGTTCTGGACTCCTATTTAATTGTGACAAGTGTCGGATGTTTTTTGGCAATCATGTTAAGCAACATTTTATTCATTGGGGAGTTGCATATACTGGCTTTCATCATGTCTCTCTCCCTCTCAAATATCTTGGGGTTAATTTGATGAGGGGAAGGAGGAAACAAATTCATATGGATGATGTTATTGATAAAATTAAGCGCAAAATTAACGATTGAAGAAATGTTTTTCTTTCTACTGGGGCAGGATTTCTTTGCTCTCTAGTGTTCTTTAGAGTATTCCACTATATGTTTTGAAGGTGTCTAACCCAAAAAAAAAAGTGCTATCAATATTATGGAGAGGCTTTTTAATAAATTCCTTTGGGTGGGGAATAGTGCAAAGAAAATTTGAGGTTCTTGGCATAAGGTTTGTAAGCCTAAGAAGGCTGACGAGTTTGGTTTTAAAGCTTTGAAACATACTGTGGAAATAAACCTTTGCAAACTTTGATTTAAATTCAAATTGGATTCATCTCTATGGACTTACTTTATGCATCAGAAATATTGTGCTCAAACTCATCCTTCCCAGGTTGAGTGGAAGGTTGGTGATTCCCGAATTTGGAAAGCTGTCGTAAATGCTAGAACTACTGCTAATGATTTCATGTTTTGGGACATATGTGATGGTAATATCTCTTTCTGGAATGATAATGGGGGGTTGTCGCATCTCTCTGAACACTCTCACCCTCTTCATACTAATTCCTTGTTGGTTTATGATTTCTTTACTCAAGATAGCTGTGATTTTTCCAAATTGTGTTCTACTGTGGGGGAGCAAAATGCAAAGCATATTATCACTATTCCTATTACTCCTTCACGAAAGGATCTCCCCATGTGGAAAAGGAACAACTCTCAATCGGTTTGCAAGCTTATTTATAGCACTTTACACTCTCACCGTGATTGGTTATGGGGAAAATGGATTTAACATAAATTTTTATCTCCCTCTATATCATTTTTCTTTTGGCGCTATCTCAATTCTTTAATACCTATTGATGACATTCTTAAGTTGAAAGGCCTAAAAATGGCCTCGAGATGTCATATGTGCAAGGTTGAGGAGGAAGATACGAGGCACATATTATTTGAATGTGCTTACTCTTTAAATGTTTGGAATATGCTTGGCTCACATTTCGGTATTTCATGGTTACATAGGGGTACTTTAAACAATTATTTGTGGCAATGAAAGGATTTTGATGTTATAAGAGGGGGGTTTCCCCTCCCTTTATTGGTCCTCTGGTTTTTATGGACCTCTAGAAACAGTTTTAAATACCATACTTCTCCCCCCACTGCTTTTATGACTGTTGTTTATGTGCTCGCCTATTACAATAAGATCCTAAGGGCCGGTTCTATTGATGTTCCTAATTTAAGGCCCACCCATATTAGGTGGGCTCCCCCTTCACCGGGCCTTGTTAAAATTAATGTGGATGGCTGTTGGCATCCTGATTATGCTGCGGTTGGGGGCACGTTTAGAGATTTTGAGGTAGGTGTCTCTGTTATTTCATTTCTCCTGTTGTCGCTGACAACCCATTGGCCACGGAATGCTGGGGGGTTTTCTAGCATTAATGGTGGCTACTTTTTTCAATTTTCATAAAATTGAGGTGGAAACTAATTCTAAATTGCTCTATGATACTCTTTTCGGTATCTCTCCTCCCCTCTGGGATATATTTTGCACTTTTAAAAATATTTTAACTTTTATGGCTGAAAGGCATCTTGAGGTAAATTGGAAATTCATTCATAGAGAGAGCAACTCCCCTACTGATTGGTTAGCCAAGCTTGCAGGGGAGGTCTGTCACGTCGGTATTTACCCCCCTGCTCCTCTCAGATGCCTCCTCATTGGGGATAACTTGAATATGCCTTATGTCTGTATTTAAGCATTTCTCCTCTTGCAAGATTTTATTATGCTTGACAGGTTTCCATGTTTTTGTTGCAGGCCTGGTTTTTGTCTCCCTGCTTTTTGTTGTTGATTCATGTTTCTGTTTTGTTCTCACGGCTTCCACTGGCTACTGTTGTTTTAGGTATCTCTGCTATACGCTACTGTTTTTCAAACGATTTTTGTTTGCTCGTGGGAATGCTTCTGGAGAACTCTACTAACCTGAAGTCACTTTTTGTAAATCTTTTTTCTTTTTTACATTTCAAGTTATACTAGAATACAGGTTTACTTATTTTTGGGTTTTTTGTTTTTTAATTTTGGGTATACCTGTATTTTTTTAGTTTCCTTTTTGTGTAAGTTGTACTGTGGGGAGAGGAAGCCTTAGGGGTGAGTCAAATGTATTTTTTTGTTTTCATAAACGGGGATCCTCCCCCCTTCTATTTATGTATCTTTTCTTTTAATTAACGCATAGGGAGCCACCGCTGTTCTTTCCCAAAAATAAAAAAATAAAAAAAATAAAATAATATATGTGTGTGTATATATATATATATTACAAATGTAATGCATAATATATATAAAATGAAATACGCGTGCAGCAAATAATCTAGAGAGGTGGAGGATCATGTTGCAACTGAATGAAGGCAGACCGAGCGGTCCTGGAGTCAGAAAATTGTTGATATGAAGGTGGAGAGCAAAGCAGCAGGTAATTGTTAAATGTCAGGCTGATGGGCAAACATTTCAGAATTGAACTTTTGTAAAAATTAGGGTACAAAGGAGAAGTTCAATCACGAAGGGAATGGTTTTCAAAGCATGACGATCACTCATATGTTTCTGTACAGGAAAAGTATTGCTTAAAGTATATATATGTTTGTCCAGATTCATTTTAGACGGCTAATTGATGAAGGTTCATAGAAACATTATTTGCATGGTTGGCATAATCATTTCATCAAATGTTTCATGTATAATCTGCAGTAAAGCGACGAAATTTCTCATCTAAAATTCCCAGAATTTGGAACAATTCAGCAAACTTGTGATGATTTTTTTACAGAAAATGCACCATGCTTGGCATATGCAGGAAAATATTGCCGCATCATAAAAAAACCTTCCCTTATCGATACCAAATGGCCACGATAAAAAAAGAAAACTAATCATTAATTTATGAGGATTCTAGGAAAAGTTATATTTCAAACTTTCCAGCTCAAAAAGTAAAAGCATACTCCAGAGTGGTTCAACCTCTTTCCACATAATGTTTTCTGTCCACCTGCCAGCCATATTAAGTCACAGCAATAGCAGATGAACTGCACTGCTATCTGCCTAAGTATCCAAAATCCCCATAATCACACTCAAATGTTAGCTGAAGTCAAGCTAGATCACTTATTCTCTTAAAATATTGAATAACACCAAATAGAAGGATAGATTTGCATGGGAGAAAGGGTGCAGTCTTATAACTGCCTGAATATGCATGTACCATTATAGAATTTACTTTTTAGTATGTCCAAATGCCTTGTGAACAAAATGACAATTAAATACTAAAATGAGCAGCAACAAGTAACTCGAATTCTGAAAATATTATGGTCCAGTTTCGAACAGCTTTTAGGTGCTTTCCGCTCCGGAAAACACCTACCGTGCTGTCAGGAGAGTCGCGTTATGCTGCTTTTCTAAAAATCAAATCCCTGAAACTTTTTTTTGTGAACGGAGTGTAATGCTTTGGTTCCGCAGAACGGAGCACGGCGGGAGGACAAAATGACAGAACCGCCCCCGATTAATTCCTTGAATTACTGGCTTATCCGTTTGGGCTTCTTCTCTATTTCCGTTCCCTTTGTGGCTTCTCAGTGTCCGCACCTTCCCTTCCCTTTGTGGCTGGCTCCGTGTTTAGGGTTTCTGTGGCAAAATCTATAGGAGTTCCTCGTATATCTTGTTGCCTTCGAATTTGTCAAATATATCTCTATAACTCTTTTGCGCTTTCGTAAAATGATGCCTTTTCGGACCCCTATTTTCGGTTTTCTTCTCCGTCGTCGAATTTTTTAAATCTGATCTTCTCTGTGCAACAAAGTATTTCATTGTTAGTTGCATTGAGTGCAATCCATGCTATGTGATTTGAATTTATGGAATAATATTTTGTTTCCAATTTATTTGGGTTCGCTGAGAATTTGATGGGATTATGTGATTTTCTTTAGAATTTTTTTGGGTTTGCTCTGAATTTGGGCGTATGTGCCCATAATGATAAAAGTTTAGGTGTGAGGTTTTTAAATACATAAGATTTCAGTGTAATGTGTGTAATGTATGTAAGTACATAAGAAATATTTAACGGATGAAAATTTAGTTTGTGCTATGTGTTATCTTTGTTTGAAATACATAAGAAATGGGCTTTTTGTTTGGAATACATAAGAAATGTTCTTTGTAGATACATAAAAATTGGTCGGATTGCGCTGCTTAGATGGAAAGGTTGTATAACATATATTTGGAAGATTTACTCACACACAACTAAATTCTTATGCATTTACATATCTAACACCTAAACATACATCAAACCTAATGTAAGAGCATAAGTGCTAAGAATTATTTGCTATATATGCAAACACATAAGAGCCATGTGTTGTTGTTTGTAACATTATTGGCTTGCCATGAATTTGGTGGAATTAATCTATTTTAATTTATTATTGGAATATTTACTTACAACACAAGTCTTATGCATTCACATATGTATTAATGTTCCTCAAGGTTATTTCATTTATACATTTGAATTTGTGAATTTTAATTTATGTTGTCAACCCTTATTACAAAATCACTTTAATTTATTGTAGCTCACAAGAAAGAAAGCAAAACAAATGTGGTATATCGTCCAGTTAGGAGATGAAGGTGAAGATCATTTTATGTGATTTATATTCAAAACAAGATAGAATTAGCCAACATGCCCACAACACATTTCAATAAAGAAGGCTGACAAAACATAACAAAATAATCTCATGAAAAACAAGAAAAATATATGATAAAAATCAACTGAGCAACAAATAATATCAGCTGAAGAAGAATTGAACTTATGGAAAAAAATGATGATAGGAAATACAGGATTACGTTTGGATCCTACTAAAAAAAATAATAGACGCTTCAAAGGAATGGTGGAGAGAGAAGTTTTTTATAAGTAGATAATCTTGTTATAAAAATTATTTGACATTTTGACATTAATCCTTAATTTTTTTTTTCAAATGAAAGTTATATCTAACACAAAGAAATTAGGCATTGTGACATAGACTCGAATCTGGAAGAAAAGCTTGATTTGATGCTTGCTGGTGTTGCAGCTTCAAGTTCTAATGTGTGAGCTACAAAACAAGAAAGTCCTTAGATATTAAATGAGCCTAAATTTGCTCATTCAAAAGAAATTCCTAAGGAACAGGCCCACAAGGTGAAACATGCTAAATCCAATCAATTCAAACAGTGCACCACAAAACCAACAACCAAAAAGGAATAAAGCTGCGTTGTATTTTTAAGTGAACAAATTTTACAATTAGTTACTATGTGTGCTAGTATGACGTCCAATGCTCGCACAACACACACATATCATTCGATAGTTGAAGCCATTAAACTATTGGATTGCACTCCTGAATTCTTTGAGGACTTGTCGTTATATTTATTTGCCACAAAACATCTTGAAGAACCAATGAAGCAAGATGCTTTTATCACAATGTTTCCAGAGCAAAGAATTCATTATATTCGATATTTTCTTAACAATCAATCCAATTGATCTTTGTGTATAAATTTGTTGCTTGGCTTTTTTTCGTATTTTGTTGAACATTTACTTGAAATATTTTTGTGTATTGCACTTATATGGTTAATTCAACTTGTGCAATAATTTTTGTCTCTACAGTTCTTTCGACGTCACAGTAGTTTAATTAAGTTACAAGTACTCTTAAATCATTATTAATTGTTATTTATATTGTTACATTCATATTCATGACACTTATGTGGTAAAATTTTTCTTTCGACAATATAAGAACTGATATGATGGATCCATCAAATGAAGAATAAATCATATAGACGGTTCAACAATAGCCATTTTGGCAACTATAATGTCTCATTAATGAATATTATCAAAATCATGCATTATCTCATGCTTGACATCCTCTTCATTAGGTGACAAATGAATTGGTGAGCTCCTTCAAGGTCATCCAACTAAAGTTCACATGTTCTGAAATTCCAAAATAATATTATGTGATCTCCTATACGAATTGCAAAATCAATACAATTTGCATGAATTATCCAGAATTACACCAACATTATTGGCCATCACTTTATATATATTTTCACATAATGAGTTGATACGTTCTACATCCTAAAGATTACAACATTCAACTAAAACTATCAGTAGGTATTTTGATATTGGTCTTAGTTTGTTGGTTAGATTGTATTTGCATATTGTTAAACTGATAAATCACAGTTTTGGTCATATACCTAAAGAAATATGTGATGATACATGTCATTCTTTAAAATAATTATTATATAAATTTATGTCGATGTTTTACTCAAGATTAATCTTTTAGGCTTCAATTTCTAATAGGACTGCATAAGAGTCATTTATGACACCCATGCGATGTACGTGTTGGTAATAACGAAAAAATCGCAAGTGTCATTGAGTTGTTGATCTCCAACACAAAATATATTAGCAGTACGTGATTTCAATATGCATTTTACCCTTTCAATGGTCAAATGGAGATGTAGTTCTTGTGATAGTTATATTTTCAAATTTAAAACTCGAAGGCCTGAATATAAGTTTTAATGCCGCCTTTCGGCCAATTTAATTAATCAATTTAATTTGAAAATATGTGTAGTTATTTGTCCTAATATTTCTTACTTACAGGGAAGTATTACCTTGTCGATGTTGGGTATATCATGCAATGAGATTTCTTGAAGCCCTTTTAAGACACAATCTATCACATTCCTGATTTCGAATGTGGCAATCAAAAATGAATTATTAAAAGCGGCACTCATCATTACATGGTGTAATTGAGAGATGATTCGGTGTATGAAAGAAAAAGTAGGTCATACTCCAAGATTAAAGTCAAAATAATTGTATCTGCATAATTTCATACACAGACATCTATCTCGATGATGTGGACTTTAGAGTCTTAGATGAGGAAATTATGTGCATACCCATTGAAGCATTCAAGCATCAAACAAGGCAGCCAATACTAGAGGAATATTTTAGAGTTGAGACACCTGATGGGGAGAGAGTTCAGGAGATGATTCAGTTGAGGGAACAAATTACAGATGTCTTAATGAATGCGTCAAATACCTATAATGTTAAATTGATAGAATATGAGTAACTTTTAGAATCTCTCTTTTTTTTACTGAGTAGGATAAAACAAGTTGGTTGATGCAATACATATTTAATTCATGAATTTTTTTCTTGCTTCTATTTTATTGAACTATGAACATAATCTGATGCTTCAACTTGAATGGTCAATTGAGCAACCGTAGGTAGGATTTTTTACTTTTTTTAAATGTTAATAACATGTTTACTTTGCTCCCACCTAAATGTCCTCGAGGACAACCCTGGGGTTTTTTTTTTTTTTTTGAGGTCTATGATGGGTCATACGACCCAAAGGGTTCTTCTGGATGGCATTACTACAATTATGCTTTTACGATATGTAATGTTGTTATTAAGGGCTTTAAGACAACCAAAATATCTTTTTTTATGGATCCACTGCCTTATTATGATGTGAATTTTACTCTCTTTACACTGACTCTAAGCCCAAATTATTATTATAATAATAACATTTTAGTAGTTTTACGTTTTATGCTTGTTTTTCATTTTCATTCCTCATTTTAATATCATTCTACACTTCAAATATGCATTATAAACAAATGGTTTTAAGCATTATATATTGTCATTGCAGTTTGCAATGTTTTGTATACACATCTCAATGAGAAGCCAATTTTGGGAGAAGCTTTTATAAGTGTTTGAGAAACAAGAAGCTTATTGATTGTGACTTCTTTAGATGAGTTGAGAACTACGAGGAGTCCACTTTAGACAGCGATAACTCCAGGAGAGATCATTTGAACATGAAGGCTACTATTATAATAAGTTTACTTTTTTTTTTTTTTATTTCCAATTTTTTGTAATTCAATAATGTCGAGTAATGTATGACTTGTAATGGAATATTTTGAATTTTTGACTTTTTATAATATTCTGAAATTTATTTCTGATGTTTTAGTTGAACTGTTTCTGAAACTGTACACTAACAGGTACATTATATAAGGGCAAGACAGTCTTTATTTTAGAAACAATTGCAGCACAACAGTTTCGCAGCCGAACTAAGCAAACTGCAATTGTTTCTCTTGACAACAGTTTCACAGTTGTTTCTTTAAAATATTGCAGCTATCCCAAATTCTAAATTTCTTCATCCTGTAAAGTAAAAAATCAAACTGACCAATAAGAGTGACACCACTCAGAAATAAAAATAATAATAATAAAATGGCAAAGACAAAGTGCTAAACAAAGAGTATAAACACATCAGAATCCTTGTTCAGAAAAGTATCTTCACAAATTTTAAGAAAATAGATGATATTCAGTAATAAGAACTCACTGGAGGAAGTGTGTAATGCACAAGGGACCCAGGCGTGACAGATAGCTCATATGAATGATGATGCTCTAGTAGAAAAATCTCTTCATCTAATCCGGCCGACACTTGGATTGTTAAGGTACACTCTGCAGGCGCTGAACTTTTGTTTTCCAAATCAATTGTGGTGTGTAGATATGCTCTCTTATAGTTATCAAAGAATGATGAAACCAGATGTGGATCGGATAGCTTGATAGGCTAGAACCATAAGAAAAGGCATAACATAAGAATTTCAAATATCATCATATGAAAGTGGTAGTATCGATGATAGAAATAAAGTAATAAAGAAACAATCTTAGAAAATCAACCTCTTGCACAGAATGTTTTTGAGGAACTTTTTGTCTAATCTGATTATGATAGCATCCATGTGATAATTTTAGATCTTAACATGCAAAATAGATGATGAAAATGGAAGCTACAAACACAACTTTATGGAGAGCAAGGTAAATTTAAATAACTTACACCAGTGATTGAAATTGATACTTCATCCCAAATCCCAGTATTCCTATCCCTGCAGTAAGTTGAACAAGAAAAACAAATAAAAAAACGCTCTTCCAGAAAAGGCAAATGGAAAGTGGCTACACAATAAGTAAGAAACAAGCATGCTATTGTAATAACCCGAGATATTTTATCTTCTTTGATGAAGTATTTTGGCGTTCCACCCAAAAACACATGTTTAGGCTATTTTAGATAGCTTGGCCTTTTATTTTAATTTTTGTTTTTATTTTATTTTGTTTATATTTTGATTTGAAATAAAATATATTTATTGTTGAAAAACAAATTAACTTTTTTATAAAAAAACAATCAAAATATCTAAAAGTTATTTTTGAGAACCCTTTTTAATTATTTTATTAATTAAAAAATAAAAATTTGTGAAAAGACACTAAATAAATATGTTTTTAAACATAAAAATAAAAATAAAAAATATATAAAAAGAATGATCCCAAATAGGACCTAACAAAATAAGAAAAATACTAATTTACACGAAAATATATACAGAACTGAAAAATGTTGCAAAATTGTGCACAATTCTGAAAAACAACCTTATTGGGGTCATCCAATCCCAGCCTTCAACATACTGAGCAGCGACATCCTTTCCAATCTGATATGAATAAAATATAAGTCTATCAACAAGAAAAAATTAGATATTCAATCTCAAGCTGCAGTGTAAGCTAGTAATTTATGTCCTGGTAAAAATGGACTTCAAGTAAATAAAAAAAAAGAAAAAAAAGAAAAAGAAAAGAAAAGAAAAGTAAATGAAAAGAAAAAATTGATTGGTTAACAGAATGCTGCAGTCAGTTTTCAAGTTTAAAACAATTGTTTCCATTCTATGGTTTACTACTCATCTCCAAAAGCAATTACAGTTCTTCTTATATCTTTTTCATAAGGCGTGCAAGCAAAGTAACATTTTTCTTAGTTAAAATAAGATAATCGGGTCAAGTATACATGACAGCGAAAAACAATAGTAAAATGGAAGCGGAAATAATATCCAAAGATTCATGACTGATATTGGAAATTTTACATAAATGAAATCAAGAATTGGTTAACAAAGATGATCTTAAAATAATTCAGTGCTAATTGGCATATTTTCCTGCTTGCAATTATCAAGAAAACATAAAATAATTTTCATGAAAAAAATCAATCAGGCAAAATTTACTACGTGCAATTGTCAAGAAGATTAAAGGATTACGTTACTTTTCCCTTTAGTGTCTTCCTCTTGCAATTTAACGTAATCGCTCGGGATTGCTTTGTTGTTTGCATGACTTCATAAAATACAATTAGAAATCAATATTAAGGCAAAATAAGACATGGATATTAGTGGTTTTAATGCCCAGGTATATGAAAAACCGATAAAAATAATTGAAATAAGGCTAAAGAAACAAATGTTTACATGTGGATGTCATTTGTTTACTATCACAAAATGAGATATAGTTTCATGTCACAGTAAAATTTCAGAGAGAAAGACAGCAAATTTTAGAGAGAAAGACAGCAAATGTACAACAATGACAGCAAGTTTGTTTCACTATAATTTTTTTAAAGTATTTGCATTTCAATTTCAGAAACTAGCCACATTAAAATTAGTTAAAATGATAAAGGTTTGTTTTACAATAGCTCACTTCTTGTCAAGTCAGATCATGTGTTTATTTGTGCTGCACTGAGTCTTATCTTTACTCACCCTCACAATATTTTTTCATTATTTTATCATTATTATAAGTAAAAGTTATATTCAACTGTTCATCCCATTAATTTGTTATTAGTCAATTATTATGAATGGTAAAAGGAGACTTCCTAGCTCTCAAGCTCACATTTTTTTTTAAGATGAATTCTAAAATGATAACTCCCTTCCATTCAACTTGAACCAAATAAATATCAAAATTTGCATCTAGAAGTGAAATCCAATCACTTTCAAATACTTACAATTAAAGAAACTGCCCCCGGAAGGAAAAAGGAGAAACTGAAGTGTATCAAGCTTTTAACAATTTGCTCAAACTTCGAAGCTACCATAATATCATACTCATTATCCAGACCTAAGAGGTTTTGAATTGGAGAGCAGCCTGCCCAAAAAACTTCAATTTAACTAGCTCCACAACAGCATATGTTTAGTCATTTGGTATGTAGGTTTTGTGATATCTTGAATACTCATGGATTATATAATAAGTCATTTAAAAGCTTAAACCACAAAATTATAACTAATTAAATTTTTATAGAGCTGTACATTCTAACGAAAAAATAAAAAAAAGAAAAGTTAAAAAGACCTAAATTTTAGATGTAACCATGTAGCTCACAATCTTCTATTGAAGATCAATGATGAAGTTTCAAAGACTGTTTTTCGATATCGATATGGGCACTACGAATTTTTAGTGATGCCATTTTGACCAATGCCCATGCTGCCTTTATGGAAATAAAAATCTCAAAAGTCTTAAAAAAAATTTATATTACTTATATGCTGCAACATATCCTTATTTTACCCATGGGTTGATTAGTAAACAAACCAAACGATAAGCAAATGAAATTAGCCTATTCTACGTTTGTAAATATTAAGAAAACCTACAACCTTCTCTTTTGCACAGTCAATTTGTTCACAGATAAATGATGCTAGAAAAGCACTGCGCAGTAGGGCCTTATGCACAGAAACAACAATTGCTGTGTTGGCAGGTCACAGTCACATCATGTAGAGATGCTTACCCTAGAAATATGATTCGACTGCCTTCGCACCCATCAATGCTCGAATCGCGCGATCTTCCTTTGGCACCTTCCCGATCGAGCTTTCCCGCACTCGACACCAACCTGTGCACAGCCTCACTTTTCCCTCCTCCCAAAGCTTTAGTCGCAGTCCTTTGACCCGAACAGCAACTGGAGCCTCCTTGCTTCATCGTTCCTTCATTGTCAGATGGCAGCCGCCGAACCCTTTACTTTACCCTCTTTTTTCTCCCTTCAACCGAGAGCCATGCTTCTCTTCTACAGATTATCAATCATCGATTTCTCTTCGCATTTTCTGCTTCCTCCTTCCACCGAACAACTGCCGAACGATAAGTTTATGGTTGTTTTTTTTGTTCTGTATTTTCTCTCTACTCACTCTTAATAAATTTATTTGATTATATATATTTGTTGAATTCAAAAATATCATATCCGTGAATCAGAATCACATCGAAAAAATAAAATGTAAATAAGAAGAAAGAGATGACATAATGAACAGAGTCGTCACTTCATAAAATACTTCACATATTTATATAGGTGATAGTACAATAATGATATTATATTTTATCCCCATTCGGAGATGGTTTGTACTAGGTTATTTCTAGTATTTTACAAGTGTGAATTTATCGTCCAATTGCATTTTGGCTCAATTGGCTAAACTTAGTTGATTTGGCTCAACTAGGTCAACTCGTTCGGTTTAACTTGATTTGTAGGGTTTGGTCGGCTTATCCAACCTGGTTGACAATCTTTGATCTCTGGTGAGGGGTCTTTGGGTCTTCGTTGGATGGTCGGAGATACTTTGTGGAATAGACTCTTTCGTTGGATCGACTCCATTGTGAGATATGTTATCGCATTGGGTCGACTTTCCTGCAATGGATGGCTCAGATGCTTTCTTGATCGAATGGTTTGTTTTTGTCCACCATTTAGCTCAGTCAGTTTTGACCTAGGGCTTGACTCGCATGGCTTGGAACGTTCGGTCAGGTGGACCTCACGATCTCTTTACAGTGGATCTACCTTTATGTATTATTTTCTTCTAGACTATTAGATCTCTTTAAGATAAATGCAGACACTTTTTGTATGTATAAAATTTTTTACCATGATTATTCCTTGGTTGTTCTTTTAAGCTATTAGTTCAGTTGGATTTTATCTATGCTCATTTAATTCAAATTGTATCCATATATTAGCTTGTTGGTGTTATTGCTATAAGAAAATTCTATTTAAGAAACTATAGGGTGGATTCATTAATCTACTATTATTATTTCCCAGTTATGATGATATTAACTAACTAATTCGATTAAAAGATAGCATGACTAGGTTGGCTATTGCAAGAACACCACCATAATTACATAGCAACTGTGGATTCTCTGAGTGACACAAACACTCACTTAGCTCCTATTAATAACACACTCTGAAACCATCTACTGTATTGAAAGGCTTTTGTGCTTGACCTCCATGCACAATGAACTCTACCATTGGTATTTCTTCACTAATCCTGCATATGCCACATGGATGTTACTTGATTAAAACCTAGCAGCTGCCATGTTCTCAATGATCTCGCACACCATCTTTCCCCATGTTCTTATTCTCAACATGGCGCTTCCAAGACACTAATAGATCCAAGGTTATTTAGCTTAAGAATGAGCTTCACGTTGTGTCCATGAAGACACAAATCATGGCTCAATGTGTCACAAACCAGATTCAGAAGATGATATACCTCGGCAACATAGGGCATAATGAAAGGATTTGAATTTGTTTTGCATTCTCAAATGAAGATATTGCATGCAAGCAGTAATAAAATAAGCAAGAAAAGATTAATTTTATTTCATTATATGAATAAGTTTAACAATTGATACAGTTGAAAGGAAAAGAAGCAACAGACTGAAAATAAAACTGAGCTGACAATAGATAAATACCTACTCAAACCCAAAAAGGAAAAAAATATAATAACTAAAGCAAAACTGAGAATAACAAAAACAAATCTAAAGCAGGAAAGCCTGATGCGATAGTGATGGTCATCTGAGTGGCTGAGCACCAAGCGAAGCCTGGTCCATTCAGACTAATTTAACACTCAACTTTTCAAATTAGGCACATGTAGTACAATACTCCAAACAATACCTATTACCCAAATCAAATAGACAACTCCACTGAGCTTCAACCGCTAAAAATGGATTAAATTTATAATGTCAGCAAAGCATTCATTTCTATTTCATTGCAACAAAATTTGGCATCAAGCCAAGCCTAAAAATAAAATTTATATTACCAAAATATTTATCCCAAAATATATCTAAAGCCAGCCAAACATAAAAAAACACAAGTTCTATAGATTTATGAAATTCCGGATTTAAGGACTGAACTTTGCCTAGGGGGTGTTTGGCTGCAATAAGGATCTAACATTAGTAGGATTTAGTAAATCCAGATTTGTTAAATCCACCTCCTTGTTAGATTTACTAACTCCAGATTCAACATGAATCGAAGGCAAAATTTGAATCTTAAATCCAAAATTTCATAAATTCATGAACGTTATGTTTTTCTTTTTTTAATACTTGGTTGGATTTAGTAAATCCGACTAAAACATCTTTTTAAAAGGGCGCTACCAAATTCATGTTAAATCTGGATTTAATTAATTCAACAAAGGGGGTAAATTTAATAAATCTCGATTTACTAAATCCTATTAACGCTAAATCCTTCCTGCAGCCAAAAACCTAAAAAACTAAAACATTTTAGCTCTACAAGCAGAAGTTAAAAAAGAGCTCTAGAAGTTCAACATAAATATAAATAGCTCTTTCGTATGATATGAATTCTAATAGATGTATTGTATCCATGCATATTCTTGATGAGATATATATAGACATTTCAAAAGCCTAAATGATCAAATGCAACAAATAAAATATTTCTCAGGAACCAATAACACATAAAATATGATAAAGTCTTGATGTGAAGCTTCGCTATAAGAAGAACTATATGGTGTGGAGAAACGGTAAATTTGTATTAAAAATGGCATATACCTCGTGATCACCACCTTGACCTCCTTGAGGAGGAATTGCTCCAGGATGATCGGGAGGATAGATAATTACAGCAAGCAAATTTTTCCCATCAGGGTTAAGAATATCAGTGATATCTAAAGAATGTCTTCGAAACATTCCTTTTGGTAGGATTCTTTCGTGCCCATTCAAATACGCCTTCCCTGAGTAATTGATTCCACGAAAGTTGAGAGCTGCATGTTGATTTTCCATCTAAATAATGAATGGACCAGCAAGTGAGTAAACAAACGAATGCAGATCTTTAACCTTAAAAAGTTCACAAAATATGTATAAGTAACACCAGAATGCAAATCAACTTTAGGAAAAATTTGAATTATGGACATCAAGTTTAGAGTCTAAAAGCCTTTGTTTGAGTAGATCTAAAACTGAATTTATGGAATATAATTTTAGAAGTATTAGATCTAGTGGTGAGGTTGTAACAATGGGTGATCAAGTCATTAAAAGGAGTGAAAGTTTTAGATATCTGGGTCCATTGTTCAAAGTGGTGATAAGATGGAGATGTTATTAATAGAATTCAAGTTGGATGATTGAAATGGAAGAATGCATCGGGTCTATTTTGTGATAGAAAATTTTATAAGATAGTAGTGATACCTACAATGCATTATGGTGCAAAATTTTGGCATATAAAAGAGAAGCGAAAAACTAAGTTGAGGGTTATTACGATGAGAATGTTTAGGTGGACGAGTGGCTTTACAGTTAGAGAAAAATGCGAAATGAATATATCCGTGAAATGGTTGGGGTACCTCTAGTGGCGACAAGATTAAGGAGAGTCATCTTAGATGGCTTATTTTATTTTATTTTTTGGTCACATTAAACGTCAACCTTCTAATGACCCGGTTAGGAGAGTAGATGTTTTAGATTTGACTTATGTTAAGAGAGGTAGACATAGACCTAAAAAGATTTTGGCATGGTGTATAAAAAATTATCTTAATTTATTGCAATTAAATAAAAATATGACACTCAATAGAACAAAATGGAGAAAAGAATTGATGCAGCCGACCACACTTAGTGGGAAAAAGGCTTGTTGTTGTTGTCAAATCAGAATGCAATAAAAATATGGGAAAAAATGACTTTATGGCATGTGCACAAATTAACGATGGTTGCATTATCTTGATCTCTTGACTAATATACTACTATGTCTCTGAGAAGTCACATCAGGAGAGCCATGAGAATCTGAGTATGATTTTCACTTTTATATGGCTAGCAATAAAAATTCTTTAGCATACGATTCATGGAAAAAATTCACTTAATTTTATATGCTTGATAATTAAAAATTCAAAAGTTTAACATGTTTTTACCAAAGATTTGACTGTTTAACATGGTAAGCATATAAAATTCGGATCAGACTGACGTTCCTTATTTTTGACAAAAAATACTTTAAGACTTAAAAGATGTTAAAGTATTTCCAAAACACATCCTCCAATAAACTTGGGTTCATAGAGATCGCAAAGCATGTGAATGTCAAATATGCCTGATTTTGTTAATAATGAAAAATCATTCAGAGCACAAAGTATGCTATAAGGAAGTGGTTCATACCAGTTTAGTCTCGAATGTAGTGAAAAACCAAAATGTATAGTACTCTCTCCCTGAATCAGCAATATCAAGTATCGCTTCATTGTTCAATCCATAAAAGGGATCTGGAACCAGTTTATTCTTCAACAACGTCCCTAAAACTCTAAAAAAAAATAAGGTTTAAACCAAAATGTAGCATGGTATAGCAGTTGGTGCAGAAAAAATTGTATTGCCATACTTAAAGGTCATAAATACATTATCAGCAAGCATATAGTTAAAGAAAAAATTTAGAAGTCATTGACAATGCAGATAAAGGAAAACATCCATTTGGAAAGAAAATTTTTTGAAACGAAGATTTTCGACAATAAAGCTTTAGATTTGAACTATTCAATATGCCATGCCTCTTATTATAATATATGATCTTTACCTAGGCTGTGAGTTTGACTTCAAGATTGGTGGAAATTAATGAGCTAAGCCTGACTTGTACCAAACTTAAATTGAGCTAAGAATAGATCGAGTAGGCAAACTCAAAATCAGATCAAATAGCATATACATGAATATATGAAAACATAAATATATTCATGCATTTATGCTTGTTTTCATGTATTTATCATTTTACACATATATTTATGTATCAAAATGAATAGGTTAATTTCTGGATATTAGGCGTAAAATTATCATTCAAGATTGAAAATGGTTTAAATATAAATATTATTTTTATTCAAATAGAGCTTGAATGTAGCTCCAGTGGCAAACAAAATTAGAGAGAGTTTTCTTAGATAGTTTGGTCGCATTAAACGTTGACCATCTAATGATCAGGATAGAGAGTAGATGTTATAGGCTCGATTTATGTTAAGAAAAGTAGAGGTGGACCTAAAAAAACTTGGGCATATTGTATAAAAAATGATCTTAATTTATTAGAATTAAATGAAAATATTACACTCATTCGGACACAATGAAGAAAAAGGATTCATTTATTCAAACCAACTTAGTGGCATAAAGGGTCATTCAAGTAGAGCTTGAATCAAATTAATTTATACAGGTATGCTTCAAAATCTGATCAAATGAGCCAATAGCTAAGTCTAGCCCGATAAGAGATATATTTTTATTAAAGTTGAAGTCTAATCAGCCTTAATTGGAGCAAAAATTTTTTAAATTTTTACCATTTATGAATCTTCAATGACAAATTCTTAGCCCGGAATAAAAAAATCACACTATAAATTTAGATACATACAAATGGATTTGTTAGTGCACAAATTCATGAAAATAAGCAATAGCGCATAAATGAATAACTAGGCATAGCTCAACTAGAGATGTAGATTGAAAAGTATTGATCTGATTTCGAGCAAAGGTTAGATTGGCAGCTGTTCGAATTGCTTTAAACAAACAATGAGCTGGTAGGATATGCTCAATATCCAATTCCTAACATACCAACACTGATTTCAATCATCCCACTCCCAAATCTGTAACTCCTATTTCAGGTTATTAGCTACAAAAACTTTAAACGCAACACGCCCAAACTTAGTAGGTTTTTATATCTTCTTTCTTTAAAACCATGACGCATTGCTAAAGTAAAACGTAGCTTGACGAAGTAAAAACACATACCGCAAGCAATGTACATTTCGATTCAATTATTTGAATAAAAGCGGGAGACAGAGAAAGATAGAGGAGACGACACATACGTGCCGGGTACAGCCGCCTCCATCCAGGGAGACGAACGACCAGTGGGAGGCGCAGTAGTGGTGAGCTGCACCCCGGTTGCCTCCACTTCCGTCGATCTAGCCGCCAGCCACCCAGAATCGAGCTTCATCTTCCCCAACGTCGCCATTCCTGCTCGCGCTCCCTCTTCCATACTCCCTGCCCTCGGAGTTAGTCCCTTCGCCGGTGTCGGCGAAAGCCTGGTTGAGCAGCTAGCTACCAGCTCGCCATTACAGTTTTGTCCTCCTCGATAAGGAACCATTGATGAAGACGAGAGGCATTATACACAAAAAACTCCGTCAGAAATGGTTTTCTGGACGCGTGTTTAGATTTGTCGAAACTCCTTCCTCTAAAGTGGCCCCACTCTTTATAAATCTGAAGGGTATTAGAGTGGCGTTGAGACAAGAGGTGACGGTGTTTATTGGACTCTGGATACAAATTTACGTCCGGTGTCTTGATACAATAATAACTCTTATAAATAAAAATTATTACGTTCAAAGATATAAAATATGTGTCTGGAGTTCAATGAGAGTGTAACCCACTACTAGGGCTGTCAAAACGGCTCGTTGTTCGCGAACAGCTCGTGTTCGGCTCGTTAATAAGCCCGTGTTCAGCTCGTTAATTTCGTTCGATCAGTTAACGAGCTGAACACGAACTAGGATGTGTTCGGCTCGTTTTGGCTCGAAATACTACTCAT
>NEWO01000779.1:117979-131250 GCA_003013225.1 Phalaenopsis aphrodite | reverse complement strand
GGTTACATAAAAATTTCAAAGTCATTTGACTTAAATTTGACAAATTATGAAAGTTTGGACCCTTAGGGGCAAAATTGTAATTTTGGATATTTTGGCCTTAATGAACATTTAGGCTTAATTAAAATGGGAAATTGGTAATTTTTTATGTTAATTAACTCATTTGATGATTTATAATCAAAATTGGGCTTAATTGGTAGAAACCCATTTCACTTTGCCAAATTAGAAGATAATTCCCATAAATTTTTGAAACTTCATTAACCTAAAATGACTTTTGAATTTAAGGGTATAATTTTGGAAATTAATGATTTCACACCCTTATTTGATAATAAAAAATGATGTTTAAATGATCTTCATAATGATCACATAAAGTTTTAAATCTTTTCAAAATCAATACACACACTTAATACATTCACTTAGGTCTTAAGGACTTAGTGGTGAACTTAAGTTGAAATACACTTGTTAAAAGAGGATTAGAAAAATCAACATAATCAAACTCTTTTAAAACACCACAAGTCCAATTAGGACTAAAATTTGGCTAAGTGTTCTTAATAACACTAATTTGTCTCCTAAAGGGTCTTCACCCACATAATTTTCAAATTTAAAAAAAAAACAAATGACATTCACCTTATTCTTAGGAATAATCAATATTCACTGAGCATCAGGATATTCAGGATGAATTATTAAGTAACATAATAAAGTTTAAATGAACCCAAAGCTTTTTACCAGACATTAAGAAGGTCGCATGGACCTGCTCCCTACTCTTAAACTTGGTGAATACCTTAGTGATCTATTAAACTTAATATGTTTTACTTAATAATATTATCCTTAAAATTTAAGGACTCCCAATACACAACATAGAGTTAGGAAGGTTTCCAAAACTTTACTTTTCCAGCTCTATATATATAAATGCTCTGACATGCATTTTGAGTTTCAGGTGGTGGAACGAGAAGACTCGTCAGGTACACTTTTACAGTTTACAACTTTTTACGTTCTTTCTTGTACTTTTCTACTATTTTTTTTATGCTTGTACCATACTTACTGCACAAAAAACACTTGCATGTTAAAAAATAAAACAAAACCAAAACCAACGCCAAAAACAAAATTTCAAACAAAAATATCTCACAACATTTCAAAATATAAGACAACTCAAAACTTAATCACAAACATCACAAAAAGTATAACTTTAACTAAATTAAAATGTCTCTATTGGAAGATCGAGAACCCTCGGAGGAGGTAACCTACGGTTGCTAACGAGTTTTTCCACGGTCTAAATGAAATTATGGAACTCATTAAGTTGAGTTTAATAAATTCATTTGGACTAAGTGATTCCAATAAAAATAGTGGTGCCGGGACGATGGAACTGTGGGATCTTGACCGGTGTCGCTTTAATCAACTTTAATATGCCCATAATAAAATTTAAAGAACTTTAACCATAGGATCACTTGATTTGACATTATAATCAAATGACCTAGAAAACTTGAACTCTGCTACAATGAGGAGCTTAGAGCTTACATGGTGGGCAGCCCGACCATCTTTAACAACAAGAGGATCTACACTAATACATCCCTTCCTTAGCTTTAAACAACAAAGCCATATGATATCAAGGTTGCTTGCCTAGTGCAACATAAATCCTCAAACACATCTTTTAGGCATTTGTATAATCTTGTTGTACAATCTAAGCCCTAATTCGCCTTAGGATTCCGAGGTTGTCATTCGTCATGACCTAAATCTTCACATCTTCAAGGTTATTTGTGCTGATTTCTTCACACAAATGTAAATCCTAATAAATAAAAAATTGTAGGATGAAACATCTAAATGATTTCTCCTAAATTAAAGCCAAATAATATGATAGCTTGGGAAATCACCGAAGTTCTCCTTCGTATCAGTGATATCCTCTAGTGTTTCCTCCTTTGGACTCCAAAACAAAATGTTCCAAATTTGAACCAATCCCATTTACACTTCTTAGTCCGATATCTTTGAAATGTCCTTACCATTTGAACTCTTTGAAGGTAATTTTTCTTGATTTTATTGAGAGTATTCTTAGGTAACTTCAGTTATCTATGATGTAATTAACTATAGGGGCTTGCCCTTATAGGAAGCTTTTCCCGAACCCAGCATAATACAAACCCTATTTAATTCCTTATGTTAAATAGGGGAACTTGTCGGCCAATACATTGGTTTCGCAGACCAAACAGATGTCATAACTTTCTTTAGTTTATTTAATCGAGTTTCACCCTCAATTCTTGTGTTCATCGTTTGGGATAGATACAAGATTTGAGGTAAAGTGCTCTTTCATCTAAACTATGAAAATTATGGGGTCAGTTTGACTTCATCTTTTTCAAAACCCAACTTTTTAAACGTCCTTCTGAAGTGGGTAACAGGATTTCAATTCTGATGACCGACAGCTTCTTACGGGCAAAACCCACACCAAAAATAGTGCCGACAGGAGTCTTCTCATATTACTTGGGTCGACAACGTACTTTAAACCGAGATCCTGAAATATGAATATTTATTGATAGAGTATTCTCATTGTAGTGCAAGGACTTTTCTTTTTTAATTAGAGTGATATCATGCTTCAGACTAATGTCCCTAGAATATTTCATACCACTAAAGTTCCCCTACCAAACAAGTGGCTTTTTTCTATATATTTGGTTGATCTTGTGCACTAAGCCATTATCCCCAAATATTATTACTTACAACCAGAAGCCTTCTTTTTTAAGACATGTGGCTTTTTCATATTTTGGGTTGATAGCATGCACCAAGCTATTATCCCCAAATACAACTATTTTTTTATAGAGTATCCCAGTTACGGTGGAATGAGTCCAATCATTTCATTCAAGTTCTTATCACGTTTCAGGAAAAAGGGCCTCAAAATCTTTCATACTACTAAGATTTCCCCTATGAGACAGAATTTTTTAAGTTTATTTTGGCTGACACTATGCTCTAAGCTGCAATCCCAAAGCACTAGGATAGGGAGTCTTCTCATATTATTTTGGTTGACATTGTGCTTCAAGCAAAGTTCCCTAAAATATTTAAAATTGCAAGATAGGAATCCGTCAATCATGCATCTTGGTTGAGAGTGCACTAAATGCCAAAATTCTTAGAGGTATCTTCTAAATAATGAAATCACATCATTACCGATCAAGGGAAACAATCAATCAGATTAACACCATGCCCAAATTCGAGATCCTCAAGCATCCCAACCACTGAAGTTCCTACATCAGACATGCATACTCTCTTATAATATATTACCAAGTTTAAGGCTGAGATCCCCAACTTCACGGGTTGACATCAGGCTCAATATTGAAGCCTTCTACTGGGATGACATCGTGCTTTGAAATTCCCATGTATTCGGGTGACATGGCACTTCAAGGTGAGATTCTAAGTGAATTTTCAAGTAATCAATGCCAAAACTACATTTAATCAACGAAAAAGAAAACACAAGTTACAAATAATGTGCATATGACAATTCCAAAAGTCAGAGGCTCTTCTTTAAGACTCACCAAGGTTGTAAAAATTGGTCGGAAAAATTTTATAAATCTGCAAGATTTAGTCAGTTCAGTAGAAGAAGAACAAATACCTTTTGCTTAAGTTTAGCACTCAAGGAGGTCCGAAAGATCTGACTCAATACTTCCATATATGACCAAGTTGTTAGCTGCTTCTTGCACTCTACATACCAAGGCAGTAGTGAAAGAGTCACATTTTTATTAGTCTGATGATGACGAAAGCATAAGTTTATTCATTGCTCAAGTCTAAGGTCTGAACAAGTATTAAAGGTGGGACTCAACAAGCCCAGATGGGGCCGAGTAGTTGGTTGCTCTTCACACTCATTTTACTTTATAATGACAAGAGCATGAATCCATTTATAACCCTAAGTATCAAGAGGTCATGAAGGTTGGATTCAATGAACCTATGGCTGGGTCGTTGGCTACTTTTCTCACTTAATAAGATAAGGTCATAGTAAAAAAGCCCCCACTTTCTTAGTCCAATGATGATGGTTGTTCCACCTAAGTGTTTCTAACTTGACGGGTCCAAGTGGTTCAAATCCGATAGACTTCAGTGATTGATCTAAAAATTAAAGCAAAATAAAAAAAACATGGTCTTCAATTAAAAATAAATTAAGCCACATTTAAAATCATCTTCAACAGGTATGATCAAAGGCAAAATACAACCTAATTAACCTCTTCTAGAGCAAGTCTGACAAAGCATAAAGCATAAGGCAGAAGAAGTTATCACAGTTTGTACAAAGCTTAATGTTAAACAATGGGAGCAACACCATCAATAAGTTAATTGAAGCACCATGTGCAAAGCCGACTACACTTATCCATCAATTTAACACAAGCCTTAAGGGCTAGGTCATCGATGTACAATCAAACTAGTAAAAAAAAATTAAATTATGCTCAAGCGGAGAATTCTACTACCCAAAGCCACATAATAAATTCCAACAAACTCATCAAATTAAGATGTGACATCAACCAATGAGCAACTGCAAAGACATACATTTGTGTCAATCAACACTTTTGCATCAATATCTAGTAGCATTCTCAGAAATCTACAAAGTGAACCATCAATGTGACATAAATAAGTTTTTGGAGATCCACAAAGTTAATGATTTTGCAACAAACATTATATGCTTCAAACGTACAACATATTTGTTGGGGGACATTTATTGATCGCCATATATGTTCAGCTCGATGAGACAATGAATATCAAGTGTGACAACTAATTGTTCGAAGTTGATTCATCTCAACTATCACCAAAACAAATCAAATGATATCCAATTGCAAAAGAAACTTCTCCGGATCATCAAGACAGTTCAAATGAGTCTATTCACATCTGAATCAAGCTTCATTTGGTGTGCATCGAGTGGGTTAAATATCATGTTATTTGAATATTATATAAATTACATATATATTAATATATAAATATACATTGGTCAATATATATTTTATATTTATACGTTAATATTATATTTTATTCCAAATTCAAACTCAAATCTCTCTCTCATAATTTGCACATTAATTTGAGTTAACGACAGCAAAATAAAAAATAAAAATAAGTTAAATACCACAAATCTTTCTCAATCATTATATTCTCAATGGAAATAAGTTAGGAATCTCATGAATTTCAAACATCAAGACTCTCTCTCTCTCTCTCTCTCTCTCTCTCTATCTCTCTCCCCCTCCCTCTCTCTCTCGCCTTATTGCACCCGTTGTCTGCCATCTGCAGGGGGCAGACGATAAATAGCTGGGCGACAGTTCTCCTAATAAAAAACATAATCCTTTCGGATCGTATGCTTCTCAACAAATTTTAACCTTTCAATTGATCGTGTCATCCTACCGCCCTACCATTAATACTTTCTCATAAAAGAGCACACTAACTCACTCCCCATGTCTCCCCCTGATAGAACATCGCTTCCTTTTCTCTCTCCCTCCCAGCCGTACCTGTCGCCGACTCCTGCTCCCATGCAACAGCAGCTACTCCACGAGAGAAGACCTGCAGGCTCATCTCTGCCTTAGGCACATGAGCTTAAATTTTCATTAATGGAAGTTTTGTACATTAGATTAAATCATTTATAATTTAAGTGAATATAATGATAGAATAAATAAAAGTTTTATTTTATAAAAAAATATAAGAACTGTAATTTTTAGGGTAAATGAAATTATTATGACAAAACTAATGCTAAATTTAAATAGAGTAAAATATTAAATAGAGTAAAATATGACAAAACTTAAATTACAACAGATTCTTCATATTATTAAATAGAAAATTTTGTATGTTAAATAATTGGATAATGATTTTTCTATAAATTTATTTGAATATTATAATAAAAGTATTATATCATTGCATGACATTTAAAAGCTTATAGAGGTGCATATGTTAGATTATTGCATGATACTTAGACTCTAGTAAAGATGCTCATAATTGATTATTACAAGTCCTTTAGATTCTAGAAGACGCACATTGATTAATTGTTAGATAAATACAAAACATCTCACAAGAAAATAATTTATGCATGAAAGAATATAATGAAAATAATGTATATATGAATGCTTGTATGTGCATAAATAGTTCATTCTCTTATGATACTGACACGGGACACCCATACCTGCGAGCAAAGCTATTTTTCTACCCCTTTAGACAATCATATAATTTAAATCACGAACCGCTATGTCAATGAGAGAATATGGACTAGTGGTGAGCAAACAACTTTTCACCTCAAACAATAATGTACATGTTCTAGGTTTCGTTTTGCTAACATGATATATATATATATATATAAAAGGCGTGTAGATTATGTTTAGACGCTACTTTTGAGACAGATGTAAAAGTTAAAGGTTACAGAGCACACTAAAATTAGAGATTAAACATTTTAAAAAAAATAAAACTAAATTCAATACAAATAAATTATAGTTTATTTCTAGGAGCAAATGGCATGAATATATCATTTAAATTATTATATTATTTTCTTATAACATAATAGAAAACAACATCATATATATTATCTTTTTTTCCTTGAATTGCTATAATTCAAAAGTGTAATTGCCACATTGAATTAATATAATTCAGGAGTATTATCGTATCATCACTCTATCATGTTACCTTTAAATAACTCATCATATTTTCAAAAAATATGGTTTAAACTTTTGAATAGAAGAGAAGTACTACAATAAATAGTGTATAAAAGCAAAGAGCAAAAATAGAAAGATAAGCTTATTAATTATTAAATTAAATAGATTTCTTTTGTGATATATTTGATTGTAAACTATTAGTGAAAAAAATAGATAATAAAATATTTTAATAAATTCCAAATCATGAATCCTCCATTTAATTTAAAATTTTTTATTTTTCAAATTCTTCAACTAAATATAAATAAAAACCAAAATATATTTTTAAATTCAAACCAAATCAACCAAATTTATTCCCTTTTGCCTCCATTTTTTAGATTTGACCATATAATGCAAACCCCCACCAAAATCTTACAAGCATGTAAAAAATAAATAAATAAATAAATAAATAAATAAATAAATAAATAAATGTCAAACAATGCAGGGCTTAAATATAAATAATTTCATCTATCAAAGGCAGGCCAAAGTTCAAAAAAAAGATTACATTTTAACCATACAAATAAATAAATAAGTAAATAGCTCAGCAAAGCTTTGACAACTACTAAACATAAGAATACATCAATCCCATAACCCAACAATGTGAAAAATGCATATAACTTTCTCATTTGAGATAAATTCTATGAGAAGCAGCTGATCTACTTCACTTCACTTCAACCAAATACTATCAAGTAGGTATAGAACAAAAGGCAAATTTTTCTAGCTAATCAAAATGACTTGCTCTATGGTTGAATAGGCATAAACACATGTTAGGAAGACCTCACAATCAACAAGTTCATGATGAGCTCAACAAATTAAAACATTGAAACAAAAGCACTTGTCCACCAGATAAAAAGCTTGGCTAAATTGAACTTTTCGAGTACATCATGGCCCTCGCAAGTTCAATATAACTTCGATATGTAATCAATGTAGCCTTTGAGAATTCTATATCCCAAAAGAAGCATAGAGTAACTCCAAGTCCTTCCATCCTCTACCATCAACCAATAAACAATGAAATAAGGTATTAAAAGTAGGAAGTTTCTCCTCCTACCTTCTTTTTTTTCCTTAAATTATGAATAGTTTAATCATCAATATCTCAATCAAATCATTATTTGTTTTTCTAAAAAGTTAAAACTCAAAAATGGTTCTGTAAATAGGGATGTAAAGCCACTTGCAGACCAAAAAAACATAATGCATGCTTCCAAAACCGCAACATAATGGATTCATCTAATCAAGCATGCATCTGCATTGTGCATCAGCTTTAAAATGCATCAGCTCAAGTATTTGGCAAACAAGGCATTAGCAATTGAGATGGCATCACCTTCAGCTTTAACAGGGTATAGTTCCTGACCTTGCTGCCATTTGTTGGAATAAGAAATCCAATTTCTCCTCCATTTTTCCAAGGGAAAATCTTCGTTCTTCTTTAAGCTTTGTAATAGGTAGCTGAAATATGTTGAGGCTCTTGGTAGATAGTAGCTCTTAAGAAGCCCACTCCAGAATTTATTTGCTGGAAATTATAAAAAAAATATTGAAATTTATTTTTGATGTGACATTAAAGAATTAAGCTCTGTGTGTACATATAAAAGTTTAGGTGTGAGATGTAAACACATATGGATTGTCTATTATGTATTGTATATGCACCCCAAAAAAAATGATTATCAAAACATTCACTGGTATGTATTCTGCAGTACAGTTCCACCTCAAATGTTATGAACTTACCATAATCATGAAGTCGGCTCTGGTTGGTCTCTGTGTTATCAAACCACATGGTAATTTGTGTTCTGGCATTCCATTCATACTGAAAAAAAGGCACAGAAAAATGATATCCAAAATTAGGGAGCATTTACTAACCGGAGAAGACAAAACTAGAGCAAACCTGTCTTTTCTCCTTCTCATTAACTCCTAATTTCTTGGCACTTTCTAGCCAAGTTCCTAGTAGGAAATTGTCATCAGAAGCCAAAAGAATGTCGATGTCCTCAATGAGCTCCAGAAACTTTTGAATTTGTAGAGTCAGTTCACTGGCATCATTTTGGTGGTAGGCATTAATGGCGTCCAGATAAACCTGATTTGATAATTTGGCAAGCACTTGCCTCGTCAGGTCAACAAGGTCGTATCTGTTAAGATGTTCAGTTAGAACTTATCTGAAGTTAAAAAAGAAACAAAAAAGAAAAAAAGAAAATCTGAAGTTTCTTTCCAAATTTATAATTTCTTCTCCCCCATGGCTTAAAAGTTCAGTTAAGATAAAAAAAATAACTGTGAAAGCAGGCCCTAGGTAGGCATGTATGTGTGACTATGGATCCGTTTTGGGTGGCAGCATAGTTTTATAAAAATGATCATAAAGCTATTGCAAGAAAAATAGCTTTTTTAAAAGCTATTGAAAGTAATATAAATATTTTCTTTTCGAAAAAGTCGAACAATAACAAAAAAAGTAATTGCACTTTCAAACCTAATCTGCACATTAATAACATGGGCTTAAATAGGGTATTACAATGTTTTACAAATAAACCCTCACTCTTCTTCAATATTCCCTTTTCACAAATAGAACCCTAAATAAGGTTTAATTCTAAGCATCCCACCTCAAGATGGCAAAAGATATCTACTAAGCTTATCTTGTCACGTAACCTAGACAAATCTAGTGAACTAAGTCCTTTAGTCAGGCAGTAGCTCCTTGCTCTCTAGTGCCTACATGACTTAGTTCCAGTAGCCCATAATTCAGCTTTTCCTTGATGAAGAATTTATCAATCTCCACATGCTTGGTTCTATCGAGTTGCATAGGGTTGTTGGCAATGTTCGATTGTTGACTTGTTGTCACACCACAACTTCATTTAAGTTCCTTGGTCCACCTTTAGCTTGACCAATTAGGCTCTCACCCGTATCATCTCAACAACTCCTAAGATCATGACCCTATACTCTACCTCTGATGTTGACATCACTACTACAAACTGTTTCTTGATCTTCCGAGAGATCAAGTTGCCTAGTCAGCATCACAAAAGCAAATCTTCTATCATCAGCACAACTCGCCTAGTCAGCATCACAAAAGCCCTCAATTTCTACATACATATTCTTCTTGAAGATTAACTTTTTCCCTGATACACTCTTCAGTTACCTCAGAATCTAATACATCACATTTATATGACCCTTCCTTCGATCATGCATGTAGTGACTCACGACACTCACTGCAAAAGGATTTTAGGTCGAGTGTGACACGAAAAGATCAGACGGCTAACCAATCTCTGACACCTCTCATGATCAACAAGTTCTCCTGCTTCTGCACACAACTTGATTTTTTGGTCAATTAGCACAACTCGACTATACTGGTTGGAAGAATCCTCAGCCCCATCTCCTCTATTTTCTGCTTCCAATTCAACAAATCTAGACACTCATGATTCTCATTGGTAAAAACCATACCTATCTCTCCCTCCTCTGCTACAATCAAATTTGCTCAGTAGCCTCCTTTTCAACCTTTTTGACCATCACAACGTCCACCATGTCCACGTCCATCTCTCTCTCTCTCCTTAGGTGCTCCAGGATAGGTATTTGCTCAGATGCCCAACTTCATCACAGTTTTAGCACTTGCGAGTCCCCCTTGGACACCTATCCTACATGAGTTCAAGGCAGTCAAATCTGATCACATACCTGGAAGTCCACTTGGCTTAGAGTGTAGCTTCATACGACTCTTCTCCTGTATCATCGCAGCAATGACCTTGTCTAGAGGAAGGATAGTCGCCTAACCTAAGAGAACACATCTCCTCTAATCAAAGAATGGGTTCAGATGGGCTGGATGCTGCATATTCCTCATATGTGTAAATATCTCCCGTTTCTTGCACTCTGGATCGCCACAGTTCGACATCAGAGATAAGTGATCATAATCTGCCCCCACTTGCTCCAGCTCTATGGATACTCCTGAATCGATTTATCACTCTGAACCACCACCTTTATCTCACACTGAATTTGGAACACCCCATGTAGTTGCTCGCTCCAGCATAGTTTTTTTCAGCTTCGCCTATATTGTCTGGCATTTCAAATGTCATATACGGATGAGGCAATCAACGAAACCATCAAGTTGACTAGCCAGTTGTAAAACAAGACGTGTGTGATCCTCCATTTAATCTCCTCAACACTGTCACTCTTTGGCTTGTCCCCCGTCAGATATCCTTCTAGTCTCTTCCCTACTAAAAACAATCTCGATCCGACGCGAACAAATCGAAAACGTGGCAAGTCCATCAAACTTCAAATCCATAAGAGGGAGATCTAGCTTCGCCTGCATCGGAGCGCGTGCTGAGATGGTGGCTCTAGTCGAGATGCTAGCTCCTTGTATGAGCCCGATCAAGACATTTAGAACTTCAGGATTTATATTCCCCAAAAGCTTCAATCCTTTATCTCTCACACTATCTCCGTCTCCTAACATCCTCAATCACAAAGCTAGATCACACAGAACACACACGAATTTGATCATTTGCGTCTTTATGCGGCAATCCCATCGTTGCCTTACCAATTAGCTCTAATTGCGAATGTATCCTTCGGGTCATGTTGTAATCTCGTCGTTGCCTTCCCAATTAGCTCTAAACACGATTGCATTGCAAGGACAAAGCATAATGAAGAGAAAAATGGGAGCTCCCGGTCTTTGTATGCTGATCAAAACTCATCGGATCGAGCTGTGATCCTGCACACTATGATCTTCCGCGGCCTTGGAAGTTGTGATCCTGAATGCAACAATCTTCCACATTACGGGTCTCTAAAAGCCGTGATCCTGCACAGTGCGTCGTGATCTTCCATGTCCTAGAAGCTGCAATCCTACACGCCATAATCTTTTGTGTTACGGGTCTCAATTTGTCGTGATGCCCCAACAAATGGGAGCTTTAGGTCTCTATTCAACGATCCCTACCATTAAAAATGGCTAGGTTTAGCTTTGATACCAAAAAAGAGTAATTGCTCTTGAAAATCTATTCTATACATTCATAACAAAGGCTTAAAAAGGGTATTACAATGTTTTACAAATAAAATCCTAGACGTCTTCAATATTTCCTTTTTACCAATAGGACCCTAAATAAGGTCCAATTCTCAACAATAACTTTCTCATAGCTATTACATCTTAACATATCTGATTGTAATAAACAGAATTTCAGCAAATAAAATTTTTGAAAGAAAAACAAAAACAATAGCCAACTAGAGGTATGATTGCGGCCATAGAAACAAAATATTGAGAAAGCTATCCCTAATAGAACCAATGTCCCACTCTGCATGAAAGTGCATCTATGTGCAGGCATGTTTTTTGGGTGTGTCTATATGTTTGTCACGCATGTGTGTAAAAATAGTGGAACCACAAATTAATCACTAGTTACATCCACATTAACAGTATGATGAGAAAAATATGGGCATGCTTCAGGGAACTGCTGTACCTGTATGTGAGACTTTCTGCAAGGCTGCTCCCAGCAACAATAAATAGTTCCAATGCCTTAATCACCTCTTTAGTTGAATACCACAGATGTGGTTCTTGAGAATTAGATTTCGTCTCCCTGAAGGAGAATCTGGTATTCTTATTTTTTGAAATTTGTAAAACCTGGCTACCCTCCTGAATCGGACTTAAGTCTGGAAATTGAACTATAAAATCTTTATTATGATCCTGCAACAGAGTCAGTAAAAAGATGAACATTAAAGACAAAAGACAAGTGAACGTGAAATAAATGTGGTGATTTGCTATTACATTAAATATCAAAAGTTTCACCACTTGATATGTGACAGCCTAATTGGAGCCTATGGAGTTATTCATCATCAGCAGTGCATCACCATCATTGTCTAACCAGTATCAAATTAGCTTAGACATTAGTTTGACAAAAGTTAGTCTATTATTCTTTATTTGTAGTCTTTTATGTCATTTCTTTAATTCAGAACTTCACTCTAAAACCCTAGGACCTTTTTGAAACCAACCACTCAGTCAAGAGGCATTGCCTTGATCTCTAAAGGTTTATGATTTGAAAACCTGCAAAGAAAAAAATTGTTCACGTCATTCTATTCCTATGTCTAACAGTTGCATCAACAACGAATTGTTGCTTTAGCAAGCCCCCAACAAAATTCAGTAACGGCCAAATGTCATCCATCTTCCTATGTAACATGTCGTTCCTCTCGCCTTATTTTGGCTTTTTCAATTTAGAAAAACCCAAATTTCCCAAGCCAACCAACATATTATCAAAAACATGTAATGCTTTGATCATGCATCGCAATGTAAAATTCAGAAGTCTTGCTATTAGATCATCCATCATAAATATCATCTAAAAGCTAGAGTTCTACATCTTTATCGTCACCCTTTGAAATCGCGTGACACAAATAAAACAGAAGACAAGAACGGATGGTCATACCTGAATATAAATTTAATTACAATCTCTAAATTTAAGATGGTAACATACCATCAGACGTTAAAAATAAATTTAATTATTATCACTAAATTCAATAATAATGAAAGAGCCACAAAATTCTAAAATTATAACCAATGGTAAAAATGTAAAATAACATATATATATCTTGCTCTAGTGTTGTCCAGTCTACAGTAAACATTTCCTCTTCTTTCACTCATTTTGATATCCGAAGTATTAAATAACAACATAATGAGCTTTTAAAATAAATCCATTAAAATAATTACATTTCTAAATCACAAGAGCCACAAAATTC
>NEWO01000779.1:106144-117814 GCA_003013225.1 Phalaenopsis aphrodite | reverse complement strand
ACTCAAGAAATAGGAGCAACATGTATGCTAGTCAGTAATTTAAACTATATGATGAATCGTATCTTGTATTAAACCTATAAATGTCAATAAGGTATAATGGTGTAAGAATGTTATTTATCTTTTCATTTATGTTAATAACTTGTCATACTTGTATTTTTCTTTCATCATACAACCATCTCAAGAGCACCCATCTAAACATAACCAAACACACCCTTAGTCAATGCATACTCATCACTGTAGAATAAAGCTACTATTGCCTAAGGTTAAAAAACACCAGCTCACCCCTACTTGATACAACCCCATAGGCAGAATGGAGCATAGTCATGATTCCACTATTATCTAAAGTAGCATAAAAACAATTACGCGCATTGATGCATGGACATCTCTAGCCATTATCATAAAGGGATGAACTACATTTATCATCATACACATAAAAACATTTCTATATAATACGTTATGAAAGGATATTGTGTAATTCGTCAAATAATATTGATAATTCGTCAATATTGGTAACAATTGTGTAATTCGTCAAATAATATTGATAATTCGTCAAATTTTGATATTGCCTGGCATTATCAAAGTTAGCATTATCAATGTCAGCATTAACTATTGTGTAATTCGTCAAATATTGATAATGCTGATAACTATTGTGTAATTCGTCAAATAATAATGCTGGTAGGCATGTTTCATTCTTAATAAAATGAACAATCATTTACAACATAAAATAAATGAGCATAGAATATACGTGAAATTATTTGGAATATAAAATAAATTCAGAAATTAAAAAAAAAACATTGTAATTTAGAAAAGTAAATGTCCACTTTAAATTCACTTAGAAGCCTCGATCTTCATAAAATGAGCTTGATGTTTTTAATAACTTTTACTTTGATACTAATTAAACTATAAACTACAAAATTCATATATAAGATTCATGAAAAATATAATTGATGGAATTCTTTAATTATCTTGGCATATATTTAATCCACTTAATTAGTAATTAAATTATATTTTTATCAATTAAATTAATACTCGACTTAATTTGAATATAGCAATTTATTTATTAACATTATTCTCATTTATCAAAAATATGCTTTTTAATTATAATTGATGCAGTCAACTTTTTTAAATGAGAGTTTATTTTTGATTTACATGATTTTCAACTATAAATGATATAATTAAATCATTGTTAACTCATAAGCACACTTGACATTAAAAATAATATAATAACAATAAACTATTTTTTACGATATTGAATGATACTTTAACATTGTATTGAATAAATTTATGAACATTGAATTAATGTAAAGAGTTTGCATTTAAGAATTTCCTAAAAAAAATTAAGATAATTCCACATTTAAATTAAATTTAAGTTCATGTATATGTTACTCATATAATCTAGAATTAGAATGTTACCTTTAAATAGAAATAAATGGATATTGTTGTTGATTCAAGCTTCACTTTTTTAGGGACTATTTGAGGCAACTACAACTTAATAATAAGTTGTTGTGTAGCAACTGCAACAGAAAGCTGCTGCGCAGAAGCTTCTGCAGATAAGTTGGTTGTCATTTTGTTTTTTCAGTTTGAAAATAATTGTGCTGCAGCTGTTTCTAGAAAAATAACAATTTTATCTCTGTATAGTAATGTTGTTTACAACAGAATTGTTCATACCAGTACATTTCATACTTGAGAGCAAATATTCAGTGCAAAATATTACAAAACAAATATAGACTCTTCATTAAACGAGTTACATGACTATCAAAATTAAGAAAATGACTATTAAAATAACAATAAATAATCTAATAACATTATTTTTAAAATATAGACGACCACGTATGTCACGAGATAAGCCACTCTCCAGAGATACTCTCCACGCCCGATCACCCTCGACGATGGAATCTTCCAACCCATCTGCTCACAAGAATCTAGTGACAAAAATGTGTCCCACAAGCATCATTGTTTTCATGAAAATAACCTAGGTAATTCAACTTACGGTCAACGACCATCATCATTAAAAACTCTTTTCAAGTCAGATCTTCAAACAACTTCATAGAGAACTAATACAACATGTTCTCATAAATTTCTAGAGTTACCTCCAGAATTCACATAAACAGCAGGACAGATGTTGCTTATGGTGGGCCAAAGTCATTGGTGCATGAAGCCACAAATTGTGATATCTGATTTCTAATGAAAGATGCTCCCTCTTTTTTCTTATTCTCAACCCTGAGCTACTTTGATCGACTAGTGCATTCGACCTCATTGCAGTTCGTACTGAGGACTTCGTTAGAATCACCTGTTTTGTTAACAGTCCAATTTGCAGGGGTGCCACCCCACCTCACTAGGAGCATATGCATTGTTTCGTGTGGATACGACACCACCAAACATACAATCTAACCTCCCTTCCCACTTAGGATCGATGCCACAACATTTAAATTTTTTTGCAGCTAGCACCACCTAAAAATTTAATTAACATGTTGACGGACTTGAAAAAAAAATTTAAACAATAAATAAAAGCAGTGGATGTTTCAAAAATGCTCATCATCAGTCTCTCATCCCACCACTCATATGAAGCATCAATTGTTCGCCTTATCGGGTCTCAATCCAAGCCTCTGGTTCGTAGCTTCAATTCCTTCAAAATTTTCCAATCCTTTTCCAGCTGGTCCCACTTCTTTTTCAACTGCACCCGATCGTACTATCTACTTGTACATTCCTTAAATATTTTTATAATAATTTGTCATCCCTCATTGTTGAAATAGATTGTCGGCCTATTTCCCTTCTCGACCTCCTTGAGGAATAGGTCGCAAATAATCATTTTGGTATCCTTATCCGACATTGCAGATGAGCCGACCTCTTTGGACTTAATCATTGTGTATACTTTCATGAAAAAAACTAATCAACATAAACATTTCCCATAAAAAAATATTTAACACAGTTCAGAGAGAAAAAAAATGTGCAACAATAGCATTACCACTGTCACTCCACACCACACTACAACATAATCGTTGTCAACACCTCCACACACAACAGTACTATAAACATCTTCACACACACACAACACATCTATAACACTAATACCTCTACACACCAACTCCACACACCAATACATTGACCAACACAAACACAACCACACAATCACCACCTCCAAACACATCTATCATCACCAACACATCCACAACCACACAAAAAATACCAACCACTACCTCACCCACAAAAACACATCCACCATCACCAATATATCCACAACCACACAGATACCCAATCACCTCCTCCACACAAATCCACCTCACCCACACACAAACACCTCCAAACACCACCACCTCCTTCAAACAAATCCAACATCAAACGAAAACCAATTAACCATAAATAATTCCCAAATTAAAACTACAGAATTCTTGAGCATAATAGGAATTAAACAACAGGAAGGGGAACCACCGCACAGAGGAAACCACCAAATTCTCAGGCATAAAGCCTTTTGCAAAATCAAAAGTCACAGAAAAGTTAGGGTACAATTTACCCAGCACGAAGAAGCAACATCACACAGAGGAATCACCGCAAAGATGAAACCATGAAAATCTTGGCAATATACGAATTTCCAAAAACAAAAACAAAAGCATAGTTAAGGTAATGATTACCCAATAAAAAGAGGCACTAAAGCACAGAGGAACCACCACACAAATAAACAACAACACAGAGGAACCACCACAAAATAAAATCATAACACAAAGGAACCAACACACTCACAAACCACCGCATGAAGAGGAAAAAGGACACTCACAAAGAGGTGCATAGTAGATAAAGGAGAGGGAGAAAAGAACTCGAAAGAGGCAACCCTATCCGTGAGAATCACGAGAGAGAGAAACATAGGAGATTTTAGGGCAAGAATGACGAGAGAGAATCGCAGGAGAGGAGCACACCGTTAGGGAAAAACACGCAATAATGAATCACGGTGAGGAAAGGGGCAGCCACGTCAACAATATACGAAGGAACACGGGCCGCAAGGTCTAGCTTGCGGCCGCGTATCCAAACAACCCTGATTGGCATTTCCAAGCCGTGTCGCAGCCCTGTCGCTGCCCCAAACGGGGCCTTAGTCTACCCAATCGAAAAGAATTACATCTTCGCATAGTATCATAATCCAAATAAAGAAATTTAACAAAAGGATAATTTTATCTTTCAATAGAGAAAATAAGATGAAACTTTTTCTTAAAAAAATCGACGCAAATATAACATAGGTTTCAAAATTCTTCTAACCTTCTAGGCATGGGATGTTCGAACCTAGCTTGACACCTCAGCTTCGTTTCACAAAAAAATCAAAGCAAAACAACTCGTTCAATCCCATACTCGCATCGGTGTTTGGCTTTGAGCTTTAGTAAAATTTCCTTTCCCCCGCTCGTAGCCATGCTCGTGTGAGGTTACCCTTTGATTAATCCTCATAGTTGCTCTCGTTCTCTTTGTTTGTTGAGCATAGGGCACTGCCACATCACCGAATCTTGATCTTAGTTCGCACAAACGATCATCCCTTTTGATTGCTTTCCTCGCATTAGTCTTTCTCACTTATTCAACTTTCTGCTTCGCCCGCTGGACCATGCAGGTCTCTAACAGGCTATTTGGGGCGGTAGTTTTACTGTTGTTTGGGTTGTTTGGATTTTGCGGTCCTGAGGGCGTTTTGATAAATCTAATTGAAACACCGGTCATGAGCTCGACCCCGCGGCACGCGTTCCTTCGATTTCATTTTGCGCGGCCACCCTTTTGTGTTCCTTTGATGGCTGCCCTCTTGCTCGCCTATGACTCTCTCGATGTGACTGTTGGCTTAATTTCTCTTCTCTCGATCCTCTTGGATCCTTCGCTCTGGTGGTTAGGCGTTGTTTTCGGTTTTCTATTGTTGGTTGCGGGTGGTTGTTTCGGTGACCCTTAAATACTTCTCCCTCTCCTCTTTTTTCTTCCACTTGACTTGGTGGTTTTGTGTGCTTTGTGCATTTGTTCCCTTTCTTCAGTTTGTGGTTATTAAAGTGAGCTTTCTATTCTCTCTTTTCTTATCCCTTCTCTTCTTAGGCTTGGTTTGGTGGTTGTACGCATTATGTGCTCTACGTGGTAGTCCCTCTTCTACCTCTCCTCTCTGTTTTGGTAATCACTGCCCCTTTATATATTAGGGGTTTTATGATTATGCAAATTCTAATGTGCAATAATTCTCGATTTGGTTATTGGTTTCCTCTCCCCTGATTTCTCTCTTTGCTCGATTTGGTGCTTTTCAGTTTGATATGCTCGGTTGATGATTTTGATGATTTATGTTGCATCGATTTGGTTTATGATTTTGATATGCCCGGTCGTGATACATATCAACCGAGCATATTATGAATGATTTTGATTCTTTATGTTGCATACATAAAGATCGGTTGTGATATGATTAGTTGATGATTTTAATGCTTTATGTTGCATCCATGATGCTCGGTTCAATGCTTCATGTTTCATCCATGATGCTCATTTTGTTGTTTTATGTTGCATCCATGCTTAAGATTGCTTGGTTCTATGGCTTTATACTTTATGATGGGTTTGCATCATACAAATGCTTTATATCAGTTATGATATGCTTGATGGTGGTGTGTTTGCATTTGAACATTCGAAATACATGTAGTGGTGTGATGTTTGTGGATGTGCAGGGGTGTAGGTGCTTGCTTGAATTTTGGTTGAGGTGTTTAGTGTTGTTGGTGTGTGTGTGTGGGCGCGTGGGTGTCTTGGTGTGTGATGTGTGGAGGTGGTGGTGGTGTGATGCCTGGACACATGTTGGCTCTTAGGGTTTTGTATGACATGTGCAGGTGTGAAGTAAATGGTGTGTAGATGTGTGATGTGTGGTATGTGGCGTGTGGATGTGTGGTTATGTGGCGTGTGGATGTGTGGTATATGGATGTGGATGTGTTGGTGGATTTGTTTTTTTTAAGGTGAGGTGGTGGTGGAAGGTGTGGTGGAAGGTGGTGGTGATGGATGTTGATGATGGTAGATGTGTTTATGTGTGGAAAGACATTGCTGATGATTTGTGGCTTTTTTTTTTGTAGCCCTCAGGGTTTATGCTAATTATTTTGTCAATTTTGATATCACAATGGTTAAGACCAAAGAGGCTGGTTCATGAACGATGTGGGATAAGGACACAAAAAAAATATTTTGGGACATTTGTCTCAAGGAGGTCAATCTGGGTAATAGAACAACAAATTTCAACAAAGAAGACTGACAAAATATTATTAGAAAATTCAAGAAAAATACAGACAAAAAGTATGATAGGATGCAGTTAAAAAAACAAGTGCAATCAGTTGAAGAAAGATTGAAAAATTTAGAAGAAATTAAAGCTAGAATCAAAGGGCTTGAGTTGAGATCCAGTAAATCGAACGATTGATGCTTTTAATAAGTGGTGTGCAAAGAGATTGGCGGTGAGCATTTTTTAAATGTCTCATGTTTTCGTTAAATTTTAAATTGCTTTCAAATCCAACATGTTATATGAATTTGTAGGTGGAGTCTGCAATGAAAAAAAATTAAATACAGTGGAGTCGATCTCTAGCAGGAGAAGTTGAATCGTATGTTTGGAGGTGTCGTGACAATGAGCAACAATGCATGTGCCCAGTGAGGTGAGGTTTGGTAGCATCATCGATAACTTGGGAGCTGAACAAACATGTTATTCCAATGAAGGCCCCAGCCCGAACCTCCATGAAATTGAGTCCATGAACCGTCAAAGCATCCCCAGATTGAAGAAAAAGGAGAGAGCGTCTTTCCTTAGAAGTCATAACTCACAATTAATGGCTTCGTGCAACAATGATCCCGACCCATCACAAACAACTTCTGTCCAACAAGTTATGTGAATTTTGGAGGCAACTCCATAAATTTATGAGGACATGCCAATGTATTTGTTCTCTATGAAGTTGATTGAAGATTCAACTCGGAAAGAGTTTTTTATGACGATGACAGCTGACCATGGAGTGGCTTACTTACATTATTTTCATGAGAGTAGTGACGTTTGAAGGATATTTTTTATTAGATTATTGTAGATTTCATATTTTTTATTTGTTTATCTACTTCAAAAATTTTTATTTGCTTTTGGTTTTTCATAATGCTTTGGATATTTATGATGCTTTGGACATATCACTGTACTTGAGAGTTTTTCATTCCTTATTATCTTTTATATTTACTGTTGTAATATTATTTGTTTATGTTAATTTTGTTCAAAACCTTATATGATTATAACTAATTCATTGATGCTTGTGCTAGCCACTTCGATGTCGAAATATATGGATGCAATTAGAGAAAGACGCAGAAGGAGAGTTGCAGCTGCAGTATGCTTGATATACGATTATTATAACTCATACATAGAATGCTCCCATTCCATTGCATCGTTATATGTTAGTGATAAATGGGTTAATGAGTTGCTTGCGAGCCACCTAGCAAAATTTAGCAATATATTCCCGATAAGTTGAAGGAATTATACAGAAATCATGGGTTTCATTGCTCTTCTAGAACGACTTCACGAGAGGTGTTAGCAATAACCCTCTACATATTATCGCAGAATGAATTAATGCGAGCTATAAGCGATTTCAGCACCCTTGCAAAGCAATTTGCAAATACTTTTCAGTAGGGTTAAATGTGTTTGTCACTTTTTCTACACAAGTCATAAAACCAGCATACCTACATTCGAATGAACCTCCACGGAAATTTTGCACGATGCACGTTATATGTCATACTTTAACGTATTTTTTTTATTTATTACATTCAATTTTTATATGAATATCTTGATTATGCAACCCTTCGTTATATTTTTAGAATTGTAATGGAAGAATCAATGAAACACGTGTTGATGCACATGTTCCAAATAATGAGAAAATCGCATTCATTGACCATTATGGGTCTCTGGTGCAGAATATCAGTATACAACTTCAATATGTGCTTCACTTTTGTCATGACCGATTGGGAGGGTAGTGCACATGTCAGTCAAATTTTCAAATCTGCAACACAAAATAACAAATACAACTTCCCAGATCTACTCAATGGTTCTCTTGAAACTGAGCTACTCTCCTAAATCTTTTTTTCTTTCAACACTAATTATTCAATTCACATCAGATAAATAATATTTGGTCGATGTTGAGTATCCGTTGTAGTGAGAGTATCTCAAGCCCTATCCTGATACGAGATACAACATACCCGATTTTCAACGAGCGAATAATGCCACACGGGGTAGTAAAGAAATGTTCAACAAAAAACATTCCTTCTTACGTAGTGTCATTGAAAAATCTTTGGGTGTTTGGAAGAAAAAATATGTTATACTTCATGATATGTTATCTTACTCGTTTCTCAAACAAGTGCAGATTGTGATTGTCATGATGACTCCACAATTATATTTGAAGACATCCTTCCCGCAACAATGAATTTTTGTAGGACGGACAAAGATCATGCACATTTCTCCGCCGAGGCATATGAATATCGTCTTGAACAATATTTTTCACAGACCGAAAATAATATCCCAAGACCGGCACTCAAGATGAGGAAGGTGCAAGCGAGATGAAAAAGTTGAGCGAAAGAATTACAGATGCGGTAGTTGTAGAGTGCTTGGAGGAAATGTTAGTTTTTTATTTCTGTTAATTATAATGATTGTTGAAAACATTCACTGTTTATTGTATTAGTATTTTATACAGTTCATGTTTATTTTTATTTCTTATGTATTTGATATTAACTTTTTTTCCTTTTTAAATAAGTTGTTTTTTTTTCCTTTTTAAATAAGTTGTGTTTTTTTTTCTTTTACATTTTTTTTTCTTTTGGTAGGTTTTGAAGGTATATGACGAGAAGTTGGACCTTATGATTTCTTCTGTATGACATGTATGTTGCTATTAGTTAGTGCCACATATGAAATTCTAATGCATACAACCAAATTCCTCTTATTACTTTGGTGCTACTATTTTTTAGGGTCTTCTGGATGGGTTTTTTAGTGATATGCATATGTGACACACACGAGTTTGAATATTTTTTTATAAGATCTGTTGTCTTCTTGTAGTAACAGATGCGTTGGTTTATATATTGAGTTCTCTAAAACCTTATAGCCACATAAACTTTAATTAGTTACTTCTATAATCAATTTTTGTTTGTGCTATGTCTAAGAGTATCTTTTTTAAGCCTTCATTAAAGATGAGTTCGAGCATTTCTAGTGTCTCAAGAAACTCATTTTATGTCAACCACATAGCTACGAGGGATAAGTTTACAGGTGCCTATGGGTCAGATAGGCTGGAAGATTCCACTGCTGAGAGTGATCGAGCATGAAATATCCCTGGAGGACGACTTAACTCGTCACATACGTCGTCTGCATTTTAAAATAATATTAACTTATTATTAAATAATATTTTAAAGTCTTTTTCTTAATTTTGGTAGTCATGATACTCACTTTGAAGTAAGGTGTCAAATCTTAATTTTGTAATGTTTTGTAATGAATATTTGATTTTAAAATATAAAATGTACTGGTATAAACAATTTTGTTGCAAACAACATTACTAAATATGAGCAGAATGATCAAAATAATTGCAGCACAAATGTTTTTAAACCGCCAAAAATAAACATACAATAAGCTTATCTTGTGACTGCTGTTGTGTAACAGCATATTATTAAGCTGCAACTGCCCCAAATAAATCCTAAGTCTCACTCGGCTTACCTTCTCAGCTACGTGATATCATGATCCTGCTCGGGGGTTTAAGATTATCAAAGCGAGAACATACAGAAAATAAAATTTAACTACTTTAAATCTCAAAATAAATAAAGAGCAATAACAAACTAAAAATAAAAACCAATAATAAAAGATAATACATTACTCTAGTGTTTTCCCTAACCAGTTCTTGTAATTTTCCGAAATAGGAACATAAGTCGGATGATAATAATAAAAGATTTTGTATTTTCATTTTCTTTAATATTCAATCAAATGAAATAATACAAATTTTAAAAAGTTAAATAAATGAGAATTTTACCTTAACTCAGGTTTTCCTCGCCTTCTATAGATATTCCTTTCTCTATTATTAATCTTTACACAAAAGCTTATTTTGAAAAGTTAATTTAAAACAATAGTTAGCTATAAAAGTCTGTGAGTACAACTTCTAAACTATAATAACATAACAAAAATGAAATAATATGCATGTTGGTCATATGTACTATAAATCAATATAAAAACATTACACATTTTACATTTTCAGATATGATCATCGACGATAATTCAAAATATCCAATAAGTATTACTATGTTAATAACATATCTATATCATTTTATATTTATACAACCGTCACAAGAGCATCTTCTAAAACTTGTATCGAAAGATACATTAATGTTAATAATCTTTTTCATTTATGTGCACAATTATCTTAGCATTCGCCGGCTAAAAACTTAAATGGGCAAACTCCATAATCAACATGTAAATCCTAGATTCTATATAATTTATATTATATCATTATATGCTCAACTGTCAATTATATATATATAAATAATTATTGCTAATTATTCATGACAACGTGACCGATAAAAAAATAGCATAATAAATAAATAAAAAACTATGCAAGTGAATTTAAAGGTATCAGTAACTACTAATGCAACTAGTTAAGATAAAACAAAAAAGCTACTATAGGTCAAAAGTTAGAGTACTCATCTCAAGCTTAGAAATTTCCTTATGTATTCTATCAACTGGCTCTAGTAGAAAACCTGTAATCATATATGTAAGACATTCTTGTTAATTTATTTTAATTAAACCTACTTATTTACAAGTAATTCGCCATTATTTGGCCTTTGTAAACCATCATTTTGTTTTGAGATCTTTTAGTCTCTCTTAAAATAATGTTATTATTTACATATTATTACTCTAAAAATAAATAATTTGTAATAAATTTATTATTATCATTATTCTTATCAATATAAAAAAATTTATCATTTAAATTTAAAATTTAAAATTTTATCATTTTCTATATAATAAAAAGGTTAACCTTTACTAAATAAATCCTCATTACTAGGTGTCATTTTAAAGTTTTCCAAATTAATACAAAACCTATTTTATATATTAATATTATATTTTTATATCACAATATTCTTTATTTCATCCAAATAGATTGAATTTAATAAAATTTTCTTATAAAACTTATTTAGTACTTTTTTTCCAATATATTTACAAAAAAAATAAACATAAAAAAAATAACCTTAACCACACGATTCTTGGTCAAAACCAAGTCTACCCTCATCTTGCTCGTTGCTCCTTGCTCGAGTGCTTGAGATGGAATTACAATAGCCTACGCTCACTACTTGTCACAGCTCCCGTGCTTTGACGCCTTCACCTCGATCTCCAGCACACTGGTTCTGCCCTAGCTCCTTGTCGGTTCCCTCAATCGAATCCACACAGTTATCGAACTCGACTGCTAGGTGTCGCATCATCTTCCCCCTTCACATGCATCAACTTGTCGATGCTCAACAATGTAATAAGTGTAATAAAAAAAGATGAATTTTAATTAATAGGTCGGCTCAAATGTAATCGTAGAGTCATTTCCGTCATTAAGAGACAAAACTCATTTCGAAAGAAGCTAGTGCAAAAGAATAGAGAGGAGAGCATGGATCAACGCCAGAGCGAGGGTGACTTAAGATTGTTTTGAACCAAACCGAAGGAAAAAAGAGATATTGAGCTCGTGC
>NEWO01000779.1:77157-105590 GCA_003013225.1 Phalaenopsis aphrodite | reverse complement strand
GACAATGAAATTAAATTTTCTACATTCATTTTTTGCTATATCTACCAAGTTTTTATCCAAATATTAATTGAAAGAGCCACTAACAAAAAAATAATTAAATTTACCAAATAGAAAGTTATCTTTCAGGTTAATAATGTCCTCGTTCTTTCTAAACATTATCTTATCTAATATTCTTCTTAAACAAAAAAAAAACTTGAAAAATAATAAAGCAATATAGTGAGCTATTTAAGATAACTCAGTAGAATAATCACACTTCTAAACTACAATAAAAAAATTAATATATATGTTGATCTTTTATATTTCACTACATAAAATCTTATAATAATCTAATGTATATTTCCATGATATTTAGCTAATGGAAATAACTCAAACTTCTAGATGCATTAGCTTTAACTTTACTTTCAATGTTTAATCTTTAACTTTACTTTTAGTTTATACTATTAACATTCACATCTATCTCAAGAGCACCGTCAAACATATAATCTAACACACTCCTGACCAATATTATCCTTCAACAAAGTGGTTTATTATCTAATATACACAATTGTCAAAGGTGAAAAATGTGTCTTCTCGCCCCTGCCTGAATTCTCCCATCGGCATAGCAATTAATGATCAAAACATCACAATTATGTGGAGTGATAGGATAATATTTACATGTGCGGGCCTATAGGCATCCTCTACTTGAATTATAAGGAGGTGAACTTCCCTTTTTTGCATGCACATACAAACACTCATATATGCTCTATTTTATTCTTCATAACATACATTCTTTTCTTACAAGTCACTTGACATTTATCAACTAATGAATAAATTCACTCTTACTAGAATCTAATAGTCAATTAATAATCTAATATATGCACATTTCTCAGAATCTAATAACTTTAAAGATAAATCATCATGCAACTATTTATACAAGATTATTTTCCAAATATTAGGTAAGGAAATGTTATATGCATCTGTATTTGAATCTAAATGTCGTTTAATAATCTAATAAATTTATAGGAAAGTCATTGTGCAACTAATTAACATACATACTTTTTCATCTTAAAATATAAAGAATATGTTATAATTTAAATCTCACTGAAATATAACATAATGGAAAGCAAGCATACATTTAAAAATAATTAAAATTTTTGAAGTTTAGTAATATAATTACTCACCTAGCCCTTATTTATGATTCTTGTAGCAACTTAATCATTAATGTCCTCTATTCAGTGTCTCAATTAAATTTATTTGGTTGCTAGATCAATGATCACCTCTCCCAATCATATTGATCTCCTCTAATTCAAATAGTGATATTGCTGATTTCCACTATTAATTAACAATTTTACAAAGTTCAAGGAATAATGTAGTCACTATACAAAGGATGACCACACCTCTTCCGTGCCATTTGAGGAATGGTCTCCCATCCCCAACTTGTCTTCTTGATCTCTGATAAAATCCATACCACTTTTAAACAACTCTAAATTTTGCAAGCAGCTACAACAAAAGTCAAGTGTAGGTTCATCGCACAGCACCTATAATCACGTCTTTAAAATATTGCTGAATTCTACTGTTTTCCCAGTATACAGTTCTTTTATTATTGCATCCATATATTTTCCATATCACTTTGTGCATGTTAGGGCATTTAAACATGGATTGATCAAACCAAGATCATTCTTCATCATTTAAAGAAATATCTTTTCTTTTAGTTGTCAAAATTCTTCAAATTCTACAGATTCATCAAAGTCCAAAAGGACACATTTCAATAAAAATACATTAAAATATTAGACGGAATAAGCATAAAAATTATTGGCTTCAAATTCTTTATGTTAAGAAAAAGCACGAAAATAGTGATGTAAATAAATATTTATAACCAAATTAATGTTGAGGTTCCGAAGAAAATAAAAATTCCAGTACTATGCATAAAGGCTGCTAATTTCAAATCCCTTAAAGTTAATAAAATACATAAGAATAACATGATGGCATTGATGATCAGGCAGTAATTTAATTTAAAAAATATCATGATGAAATAAATAAAAAAGTTCCAAGAAGAAAGCATACTGCAATTCCATCAGTGCAATTGTATATTGTGTGGTAAAGAATTTTCCATGCGTCCTCAATCTGGTGATTTGCTTGGCCATATCGTCTGAATGAATAGTTTTTTAGCCACCCCTGAATAGAAATTAAAGCAATAAAACTAAATACTTAGCCAGAGAAAAATTCCAAAATCGATATGAGAGAAAATAATACAGCAATAAGACATACAGTGTACATTTGATGAAACTTGGATATTAATACAAATATATGCAACATTATTCAGTAGTGCAAGCAGTTCTTCTCTCATTTTCTAATCGTTCTTTTAAGGAGTCCATTGCAAAGCAATCCCTCCTCATACTTCAATAATGAATTTGGGGGATTTTGACGTGAATAAAATATGCATAATTTTTCATTTTGTTAGTCTTTTTTTATTGCATATTTTATGATCATATGGCATGTAGTAAAGGTAATTTTTATCATGTTGTGCAGGTTACAGAGTTAAACTACTTCGAGAAGGAAAAGAGGAAATTTGGGGGCCAAGAAGAGTGAAAATTAAGAGAATTGGTCTGGCGCACTCACGCAGAATGTAATGAACGCCCCCCATGTTCCAATACAAAGAAGACGACATACCCACACCACTCCAGCAGCACGCCCGTGCCAGAGCATGCGCCCTCGAGCCATGCATTCGTCAGAGCCTTGACACACCCACGCCCAACCCATGCCGTCATCCCAGTGCACCCGCACCCCATGATAACCAAGCCAATGCCCCCTTGCCATCTTCCCAGTGCACCTGTGCTAATCTCTTTCCAGGTATAGCACACTCACACCAGACACGGGCACACCCAGTATGCAAAAAGCAATTTAGGGAAGATTTCTTGCCTTTAAGGGAGCACTAGCTATAAATACACCCCTTGGAATGACAGGATACATCTGGTGATGGCTAGAGACTAATACTTTCTACAAAGAGGATTTTGTGAGTGCCCTGGAGGTTCTCCTTCTTCGTTAGGGAGAAAGCTTCTAGGATTATTTTCTTTGTACTTTGAGAGGGAGTTTGTAAGATAAAGGTGTAGCTTGTGTGAGAGGAAGATTGCAGAGAGAATTCATAGTACGGCCAAGATCATGGCTTGTGTAGAGTAAAATCTATGGTTGAAAGTTTTTACTTGTATACTTGCCTTTCTTCAATGGTTTTAATGAATTCTTTCTCGTTTTTTCATCTCATGTCTCGTAGCTAAATCTCTTTCGTGCTTTTGTGATGTAAGGATAAACTTTGTTTTTCGTGACTTTCTGCATGTGATTTCTCCATATATGTCTTCTGCACTTTTTCATGCATATATGTTGTTTTGTCAATTATTTGCATTTAATTTTACTCCTGATTTGGCCAGTTAGGATGTTGAAAACACTTTTGATCTAGGACTTCTGAGCATCGCCTAGTAGAACAACTAGGTTAACACACGAAAACCTAGTGGAATAGACATATTATCATTAGGATTTTACAACCAAAATAGAGGATCCAAAGAGTCCTGAGAAACGCAGCAGGATTAAATCCCGCATACATGTAATGTGTCCTTAACTCTTCTTATGACCTAAGCATAGGCTAAAAAAAACTGTCCATGGTTGACAATTATCATATCGTAGAATTGCTAGGAAAACAATGAAAATGCACTACACCTGAGCAATAGAAGCATGAGCCTCAACTCCTCAGAAGGGAATCCAAACTCTTGCTTCCAGTTGTTTCTTATCTTGACTTAGATTTTCTCTTTGTTCTATTAGGATTGCAAACTATTATTCTTGCGGTTGTGATCAGATCTAACTATATTCAATTGGTTAGTAAACTAGATATTCACCTGTCAGAATTAATTTTAAGCATTTCCTCGTGAGATCGATACGCAAACACAAAAATTTGTATTTTACTTGATACATACAGTTGCGTGCTTAACCAACTTTCCTTACAACAACTTTTCGGTCATTAGAGAACCACAAAAACACACTATACCTAAGTCAAGAAGCACGGGCCTCTTCCCTTTCAAAGAACACTCAAAGCTCGTGCTTCCGGTAGTTTTTTTATCTTGTCATTTGATTTTCTCGTGGTTTAGTTAAGATTGTAGACTGCTACTCTTGTGCTTGTGATCACGTCAAACTACGATCAATAGGTTAGTAAATTGGAGATTCACCTGTTAGAATTACTTTTTAACTTTTCCTCGTGGGATTGATATGTAGCCTCAAAAATCTATATATTACTTGAAATGTACAACTGTGTGCTTCACAGACTTGCCTCACGATAACTTTTTGGCCATCATACACAACACGCGAAAAACTAACATTGTACCATCATGAAAGCAAACATATAACAAGAGAATAACTAGAAGTCACCCAAAAGCACTGGCCAACTCTTCAAAAGGAAGTAAACCTAGACCGGTTCGGTCCAGGCAAACACGTGTGTTTGGTCGTGGGAATTACTGTGTGGTTCGTGGTTCCGAGTTAACATGGGCGCTGGACGCTCTCTTCAACAATCGCATACTTTTCAGTGCTTTGTCAATCCCCCACTCTTCACAGCGGAGCCAAGAGCTGCTTTTCAATGCAGTACTTCACTCTAAAAATGCATCCCGAAAAGAAAATAATAATTCCATACTTCAACTGCAACAACTAATAATGCCATAAATAGCAATTCCATCCTCATATATTCTTCATGCATTTCAAAAAACATGCGCTGTAGCTCATAAGGAAAAAAATTACCTCGATCTGAATGCTGTGGCTGCGAAATGCCATTTCAGGCATTAGCTCATAGACAACTGGATTATGCTCTATACCTTCCATGCACATGCCAACACCAACCTATAAGAAGGAACACGTAGATATAAATAGTACTCCATAGAATTTGGAAAGTTCACTACGATAATCTATTTTTTAATAGGGTCCACAAAACAATGAAGGATAAACAGATAGTATAGTAGCAAATTTCAGAGCAACCAAAAACAAAGATATTGAGAGATAAAATAAGGTGAAAATAACTACATTTCAAGCTTTTTAGATGAAAATGTTCATTTCCCTTTTCCTGGAATAACAAACAAACTTTTTTTAATCAAAGTGATAAAGGTTTTGTTGTTGTTGTTGTTGTAAAGATGGCTCGACAAATGGCACTGAAATAAGATGAACTCAAAAGCACTACAGTAGCATAATTCATATGAAAGCATACTAAATATCGTTCAATCAATGGAAAGGCAAACTTTCTGAAAAGATAACAATGATAAATAATCCTGAAAAAAAGGGTATGCAAGCAGCCTCATATGAGTGGGTAAAAAGCATTGACTTATGGTTTGCACAACTTCTGAAATGCCTTTATCAATTAATTTAATATACATATAAGCCAGTTCAATGTCAAAACATTCAGTTAAGGAGTGTGTAAAATGATATAGGTAAGTAGAAAACAAAAACTCAAAAAAGTTAACAGGTTGAAATTAATCATGAAACAGGAAAATCATTATTATTGGCCTCAAGGTTAAATTTCATCAAGGATAGCAATCATAAATGACTGAGGAAGGAAGTACTCTCACATAGGTACAATAAGAGGAACTTACCATAACCCCATTGGTTCATGCTACTTTTAGAATGCCTACGTGTACTCAATTGGTTCACATTTAAAAGAAAAAACAAAAGTAAACAAGTTTTACTTAAAATTTACAAGATCACGATGTTGAAAAAACAACCATAATAAATTTGCAAATATCAGGTCAACAAGATTTTTTCTTTAAACTAAAATGTTTGACATACTCGTACTATGCTTGACTAAGCCAATGTGAGAAGAGAAGTGCAATTCACAAAGAAAAAGGAGGAAATGAAACTCACATCACTACTCTTTAAATCAGAAATGATTTTTCACATAAATTTTAAGATGTTCAGTGTAAACAATAAAATGGTGTAGCATAAAGATGATTATAGACGCATACTTTAATTTCTCGAATGCAAAAAGTCAAAAATGGAAAACAGTGTGAAAAACACATGCTACAAAAAGAACTCGGGCACAAAAATCCAACCGGCTACAAGAAAAATAAAAATATGCAAAGGTACGTAAACTACACTGAACAAAATAAAGCTTACTAGTATATTAATCCATGCAATGGACGGAACATAATAAAGTTCATATAAAAACATGTATGCAATCTGTACATCTTTTATAATAATACAACAAATTTTATTAATAAAAATAAAGTAATCAATAAGACACTATCTATAAATTTTAAATGTTGAAATAATTATTTAAAACAAAGAAATCATTAATATCATAAAATATTACAAAATTTTTAAGCATGATAACAATGCATCAGTAGTTTTTTTATGTCCCACTCGAATGAAAAAAAGAATAGAGTGAAAAAATTGTGTATCAAAACTTAAAGAAAAGTATGAATAGTAGTTAAAAATTACATAATATCTCAGAGATTTTGATTACCACAAAAAACACATAATTATGATTTTCCGAATTTAATTAACCTGAAATCAAAACCACTCAGCATCAGCAACCACTCACATAAATCATGTATAAAACATAATTAGAAAAATTTACACATGTAATATGTATTAAAATTATATTAATAATAATTTTAAATAATTATATAAATCATAATACACACAAACACACACACGCACGCACGCACATATACATATAATAATGCATATATAGTAATATAATGCAGTAATATTGTTTAAATGGATAAATATTTCCTAGTAGAAGTTATTATATTATGCGGTGGGTAAATAGAAATGCAGATTAAATGTCAACCAAAAAGCAATAATTAAATGAGATGAAAATAAAGCCACTCATCCACCTAAGCATTGTCATCTCGACAACACTTAATTTTATGCTTCTCTTTTAAAGGCTAACATTTTACGCCATAGAGCAATGCAGGTCTCACCGCCATTTTATAAAATTTTCCTTTCAATCTAAGTGGTACTTTTCTATCACACAATAGGCCCAAAGCATTCCTTCACTTCAGCCAACTTGAATTCTATTAATAACATCCCCATCTATATCACCATCACTTTGAACAATAGACCCAAGATATCTAAAGCATTCACACCTTTTAAGAATTTGATCACCCATAGTTACAACTCAGTCATTAGAGCTACTGCTACTAAAATTACATTCCATGTATTCACTTTTAGTTCTACTCAAGTGAAAACCTTTAGACTCCAATGTAGACCTTCCATAATTGAAGTTTTTCTTAAGCTCTTTCTCTAGTCTTATCCACAAGAAGGATATCATCGGTGAAAAGCATATACCAAGGCACATCATTCTGTAAATGTCAATTAAGAGCATCCATGGCTAAAACAAAAAGATATGGGCTTAAAGCCAATCCCTGATGTAAACCAAATGAAATAGGAAAATAATTGGTCAATCCTCCTGTTCGAACACAAGTAACAACTTTATTATACATATCTTTAATGACTTGAATATAAGTCATATAAACACCTTTCTTTTCTAGAACTATCCAAAGGATATCTCTTGGAACCTCATCGTAAGCTTTTCTAAATCAATAAAAATCATATGTAGATCCTCCTTATTCTCTCGGTACTTCTCCATCAAACCTCTCAATAAATGTACAACTTTCAAAATAGACTTGCCTGATATAAATCCAAGTTGATTATGAGAAATATTTGTAATACATCTTAAACTATGCTCAACTACCCTCTCCCATAATGCAAAGTATGACACATCAACTTAATTCTTCTATAATTTTAACACTCTTGTGGATCCTCCTTATTCTTAAAACTGGGGACCAAAACACTCTTCCTTCACTATTTAGATATTTTTTAGTTTTTAAAATAATACTAAAGAGTTTAGTAAGCCAAAAAATTTTCAGATCTCCTAAATATTTTCACACTTCAATTGAGATATCATCAGATCCTTGAGATTTTTCTCTCTTAGTTTTCTTTAAAGCCTCCTCAAATTATTTTCTACTAATTCAACTGATCGAGTTTTCAGAAATTTCATCAAAATAACTCACCCACCTATTTTGAATATCTTTTTTTTAAGGAAAACACCTTTTCATTTTCTTCTTTAATACATTTTACTTTAGTGAGTTAAATATTTACTTTTTTTTCTCTTTGCATGTCTAGTTTATACATATATTTTTCACCATTTTTAGTATTTAAACTAACATAAAAATCACTAAAAGCTGAATTTTTAGCATCACAGATTGTTCTCTTAGACTCTTTATGGATCATTTTAAATTTTTCTCAGCTCTCAACTTTTACATTGAAATCAATTTTTATAATATAACTTCGTATATTTTATCTTTTTCAGCACATTTTTATTCCACCACTAGCTAATTTTATTTATAAAAATTTTTCTTTTAATCCTCCAAGTACATCTTTTGTCACTTGTTTGATAGTGTTTATTACTTTATCCCACATAGAATTTGCTTCTTCATAAAAATCCCAAATCTCGAAAACTTGAAGTTTACTCATAAAAATAATTTTATTTATCTTTTAGGTGCCCTTATCTAATTCTATGACAATAGTTTCTAGTATTCCTTATTTTACAATTCTTCATTTTAAAATTAAAAACTAATAATCGATGTTGAATATATAAATTCTCACTGCAAATGACCTCACAATCCTTATACTCTCGACGATATCTTCTTCTTATAAGAAAATAATCAATTTGTGTTTTATTTGATCCATTCTTATAAGTAATAATATGCTCATCTCTTTTCTTGAATAAAATATTAACAATAACAAAATCACACGTTAAAGAAAAATCTAATATGATTCTTCCTTCTTCATTAATCACTCCAAAACTATAGTCACTATGAATATTTCTAAAATCTTCTACTACTCTACCGACATGTTCATTTAAATCACCTCCAATAAAAATTATTTCTTCAAGAAGTATCATTTGTATTAATTTTTTTAGATCATTCCAAAATTTTTCTTTGGAACCTATATCTAAATCTACTGGAGGAGTATAAACATGTATAATATTGAGAATCTTGGTATCAACAACAATCTTAATGACGATAATTATATCTCAAATTCTATTAGTTTTTACCACATTAACTTTCAAACTCTCATCTATAATTACACATAAACCATTTCTAGTGCGACTTTTACCTAAATACCAAAGTTAAAACCTAAGCTATCAATCTCCTTAGTCTTTCCCCAACCCATTTAGTTTCTTAAAGACATAAAATATTTATCTTTCTATGATTCATAATATCAACTAATTTCATTAATTAATCTGTGAGAGTACATATATTCTAAGATCCTATCCTAATATTAGTTTCATGGATTAACTTATTTACCCGCATCCGTCTGTAATGTAAAAACCTTATTTGACACTACACCCAGACGTTGATACTGTATTTAGATCATACAATGTGTCGCTTCTAGGGGGTGCCCTAACACTTACACAATGATTAAAAGGATTTATGTCATGAATTTGCGACAAATTTTACTGATTGTCGACTACCTAACACAACTCTCCACTTTTCACATCTGAGGTTTGAGACCGAGCAATGACTCAAATTAAAATGAATTTGACATTTCAAGTGTAAAGGATAAAAAAAATTTAAAAATTGTTAGGTTATATACTTTTAATACTTGATAATACTTCTAAATACTTTATTAACTTTAAATATTATAATCAGACAACTCACATGAAATGAGGTGTTCTTTGCTTTGCCTCATCTCATTCCATTTTAAACTAAACGTCACGAGTCATAATTTTATCTTTTTCGATGTTGCACTCGAAGGTCATCAATCCCACTCACAGTTAATTTCCATTTTCCTAATAAAAAACATGTGTATCATCCAATAAGGCACAATCACAAGCATGCTTGATTGTTGAGTTCCAAATTAAAGTCCAACTATTATACCAAAAGTGCAACTCATACTTAATCTTACTCTTTACTTATATAGCCTGTCATCCATTCATTCACTTTCGATATGAGATTTAGTTATCTGTCTCATATTCCTATAAATGTTTCATCCTAGAAACCTACTAGGAGCTTCTCATTATTCAAGCCTCAACACAAACGTTCACTTGTGGGCTCCAAAACCAATGACCGCTCCCTAGACTTTTTTTTCTTAGGGACAAAGGTTCGGAAAGCAGATTGAATTTTAGATAAGACACTACTCAGATATTTCGCTCCCATTTTTGTGAGGAATTTTTTATTCGGGGTTCAAAGTTCCCGTCAGGCACAAGCCTCTTTGGTTAATTACCCCTCCTGACAAAACGAGAGGACTTTCAATTAAGGCTAATCATTAAATATTGAATATTTAACATATAATAATAATAAACTTCCAATCTAAATTGTTAAATTTATCACTTGGAGCTTAAAGCAGATGGTGAGGGAAATGATAATAAAACTAATCAAGACCTCATGGTTTCGTCGTCTCGGGTCGTCTTGGTTCATTATCTATTTAATCAAAGTAGGTAGTCGACCCAACCACACTGAAAAATCCTTATCAACAACCATGGATTGTGTCGCCCAAAAAACCCTTGTAGATCAAGGGTGGTTATTTGTTTAAGAGAACAAATTTAAGTTGGCCTTAGCTGATATAAGTCTTTGTGTTAATCAATGGAACCCATATGATTCACAACTCAAAAAAATAGAAAGTTGTTGGGGAACATACGAGTTGCAGCCGTGATCGTAATATAATGGTGTCGTTTGACGACAACCACCCGATCAGAGAACCACTACTTTGTAGTGTCATTTGGTGGCAAAATCATGCAGATAGAAAACTCGACCCACATTATTATTGCCATGTAATTTTTTTAATTATTAATATAAGGGTACACTTAATATAAAATTCATTATTTGAAGCTAAAGTCAGTCAAAATTTTGTTACCCTTGACAAACTATTGCGGAGAGCGGATAAGATTTGCTTTAAACTTTTAAGTGATTAATTTGACCTGAGTGTTGACTTGAAAACTTAGATTGAATGTTGGATTAAAATAAACCCATCCGGTTTAGATTTTCAATCAACAAAACTATAAATGGAAAAATGTTCATTAATTTTAATATCTTTTAGAAATTAATCGAGTCAACTTTAGTCCTAACAAAGAGAATTGGACTTGCAAATTCTTATATTTATGATATGGACATTATTATTAAATTTACTAGACTCGTCAACTTCAATATTTGTAAAGAGGAGGATGGGATCAATAAAGTGAGATTTACAACCTTGTTCTATAAAAAAGGCGACCTGGTTAATTGATTTTCAAAGTCCTTATATGGGTAAAGTAGGAACGATCGCATTCGACATTTGTCGCGTTCGCACCGATTTGGGCACCCCCACATCAATCTCCCAAGATCCGGAGAGCTTTGACCCTTATCTGCTAAAGTTTTTTTCTCCTTATAGTAGTCAAGTCGGTCTCACTGAAGGTATCAAGAATGACTTAATCTCCTAAAAAGTCATTATTTTAAGCGCTGACATTCCACAACACATCTTGATTGAATAAATATGAATCCTCATTTGACATATCCCGAGCTAGAGTTGCGTGTAGATGTAGGTTCCCGTAATGTAGTTGTCAAGCCCTCAAGTCTGAAACCTTATTCTTCCACTTCTCGTACTCAGCAAAATGTAGTTGATAAACAAGTATGCGAGGAGAAGTCAAATTTGGGATCAAATATGTGGCAGGTCGCGCCACTCTCACTAGAAATCACTCAAGAGAGACAACTTCACTAATAGGATTTGAATCCTATTAAAAAAATTTCTTCCCCCTCAAGCTCTTAAGATATTTTCAAATGTGTGGTTCATCCCTCCTGTATGAACATCTGATGGTAGGTGCACTGCTGAATTGAATATAATATCTGAAAAACTCTATAAAATCTTCTAGACGTGGTGCAAATGCCCCATTTTGACATGGACCTCAATAAGCGAAAGTAAAGGAGTTTATAGATATGAAAAAAGTATTAATTTCTCTTATCTTAGGTTGTCCGGTGTTTGATGTTGATTCTTCAGACTAACGACACTCTTGGACCACTAATGTAAATTTTGTTGGAGTCTCTCATATGGCCTCAGCTTGAGTTAATAGAAACCGATGTTGCATCTCTCATTTCATCTTTGATCATGTCGTCTATAAGTTGGGGTCTGAACATCTAGTTTACAGTGAGCTGGTAGAAACCGATGTTGCGTCTCTCATTTCATCTTTGATCATGCAATAATTTTATTTTTTTTCTTCTTATTTGCCACCAAGGTACGTACGTGCATACATACATTCCTACCTACCGAACATTAAACATCTCTTTAAACTTTTCGTAAAATTTACTCATGTATTATATTGCCAATTATTCAAGAAAGATCATTTTATAATGATTACAAGAAACGCATTAGACATGTTTACCTTACTTTAAGTTCTCATGTCCAGCTCATGATGATCATAAAATATTGGTTTAAATACATGAATGTTTCAAATTTAGCTTATAATTACTTATCTCGCTGAGCTTCTAAGTTGACTAAAAAATAATTTAATTGTTATTTCAAATGGAGGTAAGGATATGAATGAGTTGAGTGAGGATCATATCTTAAATCAACTACCTTATGTTTTGATGCATAAATTTGGAATAAAACATAAAATAAGCTAAGTTATATATATAATGAAAGTTTATTGTAGTGCAAATAAACTTCTATGTTTATTAAAAGCTCCATAATTGTATGAATGAAGTATTTTGGAATGTTTCCTCTTAATTGATTTGTATTAATCATAAAATCCCTCTTGATTGATTTGTATTAATCATAAAATCCCTCTTGATTTACTACACACTTTGTTTTGGTGAGCAGAATTTCAAAATAGGTGTTAATGATATATTTAATCAAGTCATACCCGCCTCTATTACAACTTATGCTAAGCAGGGATAAACAGTCATGTGACATGACATAAAACCCTAGAAAAAAACTAGAGGATGTAGATAAAGGGCTTAAGATGTGTGATGTCTAATATCATGACTCGGTCTAATAACTTAGCATTAACTAAGTCAGAAACTACGATCATACGGTATTATAATATCTTTTACTTTTCACTTATTTTCATAACTTTCAATTTATAGAACAGTAACTAAGAAACTACAAAATATATTATACAGAAATAAAATGTCAAAAATTAACTACTTAGTTTGAAAGTAAACATCTCAAACCAACATAACAATATCACCACTCAGAAGTAAGCGATACAATAACTACAATAACAACACAACATAATACTTATAAGTGTAATAGTCCTCCTGCAAATCATCACTTGCCTATCTGTTATATCAATATAATATTTTCCTGAAAGAAACCATTAAATTTCAAAAATAAATTATACAACCTAGCGAGCAATTACAATCTTTTTATGGATTAAATTAATATGCAAATGCTATACATAAATGTCCCAAAAAATGAAATTTAATGATAAATCAAACTATAAGCTTTCATTTATAACTTAATCCTTCTCATTCCAATTTAAATATTTAACCTTTTCAAATCTTTTTAAAAAGTGATATTAGAATTACCATCAAAACCGAATGTATCATAAAAATTGTGCTTGTATGTGCATTCAAAATTTTGCATAACAAAACTTATCTTAACCATTTTTATTTTCTTTTACGTGCACGTGTATATTTTATCTCCTACCAGTACCATCTAGAAGTAACCCTAAATGACTTAAGTCTTTAAATTTTATTTCCTTTAAATACTTCATTTTAAAGTAGTTGAATAATCATTTTCCCTTGTTATCATTTCATTTCATTTATTTTAATGATTCTTCTAACTTGCAACATGCAACTATAAAAGTAAGTATCTAAAGCAATAATACAAATCTTTATTTAATAAAATATCAAGTTAATACATATAACAAAGTTAATATTTATCTTTAACTTTAAGTGACCCCTACGAAAGTTTATTCTTTCACTTCACTTTACCGTCAATCTTTACCAATCTCAAAATAAATAGTCTACATTAACAATTACCTCATCAGTTATTTGATAAATCTCCCTCCTTACTCACAATTTTCTTTCTTGTGTGAAAACAATAATTTCTAACTCCAAAACTTAAATTCCTTGATTTAAGATTTCTGAAATAAAATAATAAACATTAACCTTAATATTTATAAAAATAATTTAATCCATAAAACCTGTTATCAAAATAATAATGCTTGAATAAAAAAAATTGGAATCTCACTTTAATAAGCCTTGATCAGTTGCCCTAAGCCGCTATGCACAAGTCTTCCCCTCGTTCCTTCAATCCCGGCTCTACCTAGCACAACATGCGAGAGGTCGTCTTCCTTCCTCCTACTTCCTCTTCGCACAAGAGCTGCTCAACTAGCATTTCGTTAGGGCCAGCTCTCCACTTCACGAACTAAGTTGTGCCTTGCCTTCTGTTGTCTTCCTTCGACTAGAGTTCAACATGATAGTGACGTCACACGTGAGGCTCTTTCTTGAAGCTACGGTTCTTCCTCTTCCGTCGGCTAAGGTTTGCTCCTTCGACTACACAAACACCGAAACCTTTGATGCACGTAAGTGATGAATTCTTCCATTCCTCTTTTTTCTTCTTCGCTCTTCCTTCTCCTCAACCGATCGGCAAGGGGACGCACAACGCTATTCTTCTCTCTCTCTCTCTCTCTCTCTCTCTCTCTCTCTCTCTCCCTCTCCCATCTGTTGATTTAAACTGGGATATACGACTCTTAAGTCGAAACAAAAAGAAGGTTATCTTTTTTGTCTGTTCGATTATTATTATTATTACAATTTCATTTATTACATCTAACATAAAACTTAAAACTATATATAGAAGATGGATGTAATAGATTTTTGCATGCATGAGCCGACTATATAGATCATCCAAACAATTAGCTCATCATTTGTACAAATAACCCACCGTCCACATGATCGACAAAAACTAGACTATTGTTTGGAATTAACCTTCATTACTTGTTTCTGGTCTCGTAGGTTGGAAATGCATGCTTTGGGCACGCATATTGACCACATTCTATATAGTGGATCCCATGCAAATATAGTTCAACTTAATTTCATCCAAATTGGCAAACATTGCCCTTGTTTTGTAGGCTTTGATTGAGTATGAACTTGATTGAGTAGACAACTTTAGATTAATGGGGAGATGACCCGTAATACATGTTAAGACTTCCCCTTGATGCCACCAAACTTAAGACATCAACATAGGTCTCCTCTCAAGAGGAACACTATTATAGTTACTTCTGCTTGTGAACATTTAGGTGAACAACAACAACGTTAGACAAAGTAAATCATTGTAGCTGTAAGACATGAAATTGGTGTTTGTCATAATATCTCATGCGCATGCCAAAAAAAAGTCACTCTAAACCATAACTCAACTGGTAAAGTGTTAACTAAAAAAAGCTCAGCACTAATTTCAAACTGGGTTGTGCAATTTATATGAACCCGCGACATGCATCTTTAGAGGCAAAAGGTTCTTTTATAGGAGCAAGTCATTAGTAGGCTTTCACCCACATTTTGCCCCTCAAGTTATCAACAATTTCCATTTCACAGCCTCTAACAAGTACGATGATTGCATAAAAATACACGTGACTTACCATGGTTGAGTTCTGGCTAACCCGGGCATCAATGGGGCCAGAAGAAATTTCATCAAGTATACCATACATTTCAATGTTGCCACCAAAGTTGTGTAGCATGCACCTGAACAATGACATATAATGATATATAAATGCCTACAAAATTAAAAAATTGGTTGTGGCTAAACTAAATAATTGCTATGCATTAAAAAAGACTGAAAAATAAAGCTAATTGGTATTAAGAAAAATGCACTTTCTAGACCTGGTCAGACATGAGAACTGTAACAAAGATGATAATATGGTCAATAATGAACATTCATACTATAAGAAAGTACCAGACATAAGGAACACCATAAAATTGAGATGATATTTTCCATATAGGTTTTACATCAGCAAATAAGTCAAGGATAATCATTTTCCCAATTGGAACAGAGTGTACAAGAGCCTGCAAAAAAGGGAAATAAGATGTGAGGCTACAACAAGTTTACATGGACAGGGATGCTAGCAAATGCTTGGTAGTTAAGCAGTGATAAGTCTCTTGTATGTATTTGTATCAATATAACTATAATAGACAACGTACGCTCTAATAAATGCACAAGGCAAGTAGCATATGTAGATGATACATAGAAAAAGAAAAGAAAAGAAATGCAACTAAAGAAGGTATAAACCATGAAAATTATAGAATGTAATATCAACTACAACAGAATCTAACAAAAAAATAAGATAAAAAAGAACATGATCAGGAATATTTACTGCGAACTCAATGTTAGAAGTGCTTTGCACTAAAAATATGATTTAATAATTGGAATAGAAATTTTATAAACTACAATGGCGGTAGCCCTTATTAAACATAAAATTAGCTAAAAAAAATACTTACAGAATTCAGGTTTTTATAGCAAGATGCAGTAGTAAGATATGGTTAAATAGAATTATGTGAATAAACAAAGAAGGAAAGAATAAGACCAATAGTAACATAGAAGTTCACCTTATGTAGCACTTAAGGTGAAAGGAAAAAAATAGGAACCATAAAGCGAAAATGCCAAATCATCGGATAAGAAAAATGTTAAAGATAAGTTATAAATTCAAGAAATGAACGAAAATATGAAACTTTCATACCTTCATTTGTGGTGGCTTCCAGAATCCTGCATCGGAGGAGAACAGCCAACCCTGTGAAAAAAGACTAGGGAGGTATTTAATTTACCATACAAAAAAGATCTCAAAAGCGAAAGATCTTTCTAGATGATTCATAAATATTGAAAAAAAAAGGAATATGCTTAATTTGTCGATGTAGTATTTAATTGTCTTGAGGATAAGTTGGTTATGCTATCCAAAACAAAGTAAATTTGGAATGTTAAGCAGGATTGTTCGGAATTGCATTAGAATTTTTCATGAGAATTTAATGAAAAATTTTGTAGTTAATTAAATTCCTCATAACATTAGATGCTCAAAATGATAAATCCGACTCATCTTCTTGGGATGGCCAAAAAGCTGTCAGAAAGCAATTAATGCCAATTTCAATTTTCCATGGGATAAATGTGGGTCATTTGTAAAAAGCAAAATATATTAACGGATAATGATATAAATATAACAAAAACAACTACCAAAAATTACCAATAAAAAAGAAAGCTACAATCAGCACATAAAGAGATAAAATAAGACAAATAATGAAGCATAGCGCGGATCATGAATATCATAAAATTATTCATTTGTACTGTCCAAACTGAAGCCATGAAAAGTCAAGCGGGTGTAGTGAGATTTTCTTCCAAGTTATGCCCATTTTTGTACAAAGAACATGAAATTTCTAATACACTGGAGAATAAACACTCCAAATACTCCATTCTGAATTAGATAGCTGCTGAGATATACTATCATCGTAATGTTCACAAAAATGGTGGAGCTTAAGTGTTTCAAGAACATGAAGATATTTTCAGATAATAATAGACAGGACAGCCCCAACTCTCGAACCAAGTGTTGTTTCGCACGAACTTTTTCATCCGAGGGAGCAGAGGATCTTACAATCACTTCTTCATTTGGAACTGCCGCCTAATTGTGAGGACCTCACCAACATCTACCCTAGTAGTATTTATATGTTGTTTTTTGGATAGGTCAATTTTTGCTTTAGCTTTTTCCGTCATCAGCGTCTTTTCCCTTGCAAGGGCTGTATGCAAGGACTGGTTGTGCTTTGGCTGTATCCAGCTCCAAGGTGGCGATTATCTTTCCTTCATTTTTCCCCCACGCCAGTTTGATACCTTCCACCCTACAAACATGCCTTGCTCCTACCTCTCCTCCTTGCTCCTTCCAGATTGCTGCCCACCCTCCCAGCATCGCACCATTGCTGTCCAGCCGCTCCCAGTTCTTGCTTGCTCCCACTCACTCCACCCCTTGTTTGTTATCCAGTCGTTTAACCACCTTCGTTCCTCACCCAAGGTTGTCTTTTATGTTTGTGTTGTTATTTTCCTATTTTTTAAGACTTTATTTGTAACCCTTTTGAATTTTAGCAATAATATTTTTATTCCATTGTGGTTTTTGGTTAACTCCGATATCATTTTATATCAAAAATAGCCTAACCCTAGTCATATCCTAGGGATTTCTAACCTTCCTACAGCTCTCAGAACCAAAATTTTTCTTTCCTATCATAAATAACTTCTTCCACTCCTACAAATCCAAACCCTAGCCATTCCACCAAGGAGATGCATGTCTAAACCTACCCAATAAGAGATACAACGAGAGATATAGCAGAGGCTCGCGGAGAATGATGACGGGACCTAGGAGGAAATTACCCTTGATCGTGATATGGAGAGTAGACAAGGAGAAAGAGACGAAAATCTGAACCCTTTCCGTAAAGAGGACTTCATAATTCATTATCATAACAGGTCATGAGAGGAGGTGATGTATGGAGGACAAAGGAAATCAGAGTTAAAAAAAAAAATATCTACTGGAGTTCGATGGAGGGATTGATCCAGATGATTTTATCGAATGGTTGTAGCCAGTCGAGAGAATCTCCTTCAGAAGACGAGAGTGAAATTTGCCACCATCAAATTGAAAAAGAGTGTTTCCTTGTGGTCGAAAAACTTGTAGAGGTAAAGAATGAGGAAGGAGATGCAAAGAAAATAATTAGCTCCTTAGTAAAATCAAGATGTGTTTCTAAGGCTCCATAACTTACAATAGAGAGACATATTAGTAGAAGAGTTTATGAAAAAGTTTGATCAGTTGCAGATGAAATGTGAGTTAGTGTAGTTTGAGAAACATACCATAACCCGATATCTGGAGGGCCTAAAACCAGCTATCAACAGCTTTGTGCAACTGCAGACCAATTGGTCACTGAGAGATCTCCAAACCTTAGCCTTGAAAGTGTAAAAATAACAAAGGAAAAACCGGTAGCCGCCCTCATTCAGACAATCACCTACAGCTGTAGCCGACAACAAGGGTACATCTGAAAGAGTTGGAAAGTCCAAAAAGAGAAGTGACAAGATAGATCTGAGTAGAAATAAACTCGAAAAGAGCGATTCACCCTATGCAGTGCCTACCATGAGATGCTTTAGGTGCCATGGCTTTGGACACAACTTCCAACTGCCCAATGAGCCAAGTTGTTTCATTCACTGAGCAAGGTGTTATCAAACAAGTGAGTGAGAAGGAAGCATAGGACCAAGAGGAGGAGCTTCAACTCCAGGGAGATGAGGTAGAAATGCTTTCCATAAGGAGGGTCCTGCAAAATGAGAAGGAGAAGGATCATTTGTGGCTAAGGCATAGAATTTTCGCACCAAGTGTACCATGAAAGAAATTGTCTATAGTCTGATTATTGACGGTGAGAACTATGAGAATGTAATATCCACTCTGATGGTGAAGAAATTGAGGTTGGCCACACAAAAAATTTTACAATCCTACTCCCTTGCCTGATTGAAAAGGGGAAACTAGATATACGTAGATCAACAGTGCTTGGTTGAGTTTCCAATCGGAGATCATCTACAAAAGCAGGTGTGGTGCAAAGTGATACCTATGGAAGCTTATCATATTTGGAGAGATTGTGGCAGTTCAACCACAAGACCAAACACGATGAGTTCAAGAACACTTATTTATTTAAGAAGGGTGGAAGACAATCCTTCTGCTCGTCACAGACACGAGAGTAGACATCACAGAAGAGACGATAGTCCCAAGAGGGGCCTTCTTGTAGTCCATATGAGAGGCTTCATTGGCAATGGATTTAGTATTGTTAGAGGGAACTAAGGAGGTTAAGATACTAGAACCCATATAGCCATTGCTATGAGCCTTTACGTATGTGAAGACTGATAGCCTCTAGAGGGATTGCCATTATAGAGGGTCATTCAACATGCCAAAGATCTCATCCTCAGATCAGTATTGCCAAACATGCTTGCCAATAGATTGAGACCTGCGGAGTACAAGGAATTACAATGACAGGTACAAGATCTCATTGTGAGAGATTTGGTCAGAGAGAGTACCAGCTTGTGTGTTGTCCCCTCCTAGATGGTACCCAAGAAGGATAGATTGTGGAGGATGTGCATTGATAGTCGGGTCATCAATAAGATCACTATCAAATGCAAGTTCCTTATATCTCCACTGGATGACCTCCTGGATCGGTTATATGGAGCCATTATCTTTTGCAAGATCGAGTTATGCAATGGATATCACCAGATCCGGATGAGACTAGAAGATGAGCGGAAGACTGATTTCAAGACCTAAGATGGGTTATATTAGTGGACAATCATGCCTTTTAGGTTAACTAAGGGACCCATCACGTTCAATAGGTTGATGAAGCAACTGTTCTAGGTTCACACCGGGAAGTTTTTAGTGATGTACTTCGATTGTATTATGGTATACAATAGATCAAAGGAGGAGCACTTGCAACACATGAGGACAAATCTTTGAGCTTTTGAGGTCAGAGAAATTATATTCGACTCAAAGAAGTGCCACTTCCTAATAGCAAATGTATGTTTTTTGAGTTATATTGTGTCTAATGCAAGCATTAAGATGGATCCTGCAAAGATCGACGCAATTATGAATTGGACAGCCCCCAGTCTTTTACCGAATTAAGTGTTTTTGAGACTAGCATCACCGATTCATCAAGAGCTTCGGACACCATCACAGCTCAAGTTCCAGTTGATAGATGCAGCTCAATCCAGTTTCAATACATTGAAGGAGATGTGAATCTCACACCAATATTGGCCTTACCAGACTTCAATCAGTCATTCGAGGTAAAGTGTGACAGCTCAAATGTGAGAATCAGAGCAGTACTGAGTGATCGAGAGCTCTTATTCACTAGAGTCACTACCTGCAGACGAGCGATTCCACCTTATTTATGGATCATGAGGCTTTTAAATTCTTGAACAACCAGAACAAACTGAAGAGTTGACATTCGTCCTAGATGGAGTTCTTGACATCCTTTTAGTTCGTGCTTAAACATAAGTCAAAAGGTGAGAATCGAGTAACAGATGCACTGAGTTGGCGTCATTAGTTGATCACTTCTATGCATACTCAAGTTGTAGGCTTTGAGGTAATGAAGATATTTTATAGGACAAACAAAGATTTGAAGAAATAATTGTTCAAAACTTGTTTTGTACATTCATAACATGGGCTTCAATAGAGTTTTACAATATTTTACAATATGCCTCTAAACTTCTTCAATATTCCCTTTTTACCAATAAGATTTTAAATAAGGTTCAATTCTCAACACTTCCCCTCAAGATGGGCAAAAGATATCCACTAAACCCATCTTGTCACATAACCTAGATAAATCTAATGAACTAAGTCCTTTAGTGAGGAAGTCATCCACCTGCTCTCCAATGGCTATATGATTTAGCTCCAGTAGCCCGTTATTTAATTTTTCCTTGATGAAGAATCTATCAATCTCCACAAGTTTGGTTCTATCGTGTTGCACCGAGTTGTTGGCAATGTTGATTGTCGACTTGTTGGTGTACCACAACTTCATTTGAGTTCCTTGGTTCACCTTGAGCTTTACCAAAAAGGCTCTCAGTCACATCATCTCAGTAACTCCTAAGGTCATGGCTTTGTACTCTGCCTCTGTTTTTGGTCTCGTTATTACAGAATGTTTTTTGCTCTTCCAAAAGAGCAAGTTGCCCCCTAAGATGGACCTTTTTTTATCTGCACAACTTGCTCAGTCAGCGTCACAATATCCCTCGATGTCTACATGTCCATTCCTCCTGAAGTTAAACCTCTTCCCTGGTGCACTCTTCAGGTACATCAGAATCTAATACACTGCATCCAAATGGTAACTGTAACATGCATGTAGCGGCTTATCAAGCTAACTGCAAAAGAGATGTCACATCGAGTGTGACACAAATAGATCATATGGCCCGCCAATCTCTAGTATCTCTCACAATCAACCGATTTTCCGGCCTTTGCACTTAGCTTTGCCTTCTAGTCAATTGAAGACACTGTAGATATGCAGATTCTCTTGAACAAAATCATCCCCTCAGGTACATGGATCACTTCAGATCAAAGAAAGTATTTGAACTATCTAAGATCCTTCACCTCAAATTCATTGCTTAACCGTACATTTAGTTAAATAATCTGTCTCATCATCAATGGTGACAAGGATGTCATCAACATATACAACAAATATAGTGATGTGACATTCATGTTGTTGAAAGAACACTGTATAATTTGCATTTGTCGATATCTCATGCCCACCATGGCCTTTCTAAACTTGTCAAATCAAGCTCGAAGAGACAACTTCAAGTCATACAAAGACTTTCTGAGCCTACACATAATGCCTACTGTTTGGATTGTACTGAATCCTGGTAGTAACTCCAAATATACCTCCTTCAGTAACTCACCATAAATAAATGCATGTTTCACATCAATTTGGTGTAATCTACACCTAGCATTCACTACCAGACAAACCAGTATCCTCACTATGCTTATCTTTCCTACTCGTACAAAAGTTTCATCATAGTCAATGTCATATGTCTGACTGTATCCTTTCGCCACAAGTTGTGCTTTGTACAACACCACCTTCCCTTCTAGAGTTTGCTTCTCTATGAAGATCTACTTGTACCCAACTGCTTTTTTTCCCGCTGGTAGTAGCAATATCTCCCTTGTTTGGTTTTTATCGAGAGTCATAAGCTCTTCGTGTATAGTCATTTTCCACTTGGGATCCTCCTTAGCAACCTGCTCACACTTAGGCATAGAGACTGTGTCCAAAGATGCAATGAATACTCCATGTAAATGTGACATATTAGAATATGAAACAAAGTTAGCAATGTCATATTCCCACCCAAAACAATCAGGAGGATTTCCCACATTGTTGCAAGAGGTTCTCCTTAAAGTTTGAAAGTTAGGAGGAGGATGAATCATATCATTGAGAGTTTTGAGTCGGAGGTTCATGGTATAGGTGTCCAAACAGTCGGAACTTGTTTACCCTGCAGTTTCTCCAATACTACCACATGTCCTCGCTACCGCCACCCCAGAGAGTCATCTTCTTCCTGTCCAGCAGTTCCCTAAATCCCCCGTCGCTTCCGCAGACATTTCCCTTCATAGCAGCCGCCCGAAAACAACATTTTCCTACTTTTTTCTACTGTTCCAGACACCAAGTCATCCATTCCTTTCCTTCCAGCTTGTTGTCCTTGTCACAACTCCTCCGCTTCGCTGCAGTCGTCCACACCCTTTGTAGTCGCCGCACCTTCCAACCTTCAACAACTCCTTGTTACCTTGTCGGAGGGTGAAAACCTCACCAATCACCACCACTACCTCAAGATCCCCCGTAGTTTGATTATATGTGTTGTGTCTGTGGCTATTTCTGATGTTTGGGCTTCATGTTATTATATTTTTTTTCTTTTAAGTGCATTAATTGCAACCGCTTAGTTGCTTCAAGTAATAATATTAAGTTTTATATTATAGTTTGGGTTAACTCGGGCATCATTCTCTTCAGCTTGAATAATTTTATTAGAATTAATTTCCATTGAATAAGGATATGTTCAAATGAAATTTTGTTCGAAATGGATAGGAATATGTTTAAATTTAAATGCTTAGTCGTGTCTTCACAATCTCATTTCTATATATAGGGATTCATTAGGTCTAACTGATTGCTATAATAAATTGATCATTGAATGAATGCAAACTATTTGTAGCCAATTGAATGCTCCCTAAATCAAAACTGTGTACGTGACATCATCTATCTTTTAATGAATTCAAATTATATTTAGCCAATTGAAAGCTCTCTAAATTCAAATTTTATATGCATGAGTTATTTTTCTTTCCGTCCATCAGAAACCGACCCAACCATCATCTAAGCCCACAACTTTAGAAAAAGTAAGACACCGTACCATATTAGCCCTTTCGAGAAGAGTTCCCCAACGTTCTTTCTAAACTTACTAAATTTCATAGCTCAGCTAAAGTGCGTGAGGCATGCCCACTAACATTGAGCTTCATTTTGGCAAAACCTAATTTCTTCCTACAAGGCAAAAGTTATTCTTCATGCTACCTTTAAAAATTAAAATGAACCTAGTATTGTTCATTATACCTCCTCTAGTGCAATCATCTCCCATCATCATGAGGTGGGGGCATTAATATTTTAAAACTAACTGTAGAATTAGAAATGGGTTATAACATACCTTTAAAGTCTATCAAAGTAGAAAACATGATTTGGCAAAATAATAAAATAAGATTAAGTACCTGCATTAACCATATTGCATCACCGTCACCTTGAGCCATTGCATCATACACAGCAGCTCCAAGTGATGAGATGTATTTTGGATCATTTGTTGGCGGCAAGTTCTCATTAAAAGTGTCACTAAACATAATTACCAACTAAATATCAACAAAAGTAACAGAATCCAACATATAGTTTTAGTTGCAAAATAAAAATAAAATTAATCGCCTTCCAAGAAGCAATATTTAAGTATTTCCACTATGAAGAATAGCAAGAACAAAATGAGTGTAAATTCTCAAAAAAGGAAACTAGCCATTCTAATTACATGTAGTTCAGCTTCGTTACAATGGTATTGGAAGTGGATTCACATAGCAGTAAGAAAAGCAGGGTATTTGCATTTTGAATTGCAACAAGGGGACGAGCAAAGAAGCCTGCAAAGCAAATTAATATTTTTTTTTTTGCAGCACTTCAGTCCAAGCAAACAAGAGTAATGTTTTATTTATATATCTTCTCAACACAGGGTCTGCACCATTCAAAGAGAACACACCTTTTTTCTTTAAAAGATGGGAGTAGAATGCATAGATCCTCTGTGAAAATATCAACTGGTAACGTATTACACACTAAGGGGTTGTTTGGGATAAATTTTTGTTTTATCTTGAAAACAAAAAACAAAAAACAAACAAAAAAAACTGTATTTATTTATCTGTTTTTTATTTTATTTCTTAATTTTATTTTTAGGGGAAACATATCTGTTTTTAAAACATTCAAAACATGGAAAACGTCTTTTGTCTGTTTTTAAAACACACAAAAAATCCCCTTTGCACTCCTGTCTCCCTCATGATGTACACCACGATGCCCCAGCCCCATTTTAGCAAAGCTCACGCCCGATCCCTCACTCTCCTCCTCACGTCAGCTCCTACCCGCAAGTAGAGCAACCTCCCATTATATTGATTCGCCTCTCGCTCGAACGACTTACATTCAACTCAAGGCGACAGATGCTACCAGCGACAGATGTTTCTGGAATTGCTCCAGTAAGTCCGATCAAACCATAGTATGTATGCTTTGATTTTCTCATTTTTTCTCACTTGCTTCTGCAATCGCTGCCAGCTTCTTTCCACAAAGTTGTTTAATTATTCTAAACTAGAACTAGACAAGAATTCAATAAAAGAGAAATGGTTTTAGCAGAATAATTGGCAGAGAGTTGGCTAATTTGGCAGTTTTGATACTAATGTTCAATTTCATATCCCCGGCTCTCATGATCATTTTCACACCATGTAACATTATGCAAGCCTTCTTGGCCTCTACCCTTTTATAGAAAACAACTACTGCTTGATTGTGAAAATCTTACCATACTTCTTAACTAGTTATTTATCAGTTCATCTATTTCAGTTGTTCAGATCAGTTTCCCCATTCTCTTCTTGGGAGATTTGCATTCATTCAGACATTCATTCCACTGAAGTCGTGTATTTACATATTTAACACCTAGAGTTCATCGACCACTCCAAGCAACGCTATTTCCTGCTGCCCTTCACCATCCACCCGCTGCCACAACTGCTGTGTTCTCCAGCTTCGTTCTAGTTGTTCGGCAATTCCATCAGCCACCCACACCTGTTGCTGCCACCGACTGCCTTTCTTCTTCCCGCAGTCACCTGCACCTACTGTTACAGTTGAATGCACTTCCTCCTCTAGCAGCCACCCGCACCTGATGCTCCCCTCCAGTCCAGCCGAGACCTACTGGCCTTTCCATTCTAGTAGCCGCCCGCACTTGCTGCTCCCTCCAGCACCACCTTCGCCTGCTACCATCCTTCCTACAGCACCCGCCCCCCTTTCAGCAACCACCGAACCCTCCTGCCACCTGTCAGCTGCTGACCATCGGGCCGTCCATCTGTTGTCACCACTTCCAACCACCGACCAACACAAACCTCACCGCCGATGTCCGCAAATGTTTTCCTTAGTCCGCAACCGACTCTTGCTAGCCTTGTTTTCACTTTTGTTAGAGTTTTGATTCTACCTCTAGTTGTTTTGCTTAATAATATTTGTTTCCGTCATCGACTGCATTGTCAAAAGTTTGCAATTTAGCGTATTTGGCGGTATTCTTCTTGCATTTCATTCTTAAAATTTAATGCTTGTATATGAACTCCTATCATAAATACAATAAAACAAAATAGTAGAGATGATGATATAATAATCACCCAAATTCATTTCAAGATAAAATTACACATAGAACAAATGTAGTTCTACCATTATTTCGGTGATTTGTACCAATGTAACTGTGAAATCAATAATCAACAGAAGAAAAATCAATAGACCACCTCAAGTGTTCCATTTTTTACATAATACAATGCTTACCACAAACACCACAAAGTACATATATACCACATGATTCTTATATATTTACATATTTAACACTAACATTTTAATCACATCAAAAAAGATGAATTCACTTTACTAAAGTTAGTTTCAGTGGAATTTGATGTGATGTTGAAAATTTTAGCGCGATAAATATAAATATTAAATTTTAGGAGTTACATAAGTAAATTGCTAAGAATTACGTGCTATGCATGCAAATCTCCAAACAATAAAAAAAACAACACAATTACTCTAATTGGATGAGACAACTGCACAGACTTCCTGCCACCAGCTATTGAGCGTCACATGATAAAGTAGTTCAAATTGGTTCACACTCACACGAGAAAAACCAACCATCTTCACTAAACAAAGGTATGTAACAAACCAAGTTCTGCTAAGAAAAACAAAGTTCACAAGCTAATGCAATAAAAATAAAAACAATTTCGATGTGCCAATTTATAGCTTTCCTCAAAAATTGATTACTGTGTATCAAGTTACCAAAATACATATTAAAACTCATATATGATTAAAATTAGCTAATGAAAATAAAGTGAAACCAATTCATCATAGAGATTAAAATTTGTATGAACCGGATATATAATGCTGCCTTTGCATGAATGTGTAATATTTACATTAATGAAAGCAGAATATCAAAGATAGAAAAAGGCTTATAAATAAGAGAATCGACCTAAAGAAACATCACCAAATGAATTGAAAAAAAAAAAATGAGGCATTACCAGTTATAGATGTTTGTTATATGCCCATATTCTGCAAACCACAAAGGTACAAATTAAGTCAAGTCCAAACAAAGTTGATAGATGAAAGAAGAAATTTGAAAAACTAATATGCTTAAAAAAAACTACCATATACCATAGCATGATATTATAACATAAATTAAACAGCATCAAATACGTCATTCTAAATTGAAATTGAACTGCAATCCTTGTAGTAAACAGGTAGAGTTTCATAAGCACAATTGCCAAACCTAATTGAAAATTGCTTCTCGATGTTAAATAAAAAAGAAAAATTGATGAATTTCACAGATAAAATATATATACAGGCGTGCATATATAAAAATTTGCTTGTCCATAAAGATAGATAGCAAGGTTTGGTACTACATTTGGGAAATAGAGATTCTTGGTTAAAGAGGTGAAATCAGGAATTATAGTGTTTACCTTATTAAGACGAATGCATAAGCTTAAAGTTAGATCGAGGGGACACATAAGCCTCAAATTTAAAAAAAACCACATAAAATTAAAATAGGATTATAAATATGACAAAGTATCCGCTGATTGTTGAAAGAGCGGCTGCTTGAGTGTTATTGTTCTTATCTTTTTTTAAAATTTACAACAAATCTATCAATCGTCCCTAAGTTCCTCTGCTGAAAGAAAGATCAAAACTTTGATTGTCACTTTCGAAATTAGAACCACCCTGTTGACAACAAAAATAAGATTATTCTCAATCATTTTCTTCATTTTAAACTACATTTTTTTTAGGTGGTTTAACTTTTCAAATATCAAGCACATTAATTTTAAGCAACATCCAACACTTTTTTACTAGTTGTGCACAAAAGATAAACAAATTAAAATAGAAGAAAAATAAAAACGAATTAGAAAGTTAAATAAAAATACCTAAAAAAAGGAAATATAAAAAGCATTTAAAACAAAACTAAAAATTGAAATAAAAAAAATATGAAAATAAAGACAATCAAAATAATTAAAAAGTATTTGAAAGAAAAACAAAAAAAATCAAAAGGAAATGAAAACAAATTAATTAAAATAAAATGAAAAGCAAACTAGTTTAAAAAATTAAAAACCAAACACCTACCCACAATGCTTGGCTGATGCAGAAGCTCACTCACAAGCCCTCACCCAGTAGCCATAAACCATAGGCCAGTACTTGAAGGCCTCAACTTCA
>NEWO01000779.1:48255-76242 GCA_003013225.1 Phalaenopsis aphrodite | reverse complement strand
ATATCACAAGCCTAACTTGGGCTGGGAATATTTGAAGCCTCAAGGTCCTTACTGAGCACCTTCTCGAGCTGGCTCGATGTTTGGAATTATCAAGATGAAAATCGACAGTCGAACAATGAATTTAATTTTAATTACCATCATTACTATAAAAAATAATAATTTAATAATTTGAAAGAGCCACTAGTGAAATAAAATTTAAATCAGCTTAAAAGTAAAATAATTATTTAGTTAATTTCCTTTATTTTAGTCATATATTCAATCCATGACTATTTTTCAATCACTCATTTTTTAGTCCATAATTTAAATCTGAAATGTAAGTTTAATTCATCATGAGTTACTAACAACTCAGTCAATACTTTTTTTTAAAATTACCATAATATAATAAAAAAGAAGGCAACATGCATGCTTATGAAAATAATGAATCAAAATAAAAATCAATTGACAACTCATAATTCAAATATGACCATTCAAGAGGACTCAGAATATTAAATGTATGATACTATATCTTATATTATTTAAACCATTTTATATATTACATCAGTTATAAGAACATTGTCTAAATTATATTATTTAAGCTACTTAAACATTAACATCAGCTTTTAGTTTACATGCATGAGTACCTTAACATTTCTTGTTAGTACTATTAAGGGTATAAACTCTATCAGCCAATATGCACATATAAGCATTATATAAACTCATTTTATTCATGTCATTTAATATATTTCTATAATAATTAGCATACGTACAAAGATATACACACACACACACACACACGTAAACATGCTAAAAGAATCTCATCATATATTTCAATATGACCAAATCATTCAATATAATAGATAGAACATGCGTAAATTTGCAATGACAATCTATCTAAGTAGCAGAATCATCTCATAGATTTAGTTCACAAGAGCAACAATACTAATGTAAATTAAAAATACATGTATGCATATCAATGTCATAAAACTTACTTTTGTTGCTTTGCCTTTCTAATCCTTGGACCTTGCCTCTTTTAACTCGACAGCTATCATAAATATATATACTAATTTTAACTTTATATATATATATATATATATATATATTAAAAGCCCAAAGAGGCTAATATATTAAGTAAAAGGAAAGATACATATACAAAGTGTGGGAGGACCCAAATATGGCTCCCTGCCCACAAAAAAATCACAAATGGTTCCAAAACTAGAAAAAACAGAAAAATACAATTAGATACTTAAATAAAAAACCTAACAGTGTCAAAATACATAGTATCAGGTGGCTAGAGAGCGACCCAATTTGGTCTTACCTATGACTCTAGTTCTAGGAAAGGAGCAAGCTTAAGGTAAGATGATTGTCATTGTCAGAATTAACAATTGTATCATCCAATATGTTCCCGAGCTAGAGTCTGCCTCCATTTATCTTCTTCCTCCTGAAATAGACCTTTCATTCCTTTTCCGAAGAATCAGTCTGATGGGGTGGTAGAGCTGAAGCAAAAGGAATATCAACCATAGTACCCACAATAGGTTCTAGCGTATGTGAAGTATGAGTTGCCTCTACACCGGATACTTCCTGAAGAAGTGGAGCTGTGAAACTCTCCAGATAATGAGTCTAAACACTTTCATTTATAGGTAATAGTCCATCAGTATTATTTTCTATGGGGTTTGAAGGTGTCAACATCACATCCCTCATAGTAACAGTAACAGTAGTGTCATGAGGAAGGTCCTCAGGGGCAACATACACCACCTGTCTGGTAGTATCCGCCCCATGCGGAATTAAAATGTCCAGAGCATTGGGGTTAGACTCATCTTAATTCACTTGAACCTTAATTTTCAAATTAGGATGAAGCTTGTAGCATTTATCAAGGATATGACCAAACATCTTACAGTGAGCACAATATCGGGGTCTGTGTTCCAAGACAATTTGTTGTCAATATCCATTGTGGGTTGTGCCCAGCCAAACTTCAGTAACATCTGATAAAGTAATATTCCTTTCCACAAGTATTCTGGCCACCGAGGGTCTGGTCAGATTGAAAGTACGCAAATCTAGCTTCAAAGGATCCCCTAGGATGGCCCCAATAGAGTAGAGAACCTGGTGGTGAAAAAATGCAGCTTGAGACCAGGTAAACTAAACCATACCGGTACAGTGGGAGTTTCATGATTTGGGTCGAAATCAGGAGACCACTTGAGTAACTTCATAGCTTTTCCTGCGATATTAAGATATTTCTTGGAGAAAATTCTAGTGTAGTCTTCAGTCATTGTTAGTTGGATCAACACATGTTTCCCATCCATAAGTTTCACCTTTCACTTGTCTACTAGCTTAAGATCATCTACACTCTTTCTGATAACCTCCATAGGTAGGTTTCCCCATTGAAATTTTTCAATGAGAGCAAACTTGAATTTTTCTGTCAGGGTAGAAATTTTTTAGTCAGAGAAAAAAATTGTTGGTTTCCCACATTTCATACTTCCCTTCTTAACAAAAGGACAATCATCTGTGTCATCGTGACATTCTTTATAGTTTGAGGAGAATACCACAGCGGACTCCACCTGAGGGTTTCTCACCACGTGGGCAAAGGAAGCCTTTGTCGGTTCAGTAAAAGAAGAAGGAAGTGTCATCAGAACAACCTACAGCGAAAAACTTGCGTCGGACTAGAGAGAAGCGCATAAACAAAACAGAAGATCGGGCCAGAGAAGCACTGGCGCAGAAAACAAAGCTAGACGTCGACGCAGAAGCCGCGGATTGCAGCTCGATGAGGTCGACACTCGATGCAGAAGCTCATGTCGGTGTCCTCGATCGTCGAAAACGAAACGATCCTCTGTCAGCACGTTAGTGCTAGCGACAGAGGCAATAGATATATATATAGTTTCCTTAATGGCGATCTGCTCTGCTAGGATTTCGCCCGATGGCGAAACTCTGGTTTGAATTCTTACTCGACGACGACGACAAAGGACTCTACCTTGCGATCGTCGTCTTCTCTTTCGCGCCAAAGGACGAAGGGCTTAGGCGTCTGCTTCTGTAATTTCGTCGTCTCCTCCTTCGCGCCTTGCAGTTATCTTTCCGGCGTGGATTGAGCTGCAGTTGTCTGTCGAGCTACGATTTCGTTGCCCTGTCTTCTGCACAGCTTCGCCCCGAACTCTTCGGCTTGTCTTTTTTGCCATCTGCCCGACTTGCAGGGCTTCTCTTTGTTGTGATGGAGTTTCCTTCTTCTTCAGTTGAACCTGACAAAACCTCATTTGCCCACGTGATAGGTAATCCTCTGGGGGAGACGGCGATTGTCTTCCCTTCAAGTTATAAGGAGCATCGTGATAGTATAGGTGATTGTCTCTTTATTAAGAATGGAAGAAGAAAAAGTGAGAAGGCAGCACTCTTTATCTCCTCGTCAGAAATTTCAATGCTGACTGACAAATTCAAATTTGCTCTTATTAAGAAATTTCAGTGACGACACCCACCTATGAAAATTATCATAAAAAGTTTTGATGAGCTCAAATTAACATGAAAGTGGAATGTGGGGCTCATGGATGTGAGACATGTATCAGTTAACCGTGTCTGATGACTACATTTGGATTTTCTCCAAAAAAATATCTTAACATCGCTGGTAAACATATGAAGCTACTCAAGTAGTCTCTTGATTTCGACCCAAATCATGAAACGCTCACTGTACCGGTATGGTTTAGTTTACCTAGTCTTAAGCTGTATTTTTTTCACCATTAGATTTTCTACTCTATTGGGGTCATCCTTGGGGATCCTTTAAAGCTAGATCTACTTACTTTCAGCCTAATCAGACCCGTGGTTGCCAGAATACTTATGGAAAGAGATATTACTTTACCTGATGTTAGTGAAGTTTGGTTGGGCACAACCCATAATGGTTATTGGCAACAAATAGTCATGGAGCACAAACCCCCATATTGTATCTACTGTAAGATGTTTGGTTATGTTCTTGATAAATGTCACAAGTTTCATCCAAATTTGAAATTTAAGGTTCAAGTGAATAAGGATGGGTCTAACCCTACTGCTCTGGACATTTTAGCTCCACATGGGGAGGATACTGGCTGACAGGAGGTGTTCGTTGCCCCTAAGGACCCCCTCCCATGACACTGTTGTTACTGTTACTGCTACTGCGAGCGATGTGATGTTGGCACCTTCAAACCCCATAGAAAACAATACTGATGGATTGTTACCTACAAATGATAGTTTTCAGACTGATAATCAGGAGAGTCTCATAGCTCCACTTCTTCAAGAATATCTAGTGTAGAGGCAACTCATACTTCACATATATTATAACCTATCGTGGGTACTACGGTTGGTATCCTTCTGTTTCAGCTCTACCACCCCATCAGATTGATTCTTCGGAAGAGAAATGACGGGTTTATTCCAAGGTGACAAAGACGAATGGAAACCGACTCCAACTCGGGAACATATTGGATGATACATTGGTTAGTACTGGCAATGGCAATCATCTTACCAACTTATTAGTTTGCTCCTTCCCTAAAACTAGAGACAGAGGCAAGACCAAATTGGGTCACTCTCTAGCCACCTGATACTATGTATTTCGACACTATTAAGTTTTTTATTTTAGTATCTAATATATTTTCTGTTTTGTCTACTTTTGAAACCTTTTGTGGCTTTTTGTGTGGACAGGATGTCATGTTTGGGTCCTCTCATGCATTGTATTTGTATCTTTTTTTCTATATAATATATTAGCCTTTTGGGCTTTCAAATATATATATATATATATATATATATATATATATATATATATATATATATATATATATATATATATATATATATANTATATATAACAGTTCGAATAATGGCGTCGGCGGCATACTCCGCTAGGGCTTTGCCCGATGGTGATTCTTCAATCTCTCTTTTTCTCCGTCGTCTCCCACGACGAAGTTTTCACGCGCTCGCAGCTCTTTTGACGACACTCGCGTCGCAGTTCTCTTCTGTCGACAACGCTCGCTCGTGTCGTCTCTCCTCACTCGTAGTCGTCGATGCTCGCTCGCGGCTCGTTTGCACTTCTTTAGCCGCCGCGGCTCGCGTCGTCTCTTGTACTCGATGGCGTGTATGTCGCCCTGCCCAACAGACAGCTTCCTCGGTCGCCTCTCTTCTCGCGGCTTGCCTGCCGCTCAAATCTGACGTGGCCATCTTGCTTGTGGAGATGGCCTCGACGTTCCGTTCCTATGTCACTGCCCTTGTCGGCGACTTTCTTATTCTTACTCGTGCTCCTCTTTCGGTTTCAGAGTCTGGCTTTCATATCGGAAAGTCCTGCGATGTTTCACAATCTTTCCACGAGGCTCCTGAAGGTGGTGGTGATCACACTTTCATTAAAAAGCTTGGTAAAAAAAATATGAAGTCTGCTCTTATTCTCACTGAGATTGAAACCAATACTCTTGCGTCCTCTTGGTGTTTTGCTTTAGTGGGAAAATTCATTTATTGTCACCCAAAACTTGAGATCATTCGGAAAGATTTTGATGCTATGAAGTTATTGGACAATTGGAGCATTGGCTTACTTGACGGTCGACATATACTTATTCAGTTATCTCACAATGTCGATTACACTTGTATTTGTTCTCGTAAAGTTAGCAAGATCGACAACCATTTTATGAAAATTCTAAAGTGTACTGTTGATTTTGATCCAAAAGCGGAGTCTCCTATCATTGTTTGGATAAAGTTTCTGGAGTTAAAATTACATCTGTTCAATTTGAAAATTCTCTACTCCTTAGCTACTGCTTACGGTAAGTCTCTCAAGTTTAATATTACAACAAGTAGTTGATTCTAATATTAAAATTACATTTCGTACAATAAGTAGTTGTTTCTAATGTTCAACCTACACATGGTCAGCACACTTTAGACCAATCCACTGATCAGGTGAGTCAGTCTTCGGATGAGGAATGTCAGGTTTATTCCAGAAGGAAGAAGAAGAACAGAGACCGACTCGAGTTCAGGAACTTACTGGAAGATACATTGGTTACTACTAGCAATGACACTCGTCTTACCAATTTGTTAGCTGATTCCTTTCTTAAAACTAGAGGCAGAAGCAGGGCAAAATTGGGTCGCTCTCTAGCTACCTGACACTACGTGTTTTGAAACTTTTGGTTTTTTTCTTTAGGTCTCTCATCTATTTTCTGTATTTTCTTTTTTTTTAACCATTTGCATGTGGTAGTTATTGTGTGGGCAATATATCATACTTGGATCCTTTCACACAATCTATTTGTATTCTTTCTTTTTAATATATTAGTGTGGGCTTTCTCCAAAAAATATATAAATATATAACAGTTAATCACTATTTTATTTTAAATTGTCACGACTTTGCCCAAAACATGGAAGTAACCAAGACAGAAATAAACGGTCAAACTATGGAAATTAAAATTTTCTTTAGTCATTTTATAAAATAAACATTCAAATTAATAAAAGAGTCGCTAAAGAAAATAAATTTAAACAGTACAATTAAATTTACCTCATTACTGATTGGTCGCCCCTTCTATAAATATTTTCTCATATATTGCCCATTTTTAATCACTCAATTAAACCTCAAATATTAGTTTAAAACAACATGGAGGTAACTAAAGTCAGTAAATACTCGGACTCTTAGACTAGAGTAAAATAATAAAAACAAAAATAATATGCATATCAGTTAAGTTTTTACAAAAAATATTAGTATAAAATATTTAATAGTTTATGAATATGATCACTCACGATATTACATAAAATTCAAGTTATTTTATTATATCAATTACATATCAATATTATTTTATATTTGTACAAATGTCACATGAGCATCGTCTAAAATTTATACCAGTTAAGGTACTTCAATATTAATATTTTTTTACATTTATGTGCATGTGTATCTTAGCGTACACCTTAATGTCCTCCGCTAGTACCATAAAAAGGTGAACTTTATTATAGTCGCATGCACATGCAAGCATACTATAGCAAACAATATTTAATAATGAGCATTTCATTCTCATTTGTATAGCAGTCAATATATTTATACAAAATTCAATACTATGATAATTTAAACAATACTAAGGGTACATGTTAGTCTTATAATAAAAACAAAAACTAAATAGAATCATAAATCTTGAGTATGCAGTGATATAAATGTAACTAATAACAGTAGCAATAAACGAATTTGATCGATAAAAAACAAAATACTAACATAGCATAAAAATATGATTACTCACCATGATATTTACTTGTTTTTGGATTTGTCTTGACCTTAATTTTTCTAAAATTGATGTATATAATAAGCATGATATTCATATTACTCAAATTTAATTTATTCGTATTATTTATATTAACTAAACATTTTAAGCATTAATTTCCATCATTTTACTTTAACTTTATTTTCATATATATACATACATATATATATGTATGTATGTATATATATGAAAATAAAGTTAAAGTAAAATGATGGAAATTAATGCTTAAAATGTTTAGTTAATATAAATAATACGAATAAATTAAATTTGAGTAATATGAATATCATGCTTATTATATACATCAATTTTAGAAAAATTAAGGTCAAGACAAATCCAAAAACAAGTAAATATCATGGTGAGTAGTCATATTTTTATGCTATGTTATATATATATATTGAGAAAGGAGCGTTACTCGGCTCACTATATATTAATCAAAATGGGAAAATACAGAAGCGGTGTAGAGACGGATCCCCCCATCTAAAAACTCCAAAAAATTACAATACTCACATCAAAGGGGTTCCATTTCCAACATTACAACTCGACACCCACAAGAGCAAGAAACCAAAATTTCATGCAAGTATACCGAAGCAAAAAAGAAACACCAAAAAGTATACCAAGTATGAGTATCTAATAAAGTAACTGTGTCAGTCGTATCGACAGGAGCAAGAAAAGGAGCACGGCAACAGTTCAATAGAGCCGAGTTATAGCCAAGACATATCTGAGTCGAAACCCAAACATCAGCAAATTCCAAAGAGTCGAAATCCCCAAGTTCAGAGCAAGAGAAAGCAGATGGTACTCGTATAATCCAAGTAAAACTGTCTCCAAGCCGCAAAGCTATACCGAACTTCGGCATACCGCAAACCAACAAGGAAGCAACAGATGAAGCAAGCAACCAATGCAAGAATCCGAAAAATCGAATAAAGTGAGAACCAAACAGAAGCCATAAAGAGACGGACCAACGCAGGCATCCAAACCAGTGTAATCCAATACCATCCAAGAAGGAGGAAAACCTCCTAAACCAATGACAACAAGCACTGTAATCCCCACGCCACCATTAAATGGACCATATAACACCAAATAGAGGAATGAGCCAACAACACTAATGTAAGTAATAAATGAGGAAAATAGCTTAATTATAGTATAAGAGAAGAGCTTTAATGGCAAGCTCACCGAACCATTATCCACGAACGTATGGAGCATCTATTTTGTGTCCCCAACAACCAAAATATGCAAAAGAGGGGGGTGGCACCCTGCCCACCAGAATATTGTTACTCTCAATACCAAAAGCAGCGAGCCAATTGGCTAGCCTATTTCCCTCACAATTAATGAACCTCCAAACAAAATGTAATACAGAATGTTCCACAGTGCTTCAAACTCATTATTAAGTATATCAACCAAAATATGAGTCAGTCTCAATAATAAGAAAACGTCAATTAAGCGAAAAAGGAATAGTAACAGCCATCAAAATGGCTCTAGCCTCAGCTTCCAGGGGACTATCGGTGAAACAGGGGAGGAGGAGAAGAGAATACAATTACCAATATTATTCTGAGCAATACCCCCAGTGCCAGCATTAGTACAATCCCAACTTCCATCCGTGTTAATTTTTACCCACCCGGCAACAGGAGGCCGCCAAAACCGGGACTTGCAGTATCCTCCCCCAAAAATATTGGTAGTCTCCAAGGATTGAAAATATGATATGCCCGAAAAGAAATTGTGTTTCACAACTCCCAACGTAAAAATTTTGATTAATGTATGCAATGATATTAGCAAAAACCGTTGCATTATTAATATTTTTACTGGCATGCTTGATATCGTTACGGGTCATCCATATAAACTAACAAACAATGTAAGGATAAATTTGCAAAAAGAGTTTTTGCCTCCGAGCAGGGTTACAAACCTCAATAGTGCCAATTAAATTCTGAGCATGAGACATGGTGATCCCAAACCATTGACCGGTCTTTCGCCAAATAAACAGAGAAAATAAGCATAAGAAGAAAAGATGCTCAATAGAATCCTCCGCAGCATTGCAAAACAGGCATCGAGAAGCAAGCCTCAAGCCTTTCAATTTTAAAATATCATCACAAGGGATAACAGAATGAAAGATCCTCCAAGCCAAAAAAGACAGAGAAGGGGTTAAAGCCCAGCTCCAAACACTCTCTCCCCAAGGGTTTTTATTAAAGGTATGTAAAACAGAATATAAGGATTTAGTGACTGAACCTCTAGCAAACAATTTCAGTACCAGAGTGTTTTTCAAATGAGGCTCATAAGGATTAGAAGAAATAAATTATGAACCCTCCAACCCCACTAATACACCCAAATATATAATATTTTTAGATACATTTTTATACCTATTTTTGAGATATTGCGCTTTAATGAAAGATAATTGTGTGTTTTTCTTTCAGGTACAAGTAAAAAGAAGAAAAATACTAAAAATGTGAAAAATGATCAAATTTGGAGCAAAAATATGAAATTGGTGCAAAAGAATTTTGACGACTAAGCACCGGTGAAACAGAGAAGGCCACACCTAAGCGCCGGAGGCCCCGCGCTTAAGCGTCAGAAGCTGTTATTTGACGGTCTAATTCATTTTGCCGAATTTTAAAGAGACATTTGAGGCACCTACTGGCTAAAAAGAGTGATTATGACCACTAGAAAAGAAAATATGATTAAAGAACCTGTGAAATGAGGCATCCTTTAAAAAATACATCGAATTGACACATATTCTAAAGAGTTACCAAGACACCTCTTGGAGATTTATAAAAGAAGGAAGTTGAGACTTTTTTAGGTGTGCTTGAAAAGGGAGTCTTGAGAAGTTCGGAGATGAACGTTTGGAGAAATTTTCAGGCACCACAAATTTACTTTATTTTTTTTTTGTTTTTAGTTTTAATGTGAGAGTTAAGAGTGTTGTAAAAGAGAAGAGATTCAAAAAACTTCAAGAGTTTGGTGAAACATTTGAGATAAGTTTTTATCTTTATTTTTAAACTACTTTTCGTTTTAATCGAGATTTTTTGTTGGTTTGATAATTATTTCTACTTTTAAACTAAAATGTGGTTTTGTTTTCTCCTTGGATTCTGAGTAGTTTTCTTTATATTTCTCCTTAAAATGATAAGTAATTAAATTATTGGATGAAAGTTATAGAAAGTATTGATCTTTAATATTGGAAGAAGTTGTGATGATTTAATTCCATGCACTTTATTTACTTATTGATCTGGCCTATCTGGATGTTAAAATTTGTTGTGAGAACACGTAAGAACCGGACTGGTATTGTCTCAGTCAACAATTGGAAAGAATCACATGATGTTGTATGAATTAGAATGTAATTCATATGATTTAGTATAAATAAATAGAGAAATAATCTTTGAATGGTGTAAAGTTAGAGAACTTTAAAGTGACAGGTTAAAGCCCCCAACTAGGTTTATTGTTTTAGATTCTGATACAAGATGTTAGCCCCCAAGTGAAGGGAATCGAGGGAACTCTAGAGTGAGAGCTAGTATCTTTCATGTCTAGCCGATTTCCAGAACTATTCAAACTTTAAATTAGTCAATATTTTTTATAGCATCTCTAGTAAGGGTAAAGAATAATATTGCTCATATTTGGCACAACACAATTGACATACTTCCACAACAGAAATCTTATACTTATTACTGATTCATGATAAGGAGAAAAATATTTTCATATTAAATGTTTTTCTTTTACATAAACTCAAATTATCTTTATAAGTGGTTACTGTTTTGTCAAAATCTCAAAAATACCAAAAAGATTTGAATTTTAATTATTATAAAAATATCTATAGTTTAAGTAATTGTCTTTTTGAAATAGAAAGTTTGTTGATCAATAGTGCATATTATGAAATTCTCTGTGGGTTTGATATTTAGGTCTTAATCAAAAAATCTTATATTACTTGATAACAATACGTATACTTGCATAGTATCCCAATATATATATAAATTAAAAAGTTAAATTCTTATTTTCTCCACGATCAAGTTTTTGATTCTATTGTAAAGTAATGAAACATAAATGAAAAATATAATTGAAGACACTGTTATACTGTGCACATAAACAATAATAACGGATATCAAGTTTTTGGCGTCGTTGTCGGGGATTAAAATCTTTAAATAGTGGTGTCAACTTCATAAATCCTTACATATAAAAAAATTTTGGGATCACCCGCCAACTGATTAAGAAGGGGAAAATTATAATTACCATCTAGCCAAGTGTCAGAACAAGAAGGTCGGCATACATCGCCTCCCTCAAATCCAGATGAACCTGGGACCAGGAATCATGCCAAAAAGAAAGGTTGTCACACCAGAGCTCCCAATAAATATAATCTTTAACCCACTCTCTAATTTGCAACATCTTCCACACCCTAAAATCACCCAACCGCCAATTAGCCAAGGAGGGATTGCTATTATGACAGTATTTTCCCTGCATGAACGCAGCCTAGGAGTCCTCTTTCCGAAATTTGAACAATAATTTGAAAAATTTTATGTCAGCAATGTGATGAAACGATTTAAAGCCTAACCCACCTGCATAAGTCGGTTTACAGACGCTCTTCCAAGGCAGCCATCTCCTACCGGAGTGGCCACCCGCCTATAAAAAATTATTGAAACATCTTTCAATGACCAATTGTGTGCCCTTTTTAATTTGGAGAACTTGTAACGCATACAAAGACAAACTCTGTAAAATGCTCTTAAGCACAGTAATACGACCACCAAAAGACAAGAAATTATTTTTCTAATCAAGGATTTGTTTCCTAACCTTCCCCACAACCTCATCTAATTGATTTTGTCTTCCCCTTCCCTTGTGGCAACCCAACTAGCATTTCCACGATTGAAGGTGTGCCCATATACAAGTGACATTTATTTGCACTAAAATGAAGCCCAGAAACCAACCGGAAGTCCTCCAGTAATTGATATATTCTCTTGATTGCTTGTTTGTTGGCATTAGAAAATAAAATAACATCATCAGCATAAGCCAAATGGGTGACCAGAACCTTTGATTTATGGGTGTAGTGCAAAGTGGGAACTTTACTGTAGAGATCATTAATCAAACAAGAGAAGTAATCAAAGACCAAAGTGAAAATAGTAGGGGATAACTGCTTAATCCTGCAACCAGCACTAAAAAAATCATGAGAATTACCGTTATGGAGGATGTTATATTTATTACAATGAAGCCAGGTGTGGATAAGCTTGCAAAATCCAGAGAAAAGCCTCTTGCTTTAAGGGCACCAAGAAAAAAATCCCAGCTTAAAGAGTCATAAGCTTTACGGATATCCAGTTTAGTAACCAAGTTGCCACCTCTACATCTCTTGTCAATGTCATAAAAAAGTTCTTGTGCCAGTATAATATTATCAGTAATCCCTCGACCTTGGATAAAAACAAATTGATTCGGAGATATTAAATGATGAAGATGAGGTTGAATCCTTCTAACCAGTTTACTAATAACCTTCGATACAACAGATGTAAGAGATATAGGTTTAAAATGCTCCTAAGACGTTTTTTGAGTTGATTTATGAATGAGGACAAGAGTGGCGGCAGAGACGTAATTTCCAGAGGCCTCGCCCCAAAAAAAACTTTGAATGGCTTCCACAACTTCTCTCATCACAATACTCTAGCATTTAATGTAAAAATCAGAGGTAAAGCTATCCGGACCAGAGGCTTTATTACAGTTAATTTCCGAGAGCACGGAAAAAATCTCCTCACAGGTAGGAACGCCACAAAGATCTAGCTCCTCCGTGCACCGTCTCACATCAATAAAGAGATGAGCTTCAAAAAAGTTTGAGGTCTCACGAGCTTCAAACAAGTTGGAGAAATAAAGAACAACACTCTCACCTAACTCCTCATCCCCAATAATCAAGTTTCCAGCAGCATTTTTAATTCTAGCAATGGTGTTAAGAGCCCTATGTTGTTTAATACAAGCATGAGAATACTTAGTATTTTTATCACTTTGAGTAAAGTGTATCTCCCCAGCTTTTAGTTGCAGTAACTCTTCCTCCCAAAGAGAAGCCTCCACAACTCATTATGAGCTTCCTGAAGATGAGGAACTAGATCGACTGAAGATTTGTCAAGAGCCTGTAACATGGTGACCCTTTATTCAACCTTTGTAACCCTAGCATGGACATCACCAAAAACTTCCCAGTTCCATGTTCTCAAAGTAGATGCACTTTTTATGTAACTTCCAAAGAATAAACCAAGTGTTGCCCACCTCAACACATCACCAATTAGCTGCAATAAATCTCATAAAATCATCATGTCTTGCCCAGACATTCAAACATCTGAAATGGTATCTAGAAACATTTTTGAAAAAAATCAAAGGAAAGCAGGAGGGGATTATGATCAGACCCAGAACTACAAAGATGTTGAACTTGAGAGAAGCCATAAGAGGAAATCCACGACTGATTAGCAAAACACCTATCAAGGCGTTCAAAAAGTTCCCCACTTTTCCAAGTAAACTAGGAACCAACAAAACCCAAATCAAAAAGACCAACAATATTCTTCGTTGAATTTATCCATCAAAGCGGGATCGACTCTCTTTCCTCCCAATTTCTCTTAATCATGCATAATCATATTAAAATCCTCGTCAACCATCCAATTTTCTTAGGTTAAAGCTCCCGTACTAGAGATTTTGTGCCAAAGGTCATATCTGACAGAAGTAGATGACCCAGCATATACGAATGTCAGTCATCCTAAAAACTCCTCCATAGCGAAATAGACATGCCAAATTGTCTATCATCAGCAATAACATTAACAGTGATGTGCTTCCGCCAAAACAACCAAATCTTATTAGAGCAATTAATAAAGAAAGAAAAATGATTGAATTTACCCAGAATGCGAGCATCTGGAGAAGATACCATAGGTTCCAAAATAGAGAGATACCAATTTTATGAATCCTTGTCATTAATTTAAGTCTACCAAGGGAGTAAGGATTTGCAACTCCCCTGATATTCCAAATTAAGACATTAAGATAGACAACTTACCCTTTCTAGAAAATCTAGTTCGGGTATGTCCATGATCACCCTCTTAATAATAATGATCCACATCAATCAATGCATTTTCCATCTTGAAATTTTCAAACTCATTATGGCCTGTATACTTTTTTCCTGCAATACTTCTGAAATTGTCATTCTTCTCTCAATATATTTGAAACCTCCTCCAAAGGGATGTCGAAGGCCACAGTAGCATAGTCAAGATGAAGCAAAACATTCTCAAAATGATTAGTAATTTCAGGAGGAGAGGCGGTAGCTTTTTAGACAGCGGGAAGAATAACCTCCTCAGAGACCCAAAGCGCTCTCCTAACTTGAGGAGAAAAAGGGTCAATATGTTAAGATGGAGGAGTGGGACTTTCCCGGTTAGCATGAAGTCCAACCTCAAAAGGAGCCATATCTGCACTCCTCACTCAAGGAGAAATAGGCCCAATATAATTTGTATTCATATCAAAATGAAAAGTCAGAATCAATTCTTCCGCAGAGACAGTGAGAGTTGGAGGTGGTGGATGTTGCTCTGTATTAGGCCCACTATTATGATTCACCGTATTCCGCTTTCGCAACTCGGGATGTAAGTGAAAACACTAAACGGGGTCATGGTCAAACATACGACAATGTGTACAATAAGAGGGGTGTTGCTCTAGAATCACCTATTGCCTATAACCATTATGCGCAGAGTCGATCCAAACCTCATCAAAAGGTGGTAAAGTGATACCAACTTCAATAAGGATTCTAACCATAGAAGGCCTGGATAAAGTGTAGGTGGGGGAATCCATCTTGAGAGGTTTTCCAAACATTGCAGCTAAGTAAAAGAGGATCTCATGATTAAACAAATGAGCCTTCAAACCAGGGAGTTAATGATTTTTTTACTTGGGGTAATTTTCTCACACCATCGCCTAGCTTGCTCAACGACAATTCTTTTTTTAGCTTCAACGCATGCTTCATCACCCTCGTTCATCACCCTCGTTGAGCCCTAGTGTCTCGTCTCCCCTATTCGACGATCACAGACGTCTTCGTCCATCAATGCCACCACCTTCGGTTATGGGGAAGCCCTTGCTTGAGCTTGTCGGTCACCCTTCATACGTGTCGATTTATAGAACATCAGTCGATCCCCCAAGTTAAGTCGTTCTCACTCGGAGTCAACGTCTGCTGTGAAGCCTCTTGATCTTGGCTTTTGCCTCCCTTCATACGTGACGACTTATAAAACAAATGATCCATTTAAGTTCTCGACCGCTCACTTCGTCTTCCACTCTTCGACTCCCTCATTTTCCCTTGAAACGATGAGTTATACAAATACAAATCACTACTAATATCTTATAAATTAATTTAACATTTGATATATTGTCATTAGTATAATTCTTATTAAAATTTGTCTTGTTATAATATTTAGAATTTATTAATTAAGTTTTTTATTTTAATAATTCATATATTATGAAGATTAACTTCTAATAAATTTAAATCCTAACTTTTATGTTATTCACAAGTAAAAATCATCATTAAACCTAAAAAAATAAAATAATAAAAAATCATCATTAAACCTTAAATTTGACGAGTTCATACCAAACATAATTTATTAATTTTACATATTCTTCAACTATATATTATTATAAGTCTTATTATTATTTTTTTATATTTTTTCAACTCCTTTACAATTACAACTTCCTATTTAATGTGAAATAGAAAATTTTACTCTATTTCATATTTTTAAATACATTGTTCATTAATTTTATTTACTATTATTTTATCTTTATTTATTTTATTATATTTTTTTATTAATAAAACAAATTTTAAATGTTGATACAACGAGTTAAATGCCCTAAATTTCTTTTCAATACAATTCTTTTTCCATGAAATAGAATTAAACAAATCATTTAAAGATAAATGAAAAAAATTTGTTCAGGTTCTTTAGGATTTAGCCTAAAACTACTGCTTCAATCCTTTAAAACTTAATCCCACTCCCATCTAGCTTGCTCTTGTTTGGCTTCGTGTGCCCAAACAGACACTTTGGTTGCCCAAAGTCCTCTGCCTCTCGATTCCCCCACTTATGTTGCTCGAGCCTTACTCATCGCCCAAGCCTTACGTTCAAGCTACTCAAACTTGCTTCGCCTCAATATTCACACGGTGCAAGGCTGCGTCACAAAGTTGCTTGCAATCTCTGCTTGGTTGCATGTCATCGATGTCACTCTCCCACATTCATTTCTTGTTCGTCTTTAAGCCCGTTCGTTAAATGCTCTCATCCAATTCCTCCCCCCTTATGTGTGTTTGATCAGCTTGCACGAGAGTTACGCCCTCTCTCCTTTCGCCTTGCCTGCATACCTTATACAACAAACAACCTAATGTCTATTCGATTGACTTAGCATTAGTTGGTTCAGGTTTTTTTTTATTTTTTATTTTTTTTGTGGACGTTACGGGCACAACTTGAGATAGGCTTCTCAATCTCCTTTCTAAGTTATGCTAGTCATTACATTTTTAAGAAGAGAACAAAATGAAAAGTAAGTTTGTTGAGCATTATCAACACTCATGAAACTAGATAGAAACAAAATATTGTGAATCTCATTAGCTTATGCAAGACTAATAATGCCAAAGAACAATAGTAAGGAAGTGTTTTCTTAAAGTAAATGCCTTTAGTTATACTCTACATATATAGTTAAGTATGCACATAAAATATGATTTGACATTAGCAACTTCTGCTAAATAAAATAAAGAAAATTCTACCACAAGAAAAGTATCAAAATGATTCCCTCAATCAATGAAAGTGTCGAATTAGTCCTTAAACTAAATAATTCTCCCTCAAAGGACTATTTTGGTAATTTTTTAGTTCTGCAGCCTATCAAGGATACTCATGCATGACAACTTGTGCTTGGAACCAAATGACTATACCAAATGGATTTGGTCCCTAAATGCACACAACTACAAAAGTTAGATTTATGTTTGGAATACTAAGGACAATATTATACAAGAATGCGGACAAAAATGACTTACTTTCTATTGTTCAATAAGCCTCTATCAAGTTTCTACACTACATGTTTTTTCTTCAATGAAGAAAGCCTAGAAAGTACAGTCATAGGAATGAGCCCAAAATCCTTGAAGCAATTTAGGGAGGCCGAAACAAATGTCGGTATGGAGAAATAGCCATAAACAACTAAATATCATGATTTAAAGGTTATTCACAGGCATTTGCATGATAATTTAATTTCAACTTTTATTATAATTTTTAAAAGAGGTATTTAAATGCAACTCAAAAGTGCAAAAATAAATTAATGATATACTGACAGTAACCCTACATACGCCTAATATACATGACTCCAATTTCAGTTGTAATCATTGAATTGAAGTAGATTTTATGATATCTCAAATAGTAAAGATACCTTTGTTTTTTCAAGTTAGACGTTGCAATAAGAAAAGATTCTACATTATATACCATTCTCAATGCAGGAATCATCTCTGAGTGCCACTGCAATCAATGATCTTCCAGATTATTTTCACCTTAGAAGTACTAGCAAAAGCTGATCTTAGCAATTTATGTTCACAGTTTGGAAATATTTTTGTAGGCGGAGCCATTGAAAGAAAAGATTACATTATATTCTTTAAAATACAATACAGAATAAAAAACTACAATTGACGAGCATACAAAACCAAAAACCTTTAATTTGCTGCTTGATAAATGCTCTGCCAAGTTCAATAAATAGAGGGTCTGATGGATCAAGAAGATATGTGCAGCACCACCGTGGGTCACCATTGACAGTATTCCTAAATAGAAGATAATGCAAGGAACACATCATTTAGGATTAATCAATGCAGACTAGTAAAATAGAAAAATAAAGAAATAAATAAAAATTGGTTCCAATGCGCTCAGATAATTTTCCTCTCACGCTCATGAGAAAAACACATGCCATTCTGATTGTACCTCCATCCTACCAAATATACAACCATATTATCATCATCGATAAACTTACTAGTTGCAGTTTCATAGATAGTGGAAGTTAGAGGGCACACTTGTAAGATTTTAATGATCAATGATAAATGTGAGGTAGATTAAGTTAAAGTAAAACTCTCAATGCCTTAGGTAAAAGAATAGGCTACACAAACTGCTTGTCATCCATGCAGACAAATTAAGTATATACAAAAAAAGAATAAATTGGATATATCCTTTACTTCTCACTTGAAGAAGCTTAAGCAAGTAGATATATGCAGGTGAGGGAATATGGAATGATTGAGAGGGGTAGACCTAGCAAATGAATCTTACGAATTCAATCCCATGCCAAAGATTCGCACTTAAAACAGTGACATTTCAAGTAACCATCAAAGATTTTATAAAACAATTGAATCAAGCGAGCATATGACAGTTTCTAATACTGTTAGCCATATAAATCAGTATTTTATGGAAAAAAGAAGAGAAAGGTGAAAAATAACGAAGCACAAATGTTCAACACATCTACCATCAGAAAATAAGGAATTAAGTAGGCTAAAAACAAAAGCTAGATGATCAACAGAAAATAACAGAACAGAATCATATAATAAGTTAACTAGGCTGTAAACAGTGCTGCAATCTGAAACAATTAATCTTGAAAACCAATTAAAACATACCAATTGCTCAGCCTGGTAATGCTGGCAGTAGGAAACAACGTTCTGAATATTGCAGGAACATTCCCAGAAAATGCTGGCAGCACTGAAATAGGTGATTGATTTCAGGAATATTGGAATCCTAGGTACGAAGCATGAAGGTCCTAACTTGAATCTTAACAAAGTGCCCTAAAGAGATTTGCAGAGATATAATTTTACAATTAACTACAGTGAAACATGATAATGTTTCCGAGCATCATGCAAGCACCAACAAAAACACAGGCATATCTAGAAGACAATTGGAAATGAGATCCCAAAAAATATAGAACCACAAAATATTCTGATAAAGTACAATTTTTTAAGTGCATGGTGATGAAAATATTAAGAAGAGCTAGAAGAAATTAATATATCAGTGTAGCAAGCATGAACAGGTAAATAACTTCAGCGTGCCAGTTATCACGCAAGAATGAAAAGCCATTGTGCCCAATTAGTGACCAGAAGATTGAAAGAGGTAATGATATTATTTCAATAATTTTCCAACATAATCCACAAGTCACTTAATAAAGATTTCTTGAGCATGCTGCACTTTTAGAACTTCAGTGCTACTCTGATCAAACAATTTGGATTTTGTTTTCAAGGTAGAGTTGCAGCTGCTAGGGCTGCTTACAGAGAGGCTAGCAGACATTCACACGTGTGTGTGTGTGTGTTTGTTGGAGGGTGGGGGGCGTTAAACTTTAGGTAATTATGGAACAATCTTCTTGTGAATTAGGACCACCTTAAAACATTCAAAATTGATAAAAACTTCTTTCCTCTAAAATCAAAAAGCAAAGAGAAACAAGTTGGTAATTTTTTTTTAAGTTATTTTTTTATATAAATTTGACTCTTCAAAAAAAATATCAAAAAAATACAAAACATACCAGGAGTCATTCCAAGCTCAATCATACGAGAGACTATGAGCTTTTGGAGGCTGAGTTGCTGGTCCAACCAATTCTGGGAAAGTGGTCCACCCCACCTACAAAGCACTCAAAATAAAAAAAATAAAAAATAAAAGATATTTATTTTTGTAAAAATGTAACGTTCTCTCAAACTGATACTGGAAATTACTTTTCAACATATTAAAAGATATGATTTCCTAGCACTTCAAAATTTTCTTAGCTTCAAGATATTTTTATTTAGAATGCCGCTCTCATTAAGAAAAAAAGTTGCTTACCCATGTAAGTTCCCCATTCGAGCCCATGCGAGAAAGGCTGGTCCACCAAAAAATTTACCGAGATCTTTATTGCTGACACCAAAATCCTGAAACATAACATTATTAGCAAAGAAAAAAGAAAAAGAAAAAGAAAAACAAAATAGAAAAACAAAACACTATGATATCGGAATTAACCCAAACCACAAAGTAAGACACAATTTTACTACTGACTTAAAATAATGTTACAATGAAAACTCAAAATAACGAAAGAAAACACACAAAACTAAAGCACAAAATAAAGAATTACAACTAATAACTCAACAAAAAAAGACACAACACACTTGATGAGGAGGGAGTCCTGCAAGGAGAGGCTGGATTGGCAGTTGTGGTAAAGGCCGAAGAAGTAGGGGTCGTTGTGTAAGAAGTAGGAAAGCAGATTNTTCTCTCAATATATTTGAAACCTCCTCCAAAGGGATGTCGAAGGCCACAGTAGCATAGTCAAGATGAAGCAAAACATTCTCAAAATGATTAGTAATTTCAGGAGGAGAGGCGGTAGCTTTTTAGACAGCGGGAAGAATAACCTCCTCAGAGACCCAAAGCGCTCTCCTAACTTGAGGAGAAAAAGGGTCAATATGTTAAGATGGAGGAGTGGGAATTTCCCGGTTAGCATGAAGTCCAACCTCAAAAGGAGCCATATCTGCACTCCTCACTCAAGGAGAAATAGGCCCAATATAATTTGTATTCATATCAAAATGAAAAGTCAGAATCAATTCTTCCGCAGAGACAGTGAGAGTTGGAGGTGGTGGATGTTGCTCTGTATTAGGCCCACTATTATGATTCACTTTATTCCGCTTTCGCAACTCGGGATGTAAGTGAAAACACTAAACGGGGTCATGGCCAAACATACGACAATGTGTACAATAAGAGGGGTGTTGCTCTAGAATCACCTATTGCCTATAACCATTATGCGCAGAGTCGATCCAAACCTCATCAAAAGGTGGTAAAGTGATACCAAGTTCAATAAGGATTCTAACCATAGAAGGCCTGGATAAAGTGTAGGTGGGGGAATCCATCTTGAGAGGTTTTCCAAACATTGCAGCTAAGTAAAAGAGGATCTCATGATTAAACAAATGAGCCTTCAAACCAGGGAGTTAATGATTTTTTTACTTGGGGTAATTTTCTCACACCATCGCCTAGCTTGCTCAACGACAATTCTTTTTTTAGCTTCAATCGCATGCTTCATCACCCTCGTTCATCACCCTCGTTGAGCCCTAGTGTCTCGTCTCCCCTATTCGACGATCACAGACGTCTTCGTCCATCAATGCCACCACCTTCGGTTATGGGGAAGCCCTTGCTTGAGCTTGTCGGTCACCCTTCATACGTGTCGATTTATAGAACATCAGTCGATCCCCCAAGTTAAGTCGTTCTCACTCGGAGTCAACGTCTGCTGTGAAGCCTCTTGATCTTGGCTTTTGCCTCCCTTCATACGTGACGACTTATAAAACAAATGATCCATTTAAGTTCTCGACCGCTCACTTCGTCTTCCACTCTTCGACTCCCTCATTTTCCCTTGAAACGATGAGTTATACAAATACAAATCACTACTAATATCTTATAAATTAATTTAACATTTGATATATTGTCATTAGTATAATTCTTATTAAAATTTGTCTTGTTATAATATTTAGAATTTATTAATTAAGTTTTTTATTTTAATAATTCATATATTATGAAGATTAACTTCTAATAAATTTAAATCCTAACTTTTATGTTATTCACAAGTAAAAATCATCATTAAACCTAAAAAAATAAAATAATAAAAAATCATCATTAAACCTTAAATTTGACGAGTTCATACCAAACATAATTTATTAATTTTACATATTCTTCAACTATATATTATTATAAGTCTTATTATTATTTTTTTATATTTTTTCAACTCCTTTACAATTACAACTTCCTATTTAATGTGAAATAGAAAATTTTACTCTATTTCATATTTTTAAATACATTGTTCATTAATTTTATTTACTATTATTTTATCTTTATTTATTTTATTATATTTTTTTATTAATAAAACAAATTTTAAATGTTGATACAACGAGTTAAATGCCCTAAATTTCTTTTCAATACAATTCTTTTTCCATGAAATAGAATTAAACAAATCATTTAAAGATAAATGAAAAAAATTTGTTCAAGTTCTTTAGGATTTAGCCTAAAACTACTGCTTCAATCCTTTAAAACATAATCCCACTCCCATCTAGTTTGCTCTTGTTTGGCTTCGTGTGCCCAAACAGACACTTTGGTTGCCCAAAGTCCTCTGCCTCTCAATTCCCCCACTTATGTTGCTCGAGCCTTACTCATCGCCCAAGCCTTACGTTCAAGCTACTCAAACTTGCTTCGCCTCAATATTCACACGGTGCAAGGCTGCATCACAAAGTTGCTTGCAATCTCTGCTTGGTTGCATGTCATCGATGTCACTCTCCCACATTCATTTCTTGTTCGTCTTTAAGCCCGTTCGTTAAATGCTCTCATCCAATTCCTCCCCCCTTATGTGTGTTTGATCAGCTTGCACGAGAGTTACGCCCTCTCTTTTTTCACCTCGTCTGCATACCTTATACGACGAACAACTTAATACCTATTTGATTGATCTAGCATTAGTTGGTTCAGGTTTTTTTTTATTTTTTATTTTTTTTGTGGACGTTACGGGCACAACTTGAGATAGGCTTCTCAATCTCCTTTCTAAGTTATGCTAGTCATTACATTTTTAAGAAGAGAACAAAATGAAAAGTAAGTTTGTTGAGCATTATCAACACTCATGAAACTAGATAGAAACAAAATATTGTGAATCTCATTAGCTTATGCAAGACTAATAATGCCAAAGAACAATAGTAAGGAAGTGTTTTCTTAAAGTCAAAGCCTTTAGTTATACTCTAAATATATAGTTTAGTATGCACATAAAATATGATTTGACATTAGCAACTTCTGCTAAATAAAATAAAGAAAATTCTACCACAAGAAAAGTATCAAAATGATTCCCTCAATCAATGAAAGTGTCGAATTAGTCCTTAGACTAAATAATTCTCCCTCAAAGGACTATTTTGGTAATTTTTTAGTTCTGCAACCTATCAAGGATACTCATGCATGACAACTTGTGCTTGGAACCAAATGACTATACCAAATGGATTTGGTCCCTAAATGCACACAACTACAAAAGTTAGATTTATGTTTGGAATACTAAGGACAATATTATACAAGAATGCTGACAAAAATCACTTACTTTCTATTGTTCAATAAGCCTCTATCAAGTTTCTACACTACATGTTTTTTCTTCAATGAAGAAAGCCTAGAAAGTACAGTCATAGGAATGAGCCCAAAATCCTTGAAGCAATTTAGGGAGGTCGAAACAAATGTCGGTAAGGAGAAATAGCCATAAACAACTAAATATCGTGATTTAAAGGTTATTCACAGGCATTTGCATGATAATTTAAGTTCAACTTTTATTATAAGAGGCATTTAAAATGGAAACTCAAAAGTGAAAAAATAAATTAATGATATACTGACAGTAACCCTACATACGCCTAATATACATGACTCCAATTTCAGTTGTAATCATTGAATTGAAGTAGATTTTATGATATCTCAAATAGTAAAGATACCTTTGTTTTTTCAAGTTAGACGTTGCAATAAGAAAAGATTCTACATTATATACCATTATCAATACAGGATTCATCTCTGAGTGCCACTGTAATCAATCATCTTCCAGATTATTTTCACCTTAGAAGTACTAGCAAAAGCTGATCTTAGCAATTTATGTTCACAGTTTGGAAATATTTCTGTAGGCGGAGCTATTGAAAGAAAAGATTACATTATATTCTTTAAAATACAATACAGAATAAAAAACTACAATTGACGAGCATACAAAACCAAAAACCTTTAATTTGCTGCTTGATAAATGCTCTGCCAAGTTCAATAAATAGAGGGTCTGATGGATCAAGAAGATATGTGCAGCACCACCGTGGGTCACCATTGACAGTATTCCTAAATAGAAGATAATGCAAGGAACACATCATTTAGGATTAATCAATGCAGACTAGTAAAATAGAAAAATAAAGAAATAAATAAAAATTGGTTCCAATGCGCTCAGATAATTTTCCTCTCACGCTCATGAGAAAAACACATGCCATTCTGATTGTACCTCCATCCTACCAAATATACAACCATATTATCATCATCGATAAACTTACTAGTTGCAGTTTCATAGATAGTGGAAGTTAGAGGGCACACTTGTAAGATTTTAATGATCAATGATAAATGTGAGGTAGATTAAGTTAAAGTAAAACTCTCAATGCCTTAGGTAAAAGAATAGGCTACACAAACTGCTTGTCATCCATGCAGACAAATTAAGTATATACAAAAAAAGAATAAATTGGATATATCCTTTACTTCTCACTTGAAGAAGCTTAAGCAAGTAGATATATGCAGGTGAGGGAATATGGAATGATTGAGAGGGGTAGACCTAGCAAATGAATCTTACGAATTCAATCCCATGCCAAAGATTCGCACTTAAAACAGTAACATTTCAAGTAACCATCAAAGATTTTATAAAACAATTGAATCAAGCGAGCATATGACAGTTTCTAATACTGTTAGCCATATAAATCAGTATTTTATGGAAAAAAGAAGAGAAAGGTGAAAAATAACGAAGCACAAATGTTCAACACATCTACCATCAGAAAATAAGGAATTAAGAAGGCTAAAAGCAGAAGCTAGATGATCAACAGAAAATAACAGAACAGAATCATATAATAAGTTAACTAGGCTGTAAACAGTGCTGCAATCTGAAACAATTAATCTTGAAAACCAATTAAAACATACCAATTGCTCAGCCTGGTAATGCTGGCAGTAGGAAACAACGTTCTGAATATTGCAGGAACATTCCCAGAAAATGCTGGCAGCACTGAAATAGGTGATTGATTTCAGGAATATTGGAATCCTAGGTACGAAGCATGAAGGTCCTAACTTGAATCTTAACAAAGTGCCCTAAAGAGATTTGCAGAGATATAATTTTACAATTAACTACAGTGAAACATGATAATGTCTCTGAGCATCAATTGGAAATGAGATGCTAATTTTCTGTACATGAATACATAAAAATTATAACTTATTGAACTGAATATGCAAGCACCAACAAAAACACAGGCATATCTAGAAGACAATTGGAAATGAGATCCCAAAAAATATAGAACCACAAAATATTCTGATAAAGTACAATTTTTTAAGTGCATGGTGATGAAAATATTAAGAAGAGCTAGAAGAAATTAATATATCAGTGTAGCAAGCATGAACAGGTAAATAACTTCAGCATGCCAGTTATCACGCAAGAATGAAAAGCCATTGTGCCCAATTAGTGAACGGAAGATTGAAAGAGGTAATGAAATTATTTCAATAATTTTCCAACATAATCCACAAGTCACTTAATAAAGATTTCTTGAGCATGCTGCACTTTTAAAACTTCAGTGCTACTCTGATCAAACAATTTGGATTGTGTTTTCAAGGTAGAGTTGCAGCTGCTAGGGCTGCTTACAGAGAGGCTAGCAGACATTCACACGTGTGTGTGTGTGTGTTTGTTGGAGGGTGGGGGGCGTTAAACTTTAGGTAATTATGGAACAATCTTCTTGTGAATTAGGACCACCTTAAAACATTCAAAATTGATAAAAACTTCTTTCCTCTAAAATCAAAAAGCAAAGAGAAACAAGTTGGTAATTTTTTTTTAAGTTATTTTTTTATATAAATTTGACTCTTCAAAAAAAATATCAAAAAAATACAAAACATACCAGGAGTCATTCCAAGCTCAATCATACGAGAGACTATGAGCTTTTGGAGGCTGAGTTGCTGGTCCAACCAATTCTGGGAAAGTGGTCCACCCCACCTACAAAGCACTCAAAATAAAAAAAATAAAAAATAAAAGATATTTATTTTTGTAAAAATGTAACGTTCTCTCAAACTGATACTGGAAATTACTTTTCAACATATTAAAAGATATGATTTCCTAGCACTTCAAAATTTTCTTAGCTTCAAGATATTTTTATTTAGAATGCCGCTCTCATTAAGAAAAAAAGTTGCTTACCCATGTAAGTTCCCCATTCGAGCCCATGCGAGAAAGGCTGGTCCACCAAAAAATTTACCGAGATCTTTATTGCTGACACCAAAATCCTGAAACATAACATTATTAGCAAAGAAAAAAGAAAAAGAAAAAGAAAAACAAAATAGAAAAACAAAACACTATGATATCGGAATTAACCCAAACCACAAAGTAAGACACAATTTTACTACTGACTTAAAATAATGTTACAATGAAAACTCAAAATAACGAAAGAAAACACACAAAACTAAAGCACAAAATAAAGAATTACAACTAATAACTCAACAAAAAAAGACACAACACACTTGATGAGGAGGGAGTCCTGCAAGGAGAGGCTGGATTGGCAGTTGTGGTAAAGGCCGAAGAAGTAGGGGTCGTTGTGTAAGAAGTAGGAAAGCAGATTGGCAATAATAACAGTATCGAACCGTAGCTGGAGAGTAGCAGGAACATCGTTGGAGGTTGGATCGACGGCTGCGGTGAAGGCCAGAGTTGTGGGGGCTGCTGTGGAAGAAGTAGGACAGCAGCTGGGAAGGTTTTCCAGCACATTCGAAGGGTAGACAGCGAACAGCGAAGCATTGGCAGCGATGGGAAAGGTCGGGACAGCAAGGAAGCCGTTTTAGGGATATCGACGGGAAATCGGGAAAGGCCTGAAAGGGCTAGACAGCAAGTTGGAGTGGTTGCCTTGGCTGGAAGAAAGCAAGAAGGTGGTTGGCAGCAGTGGAAGAGGGGGTTGCGGTGGCTGGATTGTGAAATGGCAACAGAGAAACGAAAGTATAGTAAGAAAAATGTCTCGTCGGAGCCAAGCTACAACCAGAGCACCACTCGACCCCTTGGAGATAATCACCACCTCGGAAGAAGGACAGCTGGATCATTACCTCAACTTCGAATACATCCCTCGAAGAGAAAATACCAAGGCTAAAACCTGAATTCATATATCAAAAACAAGACACCTACCTCTAAGCACATCATACCATATTTATAAAGAAGCTAGACTTATTTTAGGCAATGAAAGTAAGGAGAAAAAAATATAATCAGGTTTTCAGATAGGATTTAAAATAATAAGGGAGGAAAAAATATATTTATGATTTCAGATTTTATGAAGGATTTAAAAAAGGGAAGCGCTTAAGCAATGAAAGTAAGGAGGAAAAAATATAATCAGGTTTTCAGAGAGGATTTAAAATAGAACAGGATTTAAAATAATAAAGGATTTAAAATAATAAGAGAGAAAAAAATATAATTATGATTTCAGATTTTAGGAAGGATTTAAAATAGGGAAGCGCTTAGGAAGGAAAGGTTGAGGGGGAGAAGAAGGAAAGGTTGACGGGGAGGAAGAAAAGGAAATGGGAAATGAAGGAAAAAAATGAAGGAGGGAAAAGAAGAAGAGAAGGAGGGGGTGATAGCCCCCCTCCCTTGAGGACCAGCCAATCATCCCCCAAGACCAGCGTCACACTAACAAATATGAGTAAGAAACTAACGCCCAAATCAAAGGAAAGTAGACAATAACTCCTTCAGATACACACATGCCTGAGAAAAAAGATATTCCTAAACAAGAGACCAACAAAAATAAGAACTGAGGGGCATAAAATCTGTAATAAATGATAAATTCATAATGGTAGCATCAAAGCTCATTTACAATTAATAGCATGCGAGTATGAACCATCAGGATGCTTTATCAAGAGAAAAACTTTTAAGTGTTTTTATCAATCACAGAAAAATATTACAACGCAGCAATTGCAAAAGATTTCAAGCTAAAAATTAAAAAGTAAAAAATAAAAATAAAAACGAATACCCCTTCAAGGACACGAATGGCACACGAAGCAATAGGCCTTTACTAAAAACGTCTACCTGAAACCATGTCAATTTTTGGATAAACTTCCTTGACTTTTGTTCCCCTCCAAGCTAAGAGAACTAAAAA
>NEWO01000779.1:0-46805 GCA_003013225.1 Phalaenopsis aphrodite | reverse complement strand
TTTTAAAAAATTTAATTGACTACAAGGCTACAAAGAGTTATAATCAATTAAAAGTATTAATTAAAAAAATAGAATAAAAAATATTAAATTAGATTCAAATGATGTGTTAATATAAATAATAATTTTTAAATCTTTCTCAAACCCTTAGCATCTTATGACTACGTGATTAAGGATGTCAAAACGGCTATTTGTTCGTGACCGGCTCGTGTTCGGTCACAAAGCAAATGAGTCGAACACGTATACACTTTTTGAGCTCAAAATATAAACGATGCTTGTTTACACCCCTAATCACGACCGAGCCTTATTTGCTTGGTTCACGTTATTAGGTCTAGCTGGAGCAATTGTAAGGTAAGGTATTAAGTTATTAATTGTAAATAATTGAAATTAAATTCATTAAATCAAAATTTTAATTAAATTGTGTTCAAATTTATTTAGGGTAACTAGCAAGCAGGTTGAAATCAGAAAAGGGGAAGAATTTTAGGTATGAAGCTTAATTTCAACGTTTAACTACTCTTTATATAATTAAATTAAGCTTAACAACAACAACAAAGCCTTAATCCCACTACGCGAAGTAGGCTACATGAATCTTTTTTCTCCATTGCGTCCTATTTAGTGTTATTATTTCATTTAGTTCTAATAAATTAAGATCACTTTTTATACAATAAGCCCAAGTCTTCCTAGGTCTACCTCCGTGTCTCTTAACAAGTCGAATCTAAAACATCTACTCTCCTAATCGGATCATCAGATGGTCGACGCTTAATGTGACCAAACCATCTAAGAAGAATTTCTCTAATTTTGTCTGTCACAGGAGCTACACCAGCCCTATCACGGATATATTCATTTCGCATTTTATCTCTAAGTGTAAAGCCACTCATCCACCTAATCATTCTCATCTCGGCAACACTTAACTTAGTATTATGTTTCTCTTTTAATGGCCAAAATATAGCACCATAGAGCATTGCAGGTCTCACCTCCGTCTTATAAATTTTCCTTTCAGTCTAAGTGGTACTTTTCTATCACACAAAGCCCGAAGCATTCCTCCACTTCAACCAACCAACTTGAATTATACTATTAACATCCCCATCAATATCACCGTCGCTTAGAAAAACATACCCAAGATATCTAAATCGTTCACACATTTTAATAATTTGATCACAGAAAGTTACACTTCTGTCACTAGAGCTACTACTACTAAAATTACATTCCATGTATTTAGTTTTAGTTCTACTCAAATGAAGGCCTTTAGACTCCAATGTAGACCTCCAAACTTCAAGTTTTTCCTGGGCTTTTTCTCTCGTCTAATCCACGAGAAGGATATCATCAACAAAAAGCATACACCAGGGTACATCCTCCTGTAAATGTCCAGTAAGACCATCCATAACTAAAACAAAAGGGTATGGGCTTAAAGTCGATCCCTGATGTAATCCAACAGAACTAGGAAGATATTTGGTCAATCCTTCTTCAGTTCGCACACAAGTAACAGCTCTAGTATACATATCTTTAATGACTTGAATATAAGTCATGTTAACACCTTTCTTCTCAAGAACTCTCCAAAGGATATCTCTTGTAACCTCATCGTAAGTTTTTTCTAAATCAATAAAAATCAAATGTAGATTCTCCTTATTATCTCTAAACTTCTTTATATTATGTCTGAACTTCTCCATCAAACCTCTCAATAAATGTATAGCTTCAATAGTAGACCTGCCCAGCAAAAATCCAAATTAATTATGAGAAATCTTGTAATACGTCTTAACCTATGCTCAATTACCCTCTTCCATAATTTTAAAGTACGACACATTAACTTAATCCCTCTATAATTTGCACACTCTTGTGCATCTCCTTTATGCTTAAAAATATGGACCAAAAAACTATTCCTTCACTCTAGCATTTTTTTAGTTTTTAAAATAATATTAAAGAGTTTAGTAAGCCAAGAAACTCTTAAATCTCCTAAATACTTCCATACTTCAATTGAGATATCATCAGGTCCTATAGACTTTCCACCCTTAGTTTTCTTTAAATCCTCCTCAACTTCTTTTTTACAAATGTCATAGTAAAAATGAAACGTTTTATTATTATTAATGATATTAAGATCACTAAGGTCGAACATAATTTCAGAAACTTCATTAAAAAGTTTATCAAAATAACTTACCCACCACTGTTGAATTTTTTTTCTAAGAAGAGCAATTTTTTATTTTCATCTTTAATACACTTTACTTGAGTTAAATATTTATTTTTCTTTTCGCTTTGTTTAGCTAGTTTATACATATATTTTTCACCCTCCTTAGTATCTAATCTATTAAAAAGATCATTAAAAGTAGAATTTTTAGCGTCACAAGTTGTTCCCCCGTCCGATTCTACAATGATGAGTCCTAGTACTCTTTATTTTACAACTCTTCATCTTAAAATCTAGAAATAATAAACGATGTTGGGTACATAAATTCTCACTTTGAATGACCTTACGATTTTTACAATATTGACGATCTCTTCTCATAAGAAAATAATCAATTTGTGTTTTATTAGATCTATTATTATAAGTAATAAGATGCTCATCTCTTTTCTTGAATAAAGTATTAGTAATAACAAAATCATACGCTAAGCAAAATCTAAAATAGNATCACCCAAATCCAAAACAGCAAAGATATCTTTGGGGAAAAAACCCGATATGGTTTGGCTCAATAATCATGTGGGTACATATCATAATCGGTTGATTAGCAATATAAGAAGGCACTAATTTTGTCATAGAAACCAGTTAATTAAAGTTTTAATTATTTTGATTATATAAAAAAACTACGATTACGACATTTGTTTTTTTATCACTACTCCCACCGCTTGCAAGAAATCTAACAATGTTATCCCTTTGTCTCCTCTCACTTGACCGGATTAGAGCATCAAGTAAAAGAGACAGAGAGAGCGAGAGAATGCTAGAGGGAGCGAGAGAAAGATAGCGTGAGAGACAAAGGAAGAAGAAGAAATAAAAAAGGAGAACAAAAAAGAGTCGGAAGAGGAAGGAGGAGGGCGAGATGAGATCAAAACAAAGTGAAGACGACTCGAGCGACTCTATCGACTGTTGCAAGCAGCAAGTGAAAGGAGTAAGAAGAAGAAGAAGTTTGATTAGGTACCCAGAGGGTTTGAGCAGCTCACTCAAGCCTTCCTCTTGTGTCATCGAGGAGCCATCAATTGCGCGAGCGTATACGGGAAGACTGAGTGTTTTCTACTTGTCGTGCGGCTTGTAGGAAGCTCGATCGAGAGCTTCGGAAGAAACAATGGCTCGTTGGAGCCTTTTGCATACGTGAGAGCTCAACCGAGTGAAAGGAGAAAAAAGGAGAGGTGAGAGATATTTTTACCAGTCGTGTGGCTTGTAGGAGAAAATTTTGTGTATGTAAGACATACGCAGCGTTGCGTACATAATGGAGGTTATATGAGAGTTATATCGGCATTATAATTGTGTTATATCCCTTGTAACCTCCATGTAATCTCTATATAACTTACCTGTAACCTACTTGAACTTACAAATAAGTTTCACGTTTCTGTTTTCACATATATGTAGGTTACATGCAGGTTACATGGAAGTTATATGGAGGTTACAAGGGATATAACGCAAATATAATCCCGATATAAACCCCCATATAACCTCCATTATGTACGCAGCGTTGCGTACTTCTTACGTACGCAAATTTTTTCCAACTTGTAAGGGCACACGTACACAAGGAGCGGCATGCAATAGCTCTGTAGGGCTGTCACAATGGCTAGTTGTTCACAAACAGCTTGTGTTCGGCTCGTTCGCTAAGTTAATAAGTCGAACACGAACAACACGAAAAAAAATTTGTTCGTTCATGTTCTGCTCGTTTTGGCTCGAAATACTACTAATCAATTATATATATATATATATATATATATATATATATATATATATTGATAAAAAGAGCTTCTCATGGCTCCCTACATGCTGATTTAATGAAAAGATTACAATGATGAAACCAAAGGAGCCCCTTCAAAACAAAAACAAAACAAGGGGTCCAACAGCACCTACTAAAACTAACACCACCACTAGTTACAATTCAAGAAAGGTATCTGAAGAGCTATCCTAAGAGAAAGAGCCAAGAGATTTTGATGCTTAGTTTGATGTTATAATCTCTATGAATATTCTCCCTCCACAGACAAGGGGAAGCAAGATCAGTAGCCCTCCCAAGAGAAGCACCCACCAAGAACTTTAAACATAGTTGCTCCAACATGAAGAGATATTCAGGACAGAAACAAAAGAGAAAGATGGGACAGTACAAGCCCCACAAATTACACTTGAAAGTTTCCAAATGGATGAGAAGCAGCAACCCTGAAATGGGGAACCTCAATCTTGTCACCTTTGAGCAGGAAGTCCAGAGGAGGTGGCTTAACAGCCACAGCAAATGATTGGGAGTGAAGTCCATTTCTAGCAAGCCAGTTAGCAGGCTTGTTGCCCTCTTTATAGTTGAAAGACAGTTGTAGATTAAGATCAGAAGAAATACTATTAATCTTCTTCACCCACTGATTATGAATCCAAGAAGCTTGGTTTAAGTACTGCACAAGTCTTAACAGCTCCAGGGAATCAACTTCCAGCCAGATGTTAAATCAACCAGAGATTAGAGCAAACTTAAGTGCCCAATACACTGCAATAAGTTCAGCCTCTAGTGCATCAGAGGCCATGGTTGGGGCATAGAAGTATAAGATGCACCCCAGCCCCCATGGCATTGAAGCTACCATCAGTGTTAATTTTGATGGTTGAAGGCTGAGGGGGTTTCCAGTAAACTTTGTGTATCAAAGGAGGAATTCTTCCCAAAGAAAATAGAGAGCCACAGATGTTGGGGAACTTCTTAAAATTGATCAGTTTGTATAAGTAAGGCAATTCCTTACCACCTTGGAAACCTGAGTGGGATTGTTATCAAATTTCCCATTGTTCCTAGTCATCCATAGGAACCAAGCCACTAAGAAAGGAAAATAAGTAAGCTTATTTTCCTTCCAACTATGCCAACAAGTTCTTAAAATAAGATTGGGGGGGAGGGGGGCGGTGGGGGTTCAGTGATATTCAGGTTAAGCTTATTAAAAAGTTCAGACCAGATCTTTTGAGCATAGGTACAATTGAAAAAAATGTGGTTGACCTGAGCATAGGTACAGATAACATCTTGATGGTCCCCTCAGGCCTTTGAGTTTGAGGATATCATCAGTTGGCAGCAAGTTGTGGAACTTTCTCCAACAGAAAAAAGACATTGAGGGAGAGAGGAATTTGTTCCATATTATATCACCCCAAGGTACCAATTCCCAATTGTAAAGCTTAGCATGGATAGCTTTAGAAAGGGATTGATTAGTGTGAGTTTGCCAAATAATTTTATCAGGTTTAGTTCTGTTGAATTCAATAGTAGAGACCAGAGAAGCATGAGGTTCTTGGAGGAGATTTTGTAATAATGTGGAGGACCAGTGGTCCCCAATCCAGCAATCAGCAACAGATAAATTGGGATTGAAATTTGTTGGAGCGGGGCCCAGCCACTCCCTAGGGCACCACTGATCTAGCCAAAAGTTAACTTTGCCCTCCCCCAGATCCCAGAAAAACATGTCCTCAGCGCTTTGCCTTACTTTAAGCATGTTTGTCCAGATTCAAGAATCACCGTTTCTCCTGATAGCAGTGGTAGGGTGTTGAGATTTACAGTATTTGCCCATCATATATTTGGCCCATAAAGAGGTTTGGGCTCTGAAATTAATCCAAAGTTTGCATAGGTTGATCTGGCACAGATGGTGAAGTCTTTTGAAGCCAAGCCCCCCAACAGAAGTGGGTTTAGCAGCCTTTTGCCAAGAAGCCCAGTGCAGCTGTTTTCTTTGGCCAGACCACAGGAATCTATTGAATGCCCTTTCAAGTTGGACCTGTGTACTCTTCTTCATATAGGTTGTTTGGAGAATATAGCTAGGGAAAGTAGTGAGGATGCTTTTAAGAAGAGTGGTTCTGCCCCCATTGGATAGAAATGAGTGAGACCAGCCATTCAGATAAGAGTCAATTTTGAGGAGGACATCATCAAATTGTGTCTGCTTTACTCTACCCCTGATAAGCAGCACCCCAAGATATTTAATGGGGGTATGGGCAATATAAAACCCAGTCAGATTGGCAACCCATTGTCTACAACTACTAGATGTCTTCTTGTTAAAGAATAACTGGCATTTGGATGGGCTGAAATACATACCAGAATTGGACTGAAAATTTTGGAGACCGTTATGCACTTTTCTAACTGCACTTTTATGGGCACTTGAAAAAACCATAATATCATCAGCATAGAGTAGGTAGGAGATGGCTATGTTAGATTTGTGATGGAACTTGGAATAAGCCTGATTCAGAAGAGTATTGTTTAGCATTCAGGATAAGCAATCCAGTGCCAGAATAAAAATTGTAGGTGAGAGGGGGTCCCCTTGCTTAAGGCCTCTGGTAGCAGTGAAAGATCCTCAAGCTTGCCCATTAATAAGTATAGAATACTTATTATTTATGAGACATCTATGAATGAGATTGCAGAAATCAGGATGGGAGCCCCTAGCTGCCAACACATTGAGAATGAACCCCCAATCAATGGTATCATAAGCTTTTTTTATGTCCAACTTGTAAATTAAATTGCCACCCCTGCAAGGCTTATCAAGGTCAAGGAACAACTCTTGAGCAAGTAGAACATTATCAGAAATGGATCTTTCCCTTAATAAATGTTGTTTGATAGGCCTGATAATTTTGTCCATATGAGGTTGAATTCTAGTGACAATAAATTTACTAATTATCTTACTGGTCACTGAAGTTAGGCAGATAGGTCTATAGTGTTACCAGCTTTTCACTACCTCAGCCTTAGGAACCAAAACAACATTAGATTCACTGAAGTAGGGAGGAAGGTTGTTCCCTTTAAGGAAACTGGTGATAGCTTCAATAACATCCAATTTGATAATTTGCCATGACTTCTTATAAAATTCTGCAGTAAAATCATCTGGGCCAGCAGACTTGGAATTGTCTATAGAGTTAACAGCCATCCAAATTTCATTTTCAGTGGGGATTTCAGTAATCTGTAAATTACTAGTTATCTCAAATTCCTCAGTGAATAAGAAATTATCAATGAGAGTTCTATTATCAGTGGAATGAGTCAGGAGCTTGCTGAAGTATTGAATAGCAGCTTCAACAACAGAGTTATTGTCATGAAGCCAAATCCCTTCTTGACTTTGAATGGAGTGAATATTGTTACAGTTTCTTCTGTATTTAATATGAGCATGGTAGAATTTAGTATTTATGTCTCCCTCAGTAAAGATGTTGATAGCTGCTTTCTGTTTGAGTAGTTTCTCCTGGTAATCAGTCACTACAATAAGGTTGTTTTGGGTAGTTTGAAGAGTTGACTCCTCAGCATAACCATTTTGAACTTCAGCTTCCAGAGCTTCCACCTCTTTTTCAGCAGCTGAAACAGCATCAAAAAGATTTCCAAAAGTATCCCAACCCCATCTTCTGAGGGCTTTGCTCACTTTGATGTGGAGTAAGCTAAGTTTAATTAATGGATCAGGGTGACTTACTCCAGTCCAATTGCCAGCTACTAACCGAGAATAAGATGGGAAGTCCAGAAATTCAAGAATCTGAAAGGGGCAGCCTTCCCAGGATTCTGACTTCAAGTGATAGTAATTATTAATGGTCTATGATCAGACCCGGCAAGAGGGAGGTAAATAACAAAAGTCAGAATATAATTTTGGAACCAATGATCATTCACAAGAATTCTATCAAGCCTTTCCCAGATTTGGCCTCTTTTCCAAGTGAAAGAGGGCCCCTAAAATCCAAGATCAAACAGATTAGCATTTTGGATGTTGTCACTAAAAGTTGTCATTTTGGAGATATTTGGGGGTCCTGCCACCAGATTTTTCAGCAGCAGATGTAATACAGTTGAAATCCCCACCCACCAGCCAGTGGGAGTCCATTTGCTCACTAATGCTGTGAAGAGCAAGCCAAAGGTCCTTTCTATCCTCTTTGTGGCATCCTACATAAATAAAAGTGGCAAAGCATTGGTGTCCATTGACTTTGAGGGAGAGATGTAGAAATTGACTAAATCAATTATATATATATATACATACATATATATATATATATATATATATATATATATATATATATATATATATATATATATATCTTTGATGAGAAGTGCTTTTAAAAAATTTAATTGACTACAAGGCTACAAAGATTTATAATCAATTAAAAGTATTAATTAAGAAAAAAGAATAAAAAATATTAAATTAGATTCAAATGATGTGTTAATATAAATAATAATTTTTAAATCTTTGTTCAAACCCTTAACATCTTATGACTAAGTGATTAAGCTTGTTAAAACGGCTATTTGTTCGTGAATGGCTCGTGTTCGGCTCCCTAAGCAAATGAGACGAACACGAACACACTTTTTGAGCTCTAAATATAAATGAGGCTCGTTTACACCCCTAATCACCACCGAGCCTTATTTGCTTGGTTTAAATTATTAGGGCTAGGTGGAGCAATTGTAAGGTAAGGTATTAAGTTATTAATTGTAAATAATTGAAATTAAATTCATTAAATCAAAATTTTAATTAAATTGTGTTCAAATTTATTTAGGGTAACTAACATGCAGGTTGAAATCAGAAAAGGGGAAGAATTTTAGGTATGAAGCTTAATTTCGACGTTTAACTACTCTTTATATAATTAAATTAAGTTTAACAACAACAACAAAGCCTTAATCCCACTACGTGTAGTAGGTTACATGAATTTTTTTCTCCATTATGTCATATTTAGTGTTATTATTTCATTTAGTTCTAATAAACTAAGATCATTTTTTATACAATAAGCCCAAGTCTTCCTAGGTCTACCTTTGTGTCTCTTAACATAAGTCAAATCTAAAACATCTACTCTCCTAATCGGATCATCAGATGGTCGACGCTTAATGTGACAATACCATTTAAGAAGAATTTCTCAAATTTTGTCTGTCAAAGGAGCTACACCAGCTCTATCACAGATATATTCATTTCGCATTTTATCTCTAACTGTAAAGCCACTCATCCACCTAATCATTCTCATCTCGGCAACACTTAACTTAGTATTATGCTTCTCTTCTAAAGGACAAAATATACCACCATAGAGCATTGCAGGTCTCACCACCGTCTTATAAATTTTTCTGTCAGTCTAAGTGGTACTTTTCTATCACACAAAAAGCCCGAAGCATTCCTCCACTTCAACCAACCAACTTGAATTCTAATATTAACATCCCCATCAATATAACCGTCGCTTAGAACAACATACCCAAGATATCTAAATCGTTCACACCTTTTAATAATTTGATCATAGGAAGTTACAATTCTGTCACTAGAGTTACTACTACTAAAATTACATTTCATGTATTCAGTTTTAGTTCTACTCAAATGAAGGCCTTTAGACTCCAACGTAAACCTCCATAATTCAAGTTTTTCCTGGACTTTTTCTCTCATCTTATCCACGAGAAGGTTATCATCAGCAAAAAGCATACACCAAGATGCATCCTCTTGTAAATGTCCAGTAAGACCATCCATAACTAAAGCAAAAAGGTATGGGCTTAAAGTCGATCCCTGATGTAATCCAACATAACTAGAAAAATATTTGGTCAATCCTTCTTCAGTTCGCACACAAGTAATAGCTTTAGTATACATATCTTTAATGACTTGAATATAAGTCATGTTAACACATTTCTTCTCAAGAACTCTCCAAAGGGTATCTCTTGTAACCTTATCGTAAGTTTTTTCTAAATCAATAAAAATCAAATGTAGATTCTCCTTATTATCTCTGAACTTCTCTATATTATGTCTGAACTTCTCCATCAAACCTCTCAATAAATGTATAGCTTCAATAGTAGACCTGCCCAGCAAAAATCTAAATTGATTATGAGAAATCTTGTAATACGTTTTAACCTATGCTCAATTACCCTCTTCCATAATTTAAAAGTATGACACATTAACTTAATCCCTCTATTAATTTGCACACTCTTGTGCATCTCCTTTATGCTTAAAAATATGGACCAAAAAACTATTCCTCCACTCCTCTGGCATTTTTTTAGTTTTTAAAATAATATTAAAGAGTTTAGTAAGCCAAGAAACTCCCAAATCTCCTAAATACCTTCATACTTCAATTGAGATATCATCAGATCCTATAGACTTTCCACCCTTAGTTTTCTTTAAATCCTCCTCAACTTCTTTTTACAAATGTGATAGTAAAAATGAAATGTTTTATTATTATTAATGATATTAATATCACTAAGGTCGAACATATTTTTAGAAATTTCATTAAAAATTTTATCAAAATAACTTACCCCCCACTGTTGAATATTTTTTTCTAAGAAGTGCAATTTTTTATTTTCACCTTTAATACACTTTACTTGAGTTAAATCTTTACTTTGCTTTTCTCTTTGTTTAGCTAGTTTATACATATATTTTTCACCCTCCTTAGCATCTAATCTATTAAAAAGATCATTAAAAGCAGAATTTTTAGCGTCACAAATTGTTCCCCCATCTGATTCTATAATGATGAGTCCTAGTACTCTTTATTTTACAACTCTTTATCTTAAAATCTAAAACTAATAAACGATGTTGGGTACATAAATTCTCACTTTGAATGGTCTTATGATTTTTACAATCTTAACGATCTCTTCACATAAGAAAATAATCAAGTTGTGTTTTATTAGATATATTCTTATAGGTAATAAGATGCTCATCTCTTTTCTTGAATGAAGTGTTAGTAATAACAAAATCATACGCTAAAGCAAAATTTAAAATAGCTCTATCTTCTTCATTAGTCACTCTAAAACCGTAGCCACCATGAATATTTCTGAAATTCTCTACCAATCTACCGACATATCTATTTAAATCTCCTTCAATAAAAATTATTTCCTCAAGAGGTATCATTTGTATTAAGTCTTCTAAGTCATTCTAGAATTTATCTTTAGACCCTATATCTAAACCTACTTGAGGAGCATAAGCACTTATAATATTAAAAATCTTAATATCAATGATAATTTTAAAGGCTAAAATTCTATCTCCAACTCTATTAATTTTTACAATATTATCTTTCAAGCTCTTATCTATAATTACACATACACTATTTCTAGTGCGACTCTTACCAGAATACCAAAGTTTAAAACCTAAGTTATCAATCTCCTTAGTCTTTTCTCCAACCCATTTAGTTTTTTGAATATATAAGATATTAATATTTCTATGAATCATAATATCGACTAATTTCATTAATTACCATTAAGAGTACCTATATTCCAAGATATTATCTTAATATTAATTTCATTAGTTTCATAGACTAAATTTTTTACCCGCATCCATCCGTAATGTGGGAACTCTTACTTATTTGACATTACAAGCGAGCGCCTGTGTAATGGCCCTTGCACACTTTTCACTGTATTCAGACTATACAGAGTGTCGCTTCAAGAGAACGCTCTAGCACTTACACAATGATCAAAAGAATTCATGTCATGAGTTTTTCAAAAAGTTTTATGTTGGTTGTCCACTGTCTAAAGCAACCCTCCACTTTTCATATCCAGTCTTGGAACAGGCAATTGCAGTGTTAATTAAATTAAGTTTAGAATCCAAATTAAATTGGTTTCTAAGTTAAGCATGTTAAAAAAAATTTACAAAAGCAATTTATTTGAATTCAATATTTTATAGTATATAATAATACTAATTGATGAGATTGCTTAATATTAAGATAAAAATATGGTTGAATCGATTAGTTACGTGTTTCAAAAAAAATAAAAAAATTTGGACGCTATATTTTATAGGTATATGTAAATAATAATAAATTGTGAAAATAATAATAATAAATCAAGAATAAATATGAAAGAAGATTAGCCATGAATATAAGCTAATTATATTTAAATTTTGATTATAGGTACACCTAAGAACTAGTTTCACCGAAAGGAAAAGAACAACCAACTGTCTATAGTGTTGGGTAAATAGTTTTATTTTTCAATAGTTTTGTTATTTATACATGTTTTTATTGTTTTTCAACATTTCTTTTAAAATGTAAAAATTCATGTTTTTCTAAATGATAAATGCAAAAAAATAAAAATAAAAAGTGCTAAATGCATGTATATAGGAGTCACCCTTGGATTATACTAACAGAAAAACACAACATCTTTGTTCACAAAAATGAAAATGAAAATGGTTGCCCACCTTTATGGTGGCTTGAAAATGTTAATGTATGTTAACATTTAGACAATAATTCCCAATAATGAGAAGTATAACATAAATAAATGAAAGTACATGAAAGTAGTTTCTTTATTACTTCCTACTACTTCATAGTCATTTTTACTGTTTATTGTAATTTTACAAAATAGCCTAAAATGAGAATTATTATCATTTTGAAACATTTGTCGACTGAGTAGTTTTAATTCAACCTTTATTTACTAACATTTATAGGAAAGCAAGCTTTAGGGTAAACGGACCCCTGAGAATACGTGTGCAGATGCTGCGGAGCACAAACTGATAAGTATTGTGTGTTAGTTTTCTTTTGTCAGTTATAAATATTTAAAAATCTATACAAATCGGTTGTAAATTTGAATTTTATAAATAGAATGACGCTTTTATGTTTTAGATTTTATTTTAAGTATGAAATAAAACTGTTAGAAAGTTTTTCTTCATCCAACCAACAGTTCCCGCTTTAATAATTCCAAACTCTCGGGATGGGTTGTGACAAATTTTAAGGTAAATCTCAAAATTGATTTAGAGTTCAATGTAAACTAGATTAGAAGTAGTTCAAAATGCCACCATTGCATTAAAGGATAGGTTCTTATATGATGAAAGATCACCACTATTTGGATGCTTATGATTTTTCAGCTCAAGGCACACTTTAAAGTATTCTCATCAATTATGCTTAATTATTCAACAGGAAGAATATTAAAGAAGAATGCCATTAAAATTAGCTTTCAGCTAAAAACCAATATATATAGAGCCACTCTAAATTATTTTCATCGGAGGGGAAGTAGCATACAATTCAACCAGTATCCTAACAACTGAAGGCCTAGAAAGCCTAGCCATAGCATTATCCACCTTAAGCAATTTACCAAAAAATTGGGCCCAGCAAGTACAAAATGGTTTAATTAAAGAAATAAATACTTGGATGTGGAAAAACAACCCAAATTGAAGTAATAGAATGTCCCATGGATCAATCAAATGAGATGATCGCTTAAGCATAAGCTATGGGAACCAATCCACATAAATGCTCTCCTAAAAAAAGTCTTAAGAGTAAATAGATTCAAGAGAAAAATTAATAAGTGATATCTGAGTTAACCCAAAATCACAACGGAATGATAAAATTATTGTTGAAATTTCAAGGAGGGTTACAAAGAAGACGCTTAAAAAAATAGGAAAACAATGACACAAACACAAAAAACCCCTTAGGGCGAGGGTCGACGCTGGTGAGTTGCGTGTCAAGTTAGTGGAAACGGAGAGTTGTAGGTGGTTTGGAGGTTTAGCGGCAGCAAGGAGAAGGTGGTTTGGCGACTGGAAAGCAATCAAGCGGTTGTGGAAAGGTGCGTCAACAGGCGGCAAGGCTGTGGGAGGGTGCAGCAGCAAGCAGAGGGTTCCTAGAGAGTGCGACTACAAGAAGAGGAGAGCAGGAAAGGGAGGCAACAAAGAGATAATCACCACCTTGGAGCGGGATACAGTTGGAGCACCAACTGTCCTCAAATACATCCCTAGCATAGGAAAAAGGCGCCAACAACATAAAATCTGAACCAACTGACCTAAAACACAAAAAAATAATATATAAATACTACTATAATAGCTAATACTGAGGCTCCCTAAGTTAGGTGGCAATTACCCAAGAATGAGTAATCATGTGGTTCCATCCTCCCTTGGGATGAACCGGTTCATGTAACAATTGTGCCCAGTTTGGCAACAAGAGGCCGCCCATCCTTCATCTTGTGTGGGAGACGCACCCGCATCAGTCTCCGGGGATTTGAAGAGCTTCAACCCCATCTTTTGTAGTCAAAGCTTATGGTTCCTCATAGCATTGAGTCAAATCTGCTACATCTAAAGTAGCGGAAATGTTGTTGACCCATTAAAAGTCGAACTTGTAAGCATTGTTACATGCATTACTGAATTGGTGATCAAGGCAACATATTTCTCATTGATACAAGGAGAAGTATTTAAACTCAATTACAATGGACTCAAGAAAAGAAATAAAAGCACAATCAAAGAAATAAAAACATAATAAAGATAAAAAGGAAACTCCATAATGCAGAATAAAAGGAATTAATAAATAATGACGGCTATGAAAACTAAATAAATCTAATACTCCCCCTCAAGTTGAAGCATAGATGTCAATCATGTTCAACTTGGATTTGAAGTCATCGAACAAAGAACGAGGAAGATTTTTTGTGAGGATATCTGCTAGTTGATCACTGGAGAGCACATAAGGAACACAAATCTCCCCTGACTCAATATTTTCCTTAATGAAGCGTTTGTCAATCCTCGCATGTTTCATATGATCATGCTGGATTTGATTGTGAGCAATACTGATGGCAACCTTATTATCACAAAATAACTGCACTGGGATAGAGATTGGCATACGAAGTTCACAGAACATGATGTATGACCAGAGGACCTCACAGATCCTCAAGGACATGAATCGAAATTCATTTTCAGCACTGCTTCGGGCAACCACATATTGTAACCAGAGGACTTCAGCATGGCAAATATAAGGAAGATTTTGCAGGTGAAAATGTGTGGAGCATAGGGCTAAAATGAGCAATATTTATTAAGTGTATAAACACAAAAATCAAAGTCAAGGTTGAGCTTGAAATTTTGGATAGGATGAAGAGATGCAAAATGCAAGTTTATAAAGTTGGAGCCAAAAGGATTAAATTGAGGCATTGATGTGAATGCTTGTGTAAGGCTCTAATATCAAATTTGATAAAAGAAGAGAAGAAACAACTCCATGCGCACAACTTGGAGCAATCCATGTCCATAACTTGAATATCAGCCTTAAAAATAATCAAATTTCATTTATTCATCAATCAATCAACAATTCAATCATAAATTCAAAGTCACCGTTGCAATTTTGGATAGGATGAAGAGATGCAAAATGCAAGTTTATAAATTTAGAGCCAAAAGGATTAGAGTGAGGCATGATGTGAATACTTATGTAAGGCTCTAATATCAAATTTGAAAAAAGTAGAGAGGAACAACTCCGTGCGCACAGCTTGGAGCAATCCAAGTGCATTACTTGAATATCAGCCTTGCAAATAATCAAATTTCATTCATTCATCAATCAATCAACGACTCAATTATAAATCAACGGTCCCTGATTATACAGAGATACAAGGACAATTATCTTAAAGCAAATCTAATCATATCCAATCTAAAAAGAGGTTTAAATTTAAACTAAATAATGTCCCAATGAAGATAAATTAAACGAATAAAATAAATCAAATTAAAAATAAGATAAATTTGATCTTTGATAGAAATGAATCTAAAAAAAGGCCTTAATCAGACTCAATTTAGTTCAAGTATGGCTTGGTTTGACTCCCCGTAATTGATCTAAGGTCAATTGGTATTTTGTAGGATGATATGGCCCAATTAATTGTTTGTATTGAACAAGGAATTCTTTAGACATTTTGTGCAGAGCGTCAATCAAAACATAATCCCTTCTATCACACCAACTCTCTCAACATAAAATAGTAATTTGTTCATTTAATGGCAGTAATAAATGGTGAACATCGTGAATGAAAAACCACGCCATATCCATTAAATTATCAACATTGAGTTTTTTCAGGTCAATCTTCAAGAAGAATAAGATTGAATGGGTGAGACTAGGATATGAGCAAATGAGCTAAATAAGCCTGCTCAGTAAACAAACGACTACTAGGATATGATATCTTCAGAGCACTTTTTAATGTAGGTAAAAAGATAAAAGGTACATAACATTGTTGTGAGGAAAAATGAAGACAGCATGCTCCCAACATAAATGGATTCAACTTTTTGTTACCTTAAAAACTTTCTGCCAGATAGCCTCTTGCCCAGTAAATGCGAGAGGCAAGTTAATTCCTTGTAAAGCCATCCAGTCTATCTCTTTTTCCCATCTTCTCCAATCCCACCATGAAAAAGAATCTGGTCAAACATAAGTTTGACATATTTATAAACAGTATAACAAATTAAAGACAAGAATGATGGATCTGTGATTAATAATTTCTGCAAAGATAGAAAAAAATATAGAGAAAAAAGTTGGTAAATCAACGACATACAATGTGGTGACTGATGAGAAATTCTCAAGAAAAAAAATGTGCAATCACATAACTCAAGGATTGACTGCTGATATAAAATCATCAGCAATTAAACAATCAATTCCCTGAACTTAGCCATCAAGATAGTTAGGATAATGGTCTTTTTGATCGAGACAGCTGAGGTAATAGCATCAATAATGAAATTACAACTGCAACTACTATGAAGTATTTGGCAATGCTGTAAAATCACAAAAAATGCGGTCCTTGCTTATATGGTAAGGTTGAGGTTGAAGAGAAGTCAGGCCTGCTGGCAACAGCAATGGGCCAAGGGAATGCAAACATGGAAAGGGCCTAGAATATTGAAGGGAATAATAAATAAAATAATTATGCTACTTATTCCATCACTTTGTAAGATATTGGCTATTTCCTTATAATAAAACGATATCTGTTACGATTCTGTCATTGACAATGTAAAATCACAAGGTAAAGAAGCTTCACATGGTACCAATCAAGCATGCCAACATTCCATTAGAAAATGAGACTGAATCAGGCCTCTTTGGCTGAGAAAGTTATTATTTAAGGGATAAAAATCTATTACACCAGTCCCTCCTAGGGCTTACTAGACCGGGCTGACCCAGCCAGATAAGCCGGCCCAGCCAACCTGGCTAGCCCAACCTAGGAGGCGAAAACTCCAAGTCCTGCCTAGGACGATTCCAGCCACGAGGTGGGACCAGTTAAGTCCCTAATCATGTATGCAAGGAGAGGTATTGGGGGAAAAGTTTGAATGTGTTTTGGGGGTGTGTATTAGGGCTAATCACCTAGGGTTTACTTTTATGTTTTGATTCCTGCAGTTTTCTTTATGTTCTTGTTGCTAGCAGCATCTAGGGTTTGTGGAGAGTCGATCTACTTCTTGAATTATAGATCACCCTCTTGTATCTTATATGTTTGCTAAGAGATTGATTAAATTAACCCTAATTTGGTTTTTCCCAGATATTTCGTGCAATTTGTTCGCTGATTTTGGCTCTGATTCGTATTAAATTGGTATTAGAGCTCGATTTTTTAGAGGATGACAGCCATATCGCAACTTAGAGGAGATCTAGGAAGCAACTATTGGATCACGGCTCATCTGAGAAGCAACGAACTCATGCAGAACCTCACAATTCGAATCAAGATCACGAGTACAATCTAAAAACCCAACGACGAGATCGTGTGACCAAACCTCGTGACACAGCCAACAACAACATCGCGGCATATAAGACCGGGAGTCATCCGATTGAGCTGCTATCATTCCCTAATCTCGATATACTCGCAATTTGAGACATGTGGGAAGCCAAATGACACGATCACTCTGTAGAGAAGTTTTGAAACCATCCAGAGGAGATGGCAACAAGGAAATTGGATATTTTGGAAGAGAGATTAGTAGAAAATAAGCAAATAAAATACAGGATTGAAGAAAGGTTCTCAACCAAAGAAAGTAGGATTTTCCTCATGGAAAACTGATTTGAGGGGTTTGGAGGAGATGATGGGGAGGCTTATAGAGATGCAATCCCAAACCCTGCCGACAATTCAAAATGCAAACCTTAACCAAGGTTTGACTAGAGAATTCTCGACCAAATCTAAAGGGAAAGAGATCAGAAGAGAGAAACATTATGAGGAAAGCATTCACCATCAAGAACCTCGCCCCAGGGTTTTGATGGGGGATGTGTTAGGGACTTCTGATATAGGAGGTTGGGCCTAAATAGGGGGAATAGTTTATGCAAGGGGTTTGAAGGAGCACAAAGAAGGAATGAGAGAAGTCGAGATGTGATATGGTTATGATTGAAAAAGATATTTTCACCATAGATACGTGGGGGGTACCACCGGAGGGAGAGGATGATGGGGTAGAGATGCTAGGGATACGAGGTTGAAGATGTCGAGTATCGATGGAGAAGACGCACATGGTTGAGTGTACCGGGTGGAGCAACATTTCACAGTGAATGGACTAAATGAGGAGGAAAAGCTCATGGTTGTTGGGTTATGTTCGGAAGGGAAAACTCTGGCATGATTTCAGTAGAGGGAGGCTAGATACCTAATCCGCTCGTGGGAGGAATTTAAGGACTACTTGCTAGAATGTTTTTGAGCCATGCGAGAAGGAGACCTAGGCGAGCAATTCTTTGCCTTGACTCGGGAAAGAACCACTATGGAGTATAAGGAGATATTTAAGTTATTGTCGAGATGGCTGAGGGGTATTTTCGATGCAATATTGGAGGAGAATTTCATGAAGAGTCTAAAGCTCGACATACGTGCAGCCCTCCAATTGTTAAGACCGCGGGAATTGGAAGAGAAGATGGGCTAGCTCAGATGGTGGAAGATATGAACCAAATGAAAAGGACCAGCAGAAGCAGCACCATGGGAGGATTCCACAGAAGTACCTCAACGACCCTAACACCAATGACCCAAACAGTGTCAGTTCAGAGAAAGGGGACGAAAAAGAGGAAGACGGGATCCCATCTCTGGATCAACTTCAAGCACCTCGTGAAGGTGCAATACAAAAGAGAAAAGGGAATATGTTCCTGATGTGATGAGAAGTATGCACCAGGCGATTGGTGCAAGGATCGCATACTTCAGGTCCTTACAACTTGTGATGGGGAGAGGCGGATAGTGAGGAGTTGGATGAAGAAGCAGTGGAGGGATAAGAGCACTTACACCTTGATTAAAGAAGGTGTCCCTCAACTCAGTGGTGGGATTTACTCCAAATCACAACAAGAATGTGAGGTGACAGATTGGAAGCAGCCTGTAGTGATGTTAGTGGATAGCGGGACCAATCAAAACTTCATCTCAACCCGGGTAGTGGACAAGTTTGGGTTGAAGTTGATGGATACAAAAAGTTTTGGGGTTATGATTTGGACAATGAAGGTGTAGAAATATCAGAGAATTCACAGGGGATTGGTATTAACACTACAGGCATACAAATGATGGGCTTTCTTCGCTTGGACAAGGGAAGTGCTAATGTCATCTTGAGGATGAATTGGTTACAGGCGATCGGAGAGATGGGGGTTGCTTGGAAATTGTTGAATATGAAGATTAGGGTGAAGGGGAGGAATGTGGTTTTGAGAGGGGATGCTAGCTGGTGCAAAACTATAGTCTCGCCAAAACCATGGTCAAGACGATACACGGAGCAGAATTGGGCTATTTGGTGGAGTTGCAAAGTCTAGAGGAAATTCTAGACCCATAGTAAGTAGAGTTTTTCGAGTGTGTCCACCAACTTGTGCAGCAATTTTCTGACATATTTTAATGTCCTATCATGTTATTGTCATCGAGGGAGCACTAGCATGCCATTACATTGAAGGAATGTGTTTCACCTATCAATGTCGGACCATACCGGTATCCTCAGATTCAAATGATGAGATAGAGAGGTTGATTAGGGAGATGCTCGAGGTAGGGTTTATAAGGCCCAATGCAATCCCTTTTTCTAATCCACTCTTGTTGGTGAAGAAGGATGGTAGTTGGAAATTTGGTATAGACTACATGGCTTTGAACAAGAAAAATGTAACAGAGAAGTTTTTTATTCTGGTGATTGATGAGCTTTTTGGAGCAATCATTTTCTCAAAGATTCGCCTGAAGTTAGGATAACATCGGATCAGGATGAAACCAACTGATGTGCACCAGACAGCTTTTAGGACTTATGAAAGTCATAATGAATTTTTGGTGATGTCATTTGGCCTTACGAATGCTCTGGCTATATTTCAGTTTCTCGTGAACAAGGTTTTTCAACCTTACCTCAGGAAGTTCGTCCTGATATTTTTTCTATGACATCATGATCTACTATCATATGGAGGTAGAGGATATGGGGCATCTGAGAACAGTATTTGAGAATTTGAGAGAGCATCAGTTGTACGCGGACCTGAAAAAATACTCCTTGCACAATCACATATATATTACATAGAGCATGTGGCGACAAAAGTACATGTTTCAATGGACCAATCTAAGATTGAGGATGTGTTGGACTGACCTTTGTCTAGAAGCTCGACGGAGTTTAAAGCATTCATAAGTCTCACCGGGTACTTAAAGAAATTCAGTAGAGGGAATGGCCACGCTAGCGGAGCAGCTGAAGAAAGATTGTTTTAAATGGGGGCAAACATCGACATATGCCTTCAAATAGTTGGAGAAGATCAGGACGAGTGTGCCAATAGTAGCACTCCCATACTTCAGTAGGTCATTTGCGATAGAGATGGATGCGTCAGAATATGGATTGGAGGCAGTACTCATGCAGGACCAGCAGCAAATTATCTATTTCAATCATGCGTTCACTGTCATGGTGAGGCTCAAGTCCGTATATGAGTAAGAGTTGATGGTTATTTTCTTGGTCATTCAAAAGTGGTCTCTATCTATTGTGGCGAGGCTTTATAGTTATGACAGACCTGAAGAGCTTCAATTATTTGTTGGAGCAGAGCATGCTAACTGTGGAGCATCACAGGTAGTTTTCCAAATTACCTGCATATGATTTTAAGATCCAATATCACCCAGGACTGGAGAACAAGGTTGTTGATGCACAATCGAGGAAAGTGGAGGAGCCCCAACTAACTGTTTTATTGTCACCTGTGATCTAAGATTGGGAAGCCTTAAGGTAGGAGAGTGATCAGGATGAGGGGTTGAAGAAGCTCAGGGCTGAGTTGCTACAAGCTCCGGACAGTCATCCAAGATATGCATTTAGGGAGCAACAACTACAACAACAACAACAAAGCCTTAATCCCACTTCATGGGGTTGGCTACATGAATCTTTTTTCTCCATTGCGTCCTATTTAGTGTCATATTTTCATTTAGCTCTAGTAAATTAAGATCATTTTTAATACAATAAGCCCAAGTCTTCCTAGGTCTACCTCTGCCTTTCTGAACACAAGTCGAATCTAAAACATCTACTCTCCTAATTGGATCATCAGATGGTCGACATTTAATGTGACCAAACCATCTAACACGACTTTCTCTAATTTTGTCCGTCACAGGAGCTACACCAACAGTATCACGAATATATTCATTTCGCATTTTGTCTCTAGGTGTAAAACCACTCATCCACTTAATCATTCTCATCTCGGCAACACTTAACTTATTATTATGCTTCTCTTTTAAAGGCCAACATTCAGCGCCATAGAGCATCGCAGGTCTCACCACCGTCTTATAAAATTTTCCTTTCAGTCTAAGCGGTACTTTTCTATCACACAAAAGGCCCGAAGCATTCCTCCACTTCAACCAACCAACTTGAATTCTACTATTAACATCCCCATCTATATCACCATCGCTTTGAACAACGGACCCAAGATATCTAAAACATTCACACCTTTTAATAATTTGATCACACAAAGTCACACTTCTCTCACTAGAGCTATTACTACTAAATTCCATGTATTCAGTTTTAGTTCTACTTAAACGAAGGCCTTTAGACTCTAATGTAGACCTCCATAATTCAAGTTTTTCCTGGGCTTTTTCTCTCGTTTTATCCACGAGAAGGATATCATCAGCAAAAAGAATACACCAAGGTACATCCTCCTGTAGATGTCCAGTAAGACCATCCATAACTAAAGCAAAAAGATATGGGCTTAAAGCCGATCCCTGATGTAATCCAAAAGAAATAAGAAAATATTTGGTCAATCCTCCTTCATTTTGAACACAAGTAACAGCTCTAGTACACATATATTTAATGACTTGAATATAAGTCATATCAACACATTTCTTCTAGAGAATTCTTCAAAGGATATCTCTTGGAACCTTATCATAAGCTTTTTCTAAATCAATAAAAAATAAAAAATAATAAAAAAAGAGCATTAGAGTACATCCCCAAATTGTTGCAGGAATTTCACGGTAATGCGATTGGGGACACTCAGGGATACAGAAAGCATACAGTTGATTGTCAACAGTGCTACATTAGGTGGGTTGCATAGAGAAGTAGAATACATGCCGGTGAGATGTGATGAGTGTCAATGACAAGTATTTGACAATAGCGCCAAGAGGGTTGAAGCAACCCCGAGCTTTACTTAAGAAAGTCTGGAGGAGATGACGATGGATTGTATAGAGGAGTCGCCACGATAAGAGGGATTTATTGTGATATTTATGGTAGTTGATCATCTGAGCAAGAATGCACACTTCATTCCATTGTGACACCCTTACACTAATCTCAATCGCTACTGTGTTCATACAGGAAGTGGTTCGTTTGCATGGTATTAGGAAATTCATTGTATTAGATAGGAACAGAGTGTTCCTCAGTCATTTCTGAAAGAAACCGTTCAGAGTACAAGGAACAATCCTAAAGAAGAGTATAGCATATCATCCTCATACTATGGCTAACAAAAAAGCTCGTCATTCACGTGAAAAGCTCGTGTTTGGCTTATTAAAATAGCTCGTGTTTAATTTGTTAAATAACTCGTGTTCGATTTGTTTGTTAAGCAAGCGCACTAAACACGAAAAATTTTTTTGAGCTCTAATAATAAACGAGCCAAACACGAAAAAAAAAAATTTGTTCATTCGTGTGTGGCTCTTTTCGACTCAAAATAATTAAATAATTGAATATTAATATTTATTTATATCCTTTTATATTAATTTTTTATATGTATTTTAAAAAAGCTAAATTTTATTATTTTTTAAATTATTTGAGTGTTATTATTATTAAAAATATAAGTTTAGGCGTTAGCCTTAGATATGTAAATACTAGGATTTGGGTGGTATGTATGTAAATGTCTCTTAAAATAAAAAATAAAATTAATTGAGTGGCCAAGTCTCGCAAATTCTACAGACTCAAATATTTAAAGACATAGGATTTGGACGTTTAGTATGTAAATGTACTTAAAAAAAATTTAAATTAAATTTTTCCTTCAACAACGATGGGAAGGGAATGATAGCACCCGCAATTTCTACATGGCATTTGTTAGTCCCACATCGGGACGTGAGGTAATGTAGTTATGAGAAAAGATTTTTATATGCAAATAATGAGCCTTTCTGCTAAAAAAAATTGAGTGGAGAGAATGAAATATCCAAACCAATGCTCAGTAAAAATAATTATTTTTAAATAATAAAAAATTAATTTATTATATTTGAGTAGAATATGAAATTAATTCAAACAAATTAGTTTGAATCGAGCCAAACACAAATAGTTTATTAATGAGTTATTTTGAACATGAGCCAAAAACGACCAAGCCTTGAGCTAGCTCAAGATCAGCTCATTTATACCCTTATCCCAGACAAATGATCAGACAGAGGTGATAAAGAAGAGTGTGAAGACAAACCCAAGTAACATTTTCTCAAAGATTAGTCAAAAGTTCGGCTCATTTATACCCTTACCCCAGATATGTTGAAACTTTGGGCAAGGTGGATTCCTTGGTCTAAGTATTGGTACAACACATCACATATATTGCTGCACAAACCACTCATTTTAGAATTTTGTATGGATGGGATCCACCTCACATGATATACAATAGGCATAGTATTGCACCAGTATCTACTGTAAACCAGTACTTAGAAGAGAGAGGCAACATATTGGCGGAGCTCAAGGGGCATCTACTCAAGGTCTAATAAATCATGAAGAGAGAGGTTGATGGACTGGACCTATGAGGGAAGTAGAACTTGAGCCCGGTCGGGGGCATGGTTCATTTGAAGTTAAGATCTTATAGGTAGAAGACACTGATCAAGAGAAGGAATGATAAGCATTCCCCACGATATTTTTGACCATCTGAGATTGTGGTGTGCATTGAATCATTGACATACCGTCTGCGGTTGCCAGCATCATCATCATTGCATCCAGCATTTCATGTATCACGGTTGAGGCGTGCTATCGGAGACCACACACCCTCGTCTTCGCTAACTCCGATGGTGGTAGAGGACATGAAGGTAGTTTTAGAACCTTTGAATGCTAAGGAGTGACTGAGGCAAAAAAAGTGTTGATTAAGTGGAAGGATCTATCAGATTATGAAGAAACTTAGGAGCCTTATAAAATAATCCAAAATCAATTTTCATCATTCCACCTTGAGGACAAGGTATTTCTTTGGGAGGAAAGTATTATTACGCCAGTCCCTCATGGAACGGTCTGACCCAGCTTAGGAGGTGGAAACCCCAGGCCCTCTTAAGATGATTACAATCCCCAGGTGGGGCCCATTAAGCCTCTAATCACTAATCATGTATGTGATGAGAACAATTGGAGAAAAAGTTTGAATGTGTTCTAGGGGGAAGTTTGAAGTGTTTTGGAGGTGTTTTGATTGTGCTGATCACCTAGGATTTTTTTTATGTTTTGATTCTTACAGTATTCTTTGTCTTCTTGTTCCTGGCGACGTCTAACGTTTCTGGAGAGACCTCTTGAATTGTAGATCGCCTCTTGTATCTTGTTTATTTGCTTGGAAATTAATCAAATTAGGCCTAATTTGAATTTTCTCAAATATTACTTGTAAATTGTTTGCTGATTTTGGCTTTGATTCGCATCAAAATGTTCAAGCTAATGCTAGTAAAATACAAAGCTCCTGCTAAAGGTGATGCATAAGTAGTTTTTCACGTAATCACACAACCAAAAGAAACATCATTTTATGGCATACCCAAACTACTATAAAGAAAAGTAATCTTTTTTTTTTTTTGAGTATTTGTATTAGGTTTCTCAACTCAAATCAGATGAGCTGGAACATTACTTCATTCCATGCTCATATAGTAAACGTTCTTCAATATTCTGAGTGCCTAATGATGAAGTTCAAGTGGCCAACATCAGAATTCATATGCTTTCAGAATTAATTAATGTATTATGTGATTGCTGTTTGTTGTATTTGAGTTGATAAACAGTGTTTTAAGTGTCATTTGTTATTTAGCATAATTTTTTTTTTTTCTTTCATCAAGAATATTTTCATCATTTTGAATAAGGCCTGTTATTACAAATAGTGTCTGGGGTGGTCAGAAATAAAAAAAACGATTTCTTTTGGCATCCCGACTGGAGATTGATTTGTCACTTTCTCCAAGAGGTTATTCAAGCTTTCTTTCTAGCTTCCACTTATCTCCCTTCTTTTAAGCATTCATTCTACTCTTTCAAATCACATTTTCTTTATCTCATCAGTTCTCCCTCTGCACAAATATTCTATTAGTAAAAAATCAACTATCAAAAGCTAATCACAATTGCCACTTTCACTATCTTGCTCATTGTCAATTGGTATCAAAGCTGAAGTTCATAAATCTAAAGAGTTTTTACAATGAGGATCTATATTAAGGTTCAATGATATCTTCTCATAACTTATTTTTACTCCATCATGTGCCTATCTTATATACCAAACTAATTTTCATGACCTTACATAACAATCTAGTTCAAACTACCCCTAATATGAACTTCCCATCTCATTTATGACATCCTCATTGGAATGAATTTTTCCATCATCTCCCTTCTTTTTGATAAATTATGGTAGCTCTATAATGCAATTAAGAACATAAAATTCTTCCTTCAACAACATTTCAACAATCTGAAATTGGATGCTCCACAAAAGTAGAATTATCAGGGTACAACACATCCACCTCAGAGTCCTTATTCTTTCAATATTATGTCAAACATAATGAGATCATCCTTAGCTGTATTTAAGTTAATTATAAATGGTTAGGGTCATTTTAGGCTCAATTTGATATTTCGCTATTTCTTTTAGGGTAGCTTCGTCATTTTAAAAAAAAAGTATTTAATTATAAGTAGTGATTGACATCATGTAATTAGATCATTGATGATAGAACAAAAAAAAATTTCGGCATCTTGCATAAGCATTGATTCTACCCTTCCCAAAGAATCTCTTCATGGTTTCCCTCTCATTACCTCCTGCCTCCCTTCAAAAATCATTCTTCTAATCTTCTTAATTGCCTTCTTCCTTTGCCTCCTGAGTCCTTCCTCTACAGAAAATTATTTACTTCTCAACAATAAAAATGTTGAAGTCCACTGAGATTTTTGCTTCTGCAGCACCAATTGTTGTCACATAAAGAGCTAACAAGTTATCTAATATCTTTACCCATATGCTCGTCAAGTAATTGTTTTAAATACTCCTTCTTTTTGCTTATTTTATTCATATGTGTGATATTCATCATAACATTCTCTAAGTTTAAACCCTATACCTATGACTCTAACTTCTTAATTTTGGCCATTTTATCACATTTTGAGGTTTGATGGCTTACCATAGCTATAAGAAGCGTTTGGATATGGATATACATACTGTTGCTAGCAAGTAGCAATTATAGTTGCTTTCAAAAATATAAACTTTTAAGGATTTTTTCAATTTTTTTAGGGCACATAATCGGCAATCTACCCCGGCCATCTAGTAGAGAGAAGCAAAAACATGCCGCAAAGCTATTTTGAACTGATAGACATAATATATTGTTAGGCTATTGCATCAAATTATATAAATCAAAGGGTTTCTAGATGTTGTGGAAATATAAAAGAATGGCCAACTTTAAATTCGTTTGATATCCAACATATTCATCATGTTCCTGCGTGGGGAATATAGCAAAAGAGAAAAACAGATCTTGGGAAGAAAAAATAAAAAAAAACGCACTCACAGCTTGATGTAACCACATTCTGATAATAATTCCATGGAACTGGGCGTTCAACCATTACACTTTGCCCTTGCACACGTGGTAATGACCCAGGGGAAGGAACCGTAGCCACTTGAACTCCACCCGTCTTATCCCATGAAATATGAACACCACACCAGTATTTCAAATACCAGTGAAGGCCAAATGAAACCTCAACAGCTGTACTGCCCTCAATCCTGAGTTTCAAAAATAAAAAGTGCTCATTTTAACCACCAAAACTTGTTCATAAGTGAAAATGCTACAAAAACGATCCTAGAAATAAAACATTACAAAAAAAAAAAACACTGAATAGAAAGAATCATTATGTAGAATTTCAGGGTCTGGAGAGTCTATTGCTTTCAATACAAACATGGACTAAACAAAAGTGCAAGAAAATGCAGACATATTGCAGCTGATTGACCAGAACCTAATTTCAAACCTTTAAACATTTCAATGATACAAGGCTGCAATGAAGTAAATGAAATTTGGCATTTGCACATCGAGAATCCAAACAAAATTTTGCGTCCAAAACAGAATCTTCGAGAGAAAGAAGAACCAGATAGCATAAAAGACACATATCTGAGTAATCCAGATGGGTTCTCACATTATTTCTGGCCCATTTGGAGTCGAATTGGCGACATTGCCTATACGGAAGCAGCTGAATCGTTCGCATAGACCCTGTTAGAACACACAAGACAATCATACATCCCACAAATGCTAACAATTGAAAAACTATATTAAACTCAAAGAAGTCCCTGAGAGTTGAATATCAAAGAAGATAATTTAAGATGTCGTAAGAAGATCGAATTTTCTACTGACCTATAACTTAGCAAACCACACGCCTACCTTGGGAACGACCTTTAGAAGGAAACTGGAGTTGTGACTCGGGAGCAAACGAAGAAGGACGCCTTGCGCTGCAGCCAACTGCACGGAAGGAGAAGCTCGCAGGGTCTCTCCCCGCCGAAGAATATCCTCCACTGCATTAGTTCCTCCGCTTTTCTTTCCGGCGAGGACAGGTGATGTTGAAGATGGGTGTAGAAGTAGAGATAAATGAAGCAGGAGCAGAAGTAGAAGCCCTCGCATTGCTTTACTTTCAGGTGCCCCGGGGGAATCAATGGCGCTGCGATAGAAGAACGACGAATCGCAGGGATTGAGATAATTACATAAAGACCACCCCATACCCTCTTTCATCCATTTTTCATATTCAAGCTCAAATATCAAAATTCATGATACCTAAATGACTAATTTAAAAATATTAATGTGAGGGATGATGTATTTAATTTTCTTTTTTTTATTTACTTTTAGAGCAAAAATATATGACATTAATTGCAATCAAATATAAAGAAAAAAAATGATAATATGCAAAGCCTTAAAAAAATATCAAGTCGAATAAAATATAAAGAAAAAAAATGATAATATGCAAAGCCTTAAAAAAATATCAAGTCGAATAAAAAATTACTTACAAAAATGAAATTAGACTGAGCTAATAAAAAATCTTGTTCTTCGTTCAAGACTGTCTAATTTGACAATTCTTCTGCAAAAATCATAATCCAATTCATCACTGGATTTAATCTGATTTCGCAAGTGAGCTATCTAAATTGGTCGCCCAACATATGGCATAAATAGCTCCACCAGACAGCAAAACATCCTAGCGAGAAGAATAAACTAATGAAGAAGAGAGTAATTACTAGCAGCCTGAGAAAGAGACAAGACAAAACCACCTAACTAATTATATATAACCAACTTGGTAGTATCCAATAGATAATTTCTATATTGGAAAGCCAAATGTAGAATTGGATAGTCATGACATGCAACAGCTACTCGAGCTTCTAAAAAGGTCCCAAGCCAATATTAATATGTTTGAAAAGGACAATTGGTTGAGACTCATATGATTTGTAGGATTTCATCAATGTTCCCCAAAAAAAAAAGGTAAGAGATTATGAATCACGAATGTCAGCAAAACCACTTCTGAGCGGAGCAACACATATGGTAAAGTAGGCACAGAGGTGAGAGGAGCAAAAGCAACCAGTAGCCAATAAAAAATGGTATAATAGATTATCGAACAAACAAAAAATTCTCCATCAACAAATATAACTAGATACCTGAAATATCTAGTAAGAATCGTATCTGCACAAATCATGATTGGTATTTGATAGTTGTGACAACAAAAATAACAAAAATAGACTTCAAATATATTAGAATAGTGGTATCTAATAATCATAACAGTGTAACAATAAGATTTGGTCATCAAAAATATTTGTGAATAACAAAAAAAAGTAGGTGAATAGAGCAACTAGTTGATTCCCAATTGATATATATAATATTATACATTCTACCCAAAAGTGCCGTAAAAAAAGGCAAGATAATCAAAGAGATATCCCAAAAAATAATAATAATAATAATAACTATATAAGACCAAAAGAAAGCCACAAGACATGTCAAGAAACTATAAAGCATAAAGATTGCTAATTGTAGGAGTAAATTCCCTCTCAAACCAATAACAAAATGCATTTTATTTTTTAGGATACCCAAAAGAGATGCCACATTTGAGAAAATTTAAATGTTTCTCTCAAACCATAAATAATGAGATGCGATGTGGACTACAATCAGAAATTTTTTTTTTTGCAAGTTTGAAACATGAAGTGACACCATGAATCAATAATTAAATTAGAATGCAGCCTATGTGAAAGAAGTTATCATAAGGATACAAACATCGAGTATAATGAGGAACTAAGGGCACTCAAAAAATAAATGTGAATGAGTTTTAATCTAAATTCCATAAGGAACACATTTAATATTAACTTCAAGACCTTTATGCAAAAGAACATCTTTAGTTATAAAGCCTTCAATAAGAATTTTCTACAACTTCACATCATATTGAACTGAATGGTCTTTGATCCCGAGAAACTTGCTCCAACCAACTTTGAGGTGATCATCATAACGAAAAGAATAGATATTTTACTGAGAATAATTATTTTTATCTTGCCAGTAGCAATCCAATGTAGAATCAACAATGAGAATGTTTAGATTATTTTAGAATAACTTACTCATACATTGTTGGTGTTAAATAAAGACCAAGAACTATTATGATTGATTGTTTTAGAAAATGTGGCATTAATAGAATGTTTAAACGATGAGAAAAATAGTACTACTGAATTTCTATAAAGATAAGTGTCATTAAGTGATGAATCAAAAAAGAACAAAAGCTTGCAATTTTAATTCACTTTATAGGAGAGGCATCTCCTTTTTTCTAATAAGAATTTGCATCAAAGCTCTCCAAAATGAAGAAGGTCTATGTTTTCCTTTAAACCAAAGTGAGTCATATAATATATAACTCCAAACGGGATATGATTAGTACTGTAATACCTCTAAATACTTTTATATTTGCACAAGAGATTAATGGTTTCAAGATTGGAAAGGCCAAGGCCACCTTGGTCTCTAAACTTGGTAATTGTGTTTCAAGCAATAGTGCATTTGTTTTTCTGGTTCCTTATAATCAACAAAGTTATTAATTCAAGATGATAAATTCTTCCTCTGATCTTTATGAATGATAGATGATTTAAACTAGTGATGAATATTATTTTACATGACAAATTTGACAGATAAAAATTTAATATTGAAAGAGAGTGATTTTTGTTTCCAACCATTAGCCAAGGTTGCATGTTGTCAAGAATTTTAAGACAATCACTACCTTAGAGATGAGAAGAATTTAGAGTAATACCAAGGTGTTTCTATGTAGGTGTGTCGAATCGGTCACAAGTCCAGTTTAGGCTTGAAAAAAAATTGATTTGACTCAAAATTGCTCTACTCAAGCCTGAACTAAATATTAAGTGAAATAGAAAGTCCAACCTGAACTCGAGTTGTGTTCAACCCGCTGACTCAATCCCGGCCCATATAACTCTTTCAACATAAGGCATATCATCTATTTGGCTCAATTTTGGGTTAAATTCAAGTTGATATTGGATCAATATTGGGTCAATTTTGGGTTGGTGAGTCAAATGTTAGTTAATTTAAAGTTAGAGGCTCAATTGTTGGTCAATTTTGGGTTGGCGAGTCTACCCAAACTTAAAAATTAAGCGAGTTAGAATACCTTAACCAAATGCAACCCGAAATTTATTCATGCGAACTCAAACATATATATTTTTAGTCGAATTCTAATCAAATTGGTTTATCAGGTCAATTTTTTACACCCCTACTTCCAAGAAAGAACTGTAGCTTGGAAGCCAATGATATTAGAAATATGTTATTCGTCCATAGCTTGAGAAAAGCAAGTGTTAGAAAATTTAAATTAAATTATATAAATCCTAAAAAAATAAAATAGTCTCCAAGTGATTTGCTTCATTCTTATTATCAATGTTAAATAACACTCTAAAAGCTAGCATCTCCTTTCATCTCCTAAGTAAAAAATCATTAAAAGGTTAATATAATATAACTATGATTAAAAGAAATAATAGAATTCAAATAATAAAAACAATAATGAAATCTCAAAAAGTAAAATGTGGATATACAATGATGAGTAACATATAACATATATTCCCATGAAGGAACACTTATTTAATCATTTTTATCGGGTTCATCATTAGGTCGAGGGGAAACACTCAATAAAGGATAGAGAGGAAAATTCTGTGAAAAATATTGTAGAAACAATATATTATTAAATTAAACCAGACTCAATGTGATGAATTAAAAGCACGCTTTCTATTTCACCTCATTTTCTTTGCAAGAAATTGTAGGCTTCCATGTTCTAGAAAGTTCCAGAAGATTTTATCAAAATTCATATACATTTTGAAGACCATTGAAAGTTGTATATGGTTTGCAAATACTATAGGAGTCTCTAAAATCTCTATAACTTTCTTAATGCCTTGAAACTGTGCAAAGTATTATAAATATTTACTAGAAATCTCCACACACAACTATTTTTTATTTATAATCTAAAATCTCCTATGGATTAGGAACATTTTCTTATTGATAACAATTCAAGCATATTTAAGCAAATCAAATAAAATAAAACTCAATTGTTATTGGTCGTATCATATATATCTTATTAAAGGAATAGTCGGAAACTCCTTAAGGTCAACTGTGTCAGAGGGGATTTGAATTCCTGACCTGAGGGGTCTTATACTGTGGATGTCAACAAACAGGCCGAGGTACACGGATAAATATATATATATATATATATATATATATATATATATATAATGTTTGTTGAAGTTAGCTTAGTTCCAATGATGTTTGTTAAGGTTGGATAGTTTGTTTCAAGAAAGTTATTTCATGATAGTATACATTATTGCAGTGGGTTGCAAGTAATTGTAATTTGAAGCACCAACTTTTTATATTATAGTATTGGCATTATGTATGATTTCTTAATAATTTAAGTAGAAAGGCAATGTAACGTTGTAGAGAATGAAGGTATTACTTTTGCAGTAACAACAAAGTACTCATATGTTGTTGAATCTGAAATTGAACTGGAGACACACCCAAGGAATAGAGCGTAGAAGAGAGGAAAAAAACATGGAGAGCACAATATTGAGCAGTAAAGTTGTGTAACATCTATTCATGAAGTGAACCCCCTATTTAAATATTTGAGAGTGGTTAAATTACATTTTGTGCCTTTAATAAGGCAGAGCTGATAGGGGGCATTTTGTGTAATATTGATTAATAAAATTGATAGTCTGGAAAAGCATTTGGTTGAGTACTGGGACCGGGCAGCCGTCTGTGGGTCAGCATACTAGTTTGGGTGGATTATTTCGTCCATCCAAGTTGTCAGTCGGGTTCAACGGTAAAGGCCATACAGTCTTGACTAAAGTCCCCTTTGAACAGGTCACTGACTTCCATTCACATTAGAGGGGTGGATTTTGTCTGACTGGTGTGAGCCGAGCAAATAAATGAGGGCTCTTGTGTTACTCCTGCTGAACCATAGTTCGCCAGGTCATCTTTTTCGTAATTGATGGATTTTTTTGAAGTCTGTGCCGAGTTATATTTTATGTACATATTAAATTTCTCAAATTTTTAGTAAAAAATACAATAATGACAAGAGAATCTTAAAATTAAAAAAGTTAACAATACTTCAAGATTATTATCTACACAATAATTGAATATCTCTTGAATTTTGTGCCGATGCCTCCACAAATAAAGAAGAAGGGGGGGGGGGAAATTATATTATCTTTGTATTTCTTCTCGTGAGAGATGCTTAATCTTCATTTTTTATTATGGGAAGCGATGGTCAAATTTGGCGAAATCGCTAAGCAAAAGGCCATTTAGGCCTTAAAGTGGAGTTTCACACTTTTTTTGAGGTGGATGAAATATTAATGTATGAAGACACATGATGCAAATTACATCAGGTGCCCAACAACATAATGTCAAGTGACAACCTCAACCATAATCGTGTATGTCAGTGAACCAAATTGTCGGTGGCCTTATTATTCGACACCCGAGCCGGATGCAATAATTTCTCCTGGTGGAGAGACACAAAAAAATACATGTATAAAGAACGAAGCTTTCCAATCTAGAGAATCAAGCAGGGTCATCTGATTCACCATTGGCTCGTCCTGATGAAAGGGGCAGGCAAAGGAGAGTGATCTCCGGGTGGAGGAGAGTCAGACTTCGGGCATAGTTCGTTCAAAGGAAAGGTCGACCGACCCGTTAGCATCCACCGGGAGCCTGCCTCCACTAGCAAAAGGGTCCAGGTTGGCTCCTAATGTTGGGTCATTACTGCAAGAAGAAATTAAGCTAACTGTCCAAGAGGTCGCTTCCAATCTCCTCCAATCGATGTGTACTTGATCGATGATCCTCTTTTTCTGGCGGAATAGAGGATTGGTGAGGGAGGCTGCTTGTTCGCCATGTAAGATTTGGACAGGATGATGGGTTTTGGTTATGTATGTGTTAAAATTCCTTTTTATCTATCTTTAAATCATGTGCTTCATTGCATTTCTTTCATTGTCTGGCGGAATAAGGGATTGGTGAGGGTTTGTGATTTTTGCAAGTCAAGTGGTCCAAAGATCTTATGTCTTCAGAAACTCGGTTCTTCTCCCGACAGCTGGAAGGTCCGAGAGGGCGACGAGTCAAATTTGGGTTGGTCATCCTCTCTGCCACAAGCTCCAGGATGTTCTTAATCATCATGGCGTCATCCCGGAGTAGGTGACTCTGAATTCCATTGTCATTCTGATGACCTTCATTGTCTTCCTCCGGTAGCTGGGCATCCATTGTCTTCCTCTAGTAGTTGAACATCCCATGGTCGGTCGGCCTATTCTCTTATTTCTTCAGCTTCAAGGTCGACAGAGACGGGTATGCGGTATTCTCATCTGACCCAGACTCCAACTCGTTGGGGTTGAGATGGGGTGAAAGACTGGCAGTTGAAATTCTCGATCGCTTCCATCCTAAGGGGTGGGGGATCACAATCCTCCCAATAACGTGCAAGGTGAGGAAATGGAAGACCATCTCGTAAAATCTCCTTTTTCTTCCACTCAGTAGTCTCTATGGGTCTCTGATATGATATGTTGGGTGTGACGAAATCCTCATGTGCATTAATATACTTGTTAGCCCTATCCAGTAAGTCGACCAAACTCAGGGGTTCGTCCAGACTGAGATCGAAGCGGACCCTTTGGGACTTCAGGCCCTGGGTAAGGACGACATATTCCATGTCTGGATGCAGATTCTTCACCTCTAACATCTCCCTCTACAATTGCAAGATGAAAGAGCATAGGATTTTGTTCAAGCCTTGCTTGAGCTGTCATTAGGATTGTGTGCTCATCTTGGGCCTCCGGGTGCTCGCGAAATATACCAGAAAATTTATCCTGAAGTCTAAGAAACAGTTGATACTTTTAGCAGACAGTGAGTTGAACCACCTTTAAGTCGATGATCACAAGGTAGTAAAGAGCATATGGTAGAATGCATTTGAAACATTGTGCAAACACATTGATAACTTGAATGAGGTGAGGTGTCATTGGGATCCAACCAACCCCCATAAGCATCTAGCGCCAAATATTTAAAGTTGTCCGGGGGTTCATTTTTCAAGATCTGCAGGAGAACACATTATCTGGTTGCATTGGGGTCTCAATACGCCCAAACTATTGTTTTCCATCGGTGCAGATCCAGCATTGTTTTGTACTGCGAATCTATGGCCCTCTGCGGGCCATAGTTCAATGTTATGTCATTGTGTGTCGACGTTGCCTCTTCAGGAGGGTTCTGCTCTCAAGAAGCAAGTTCACCCGCAGAAGTCATGGCAGCTCTCAACACCTACGCGATCTGGCCTGATCACCTGATTCTTTATCTGGGCTCTTAATTCTTGCATCTTACGCTGCACGAATCCTCCATGAATTCTCTGGTACATTTCATGTTTGCTATTTCTATCTTAGGGTTTTTGTTGTTGCGCTTGTTTTCTTCTTGGCCATATGACTCAACGCACATCACACCTTTTAGAATGTTTAATTTGAAACTGTCTGGAAGACGCCTTTGGCATCAATTTTTTATGTCACATGTGTTCGATGCCCTTTCAAGTGATATGGGATTGTATGACATTCTTATGTAGGTTCTCGTAACTCTAGGAATCCATAAAACAACTTCGCACACAAAGCATGTTAAAATTGGCTTGATCGTCTTTAAATTTATCTGAATGACCTCGGATCGCAAAACATATAGCACAAGCGCGTCTGTAACATCAATTTTGTCTGGAGAGAACACCCATATTGTTGGAGTTCCGTGCACGAGCGAATTGCATACTAATCCATGCATTTAAAATTTAAATTTTAAAAAAGAAGAAAATAGCGTTTTGATTAAACTAAAAATAATTTTTTTTTTATAAAACCTTTTTTTGCTTTCCCTCTTCCCTCATGACACATAGCCCTGGCCTGGGCTGTAAGGCGGCGTGACCACACCTACTTAGGGCGTAGTCGCGCCACCTCTAGGCGTGACTACGCCGCAAAGTATCTCAACTTGGCACACCTCCTTTGAGAGTGCTCACGTTACAGTGTGCTGGCAGCGCTCCTTCGATCCGTTTTGCGCAGTTGGTCCTCGAAAACTCGCGATTAGGTCTCTTTAACCACTGATATATTATCGTCTTAGCGTGGTAGGAAGAGGGACATTTTTTTCTTGCATTACATTGTATCCTTAACAAAGACTACGAAAGTTATAATTCATCACAAGTTGGTTTATTTGTAACTTTTTATAATATAAGGCATTGCATAGATTAATTTTGATGTGTTAGCACTAGAGATGTGACTCATTAATGATAAGTTGATGTATAAATACTATTAGAATTGAAATTAAATATTTTAGGTATGTAAAAGTCATACGGCTATTCTATTTTCACATTTTTCTTTATTGCAACAAAATTGTGATGTATTTGAAATAAATTTGATCTAGTATACAGGCTTTGTGCAATCTCTTAATAAATTTATGATAGAAATTCATATTCAAGACAAATTTATGATGAACTTTGTGACAAATCCATTCTAAATTACTTATTAAGAAAATTGAGTTGTAGTTTTTTTGCACAAATTAGTCACACATTTATGACAATAACACCGATCACAACATCATTGTTGTAATGTAATTGATAGAGGCATCGATCATAACATTGAGTCACAAATATGTTTTCAAATAATGATACATTGTCTATCACAAGTTAGTTGTAATATTGCAAAAAAACAAAAAAACAAAAAAATAGTTGTATGAAAAATTTCTTAGAAAGCATTCCTTTTGCAAATTTTACGGTAATAATAGTTTGTCATCAATAGCTTTACTTATTGCAACAAATAAAATATGTTTTACAATGCCATCAACATTATAGTGGCCAAGTGTACCACTTGTCATCTATAAATGTAGCCCTAGCAGACTCGCTAGACCAAAAAAGTCTCAATAAGCTTATTACTCTATTCTACCAAGCATTGTTGCTTGGTACAACTTTTAAAGCTTAAAATTAATTGATCATTTCATAATGAGGCTTTGATATCTCATCTTCAAATCTATCTTGGATATGTAGTTCAAGCATGATTTTTTTTTGTTGAGCTCCCTCTTTGTCTACGTTATAATAAGGCATTTCAGTAGTCCTATGTTGATCCATTGGCCCACTTTATACTCAGGGCTCATGAAATTGCACTTCCCATACTCGAGGCTCATATATATCTTATTATTTTTTGTCCATCACTGGCTTAATTTTCAAATATCGTACCTAAAGAGCTCCTTGCTACCCCACTCTACCACTTGTATACATAAAATAAGCTACATATTTTATTTTAGCTTTGACTAAGTACCCGAGTTTTCACATTATCAATTGAAACCTACTTAGCATGTTAAGCTCTGATGATTCTAAAACTTTTATTTTTCATGAAAATTATCATGTTGTTCGTTTCTAGCAAAAGAAAATTCTCGATGCAAGCATGCTGATAGTCAATTGATCATTTGATGAATGAAAGGAGAGGTCATGTGCTTTCTCAAACATGATCTCGGTTGTCATACAGACAAGGTGTAATTCCCTTAGGGTGTCTTATACCTGTCGCAACCAATGATTGATGTGAGAGAAGTTATGCACTTCTCTTAACATTCTATTTGCTCACACCCAATAATGCCCCCATTCGAGATAAAATAATTTGGTTGATATCCTTTTGGGGATATATATATTTGAGTTTAATGTCAAGCTAAACAACATGGGTGATCACCTCTTCTAGCCTTTTATAATCTCAATTGACTACGACAATTGTGATTCATACTTACTCGTTGCAAGAGGAGCTATGCACTTCTCTTAGCATGATGGTTGGCTAGCATTGACCTTTGGGTCTGAAGCAGTCCTTTTCTTTGGTAGTTGACTTGGCTTCACTAGTGCGAGACCAATAATATTCCACTCATCATAAATGAATGTGATAGATACCCTTTGAGACATAAAATAGAATGTTTTGTGGTTAGACTACTTTATGTGTTTGCCTTCTTTGATATTCTTGATCGACTAGAGAAATGTCAATCACCTCTTTATTACATGTTGTATCGGGTAGACCATCTTGGTCTATCTACCAGATCCATGTCGAGGCAAGATACATTTCTACTTGGCTACTTGACAATGCATTAATCAGTAGAACTACTTGCTTATTCGGCTAAGTTTTTGACGAAAATATCTTATTGGTTATCATTCGAGCGAGTTTTAATTTCTTCGAGTGTCATGTACCTGGGCAGCCAATGATAAAAGAAAAAGATGCCTTAAGCCTCTTTTGGTTAAATTATGCTTCATGTTGGGTCTGACACAATAAGATCTCACTCAATATAAATGAATGTAGTAGATATGCTAGTCTCACTCATCATAAATGTGTGAGGTAGATCCCCTTTTAAGATATATGTTCGTGTTTAGGCGTTTTATGGTTAGTGCATCTTACTTAGCAAAACTTCTCGATATCTCAATTGACTAAAGTCAATTTTGATTGATACTTGCCATGTATAATGCTTCTCTTAACCTAATTTGCTGGTTGTTATCCAGGAAATGTGTAATTTCTTTAAGGTGTCATATACCAGGTGCAACCAATAATTAAGGTGAGAGAAGCCATATCTCTTTGGTTATGCGCTTTGTGTTGGCCAAATCATTAGTGTCCCACTCATCATAAATGAACATGATAGATTCTCTTCCTCACTTATGAATGTGCTTAATATACTTTGAGGGATATATTTAAGTTTGGATTAAAGGCTAAGCATTGGTGGTTAATCATCCTATGGTTAGACTATTCCTCACCAGGAGTCATCTTGGTTAAATCTTTGATAGTGATGTCTTATACGAGGTGGATCATCTTAGCTATCCATCATCTTTGATTTGACTTGGTCAATTTCTATTGCTCTGTCAAAATGACAGTTTGCATCTACTCTAGCATTTTGCTTACTTATGATTCATGTCTAATCAGAATACCTTTATACTCGATTACTTCATGATGCTTTCCTCATCAAGAGTTGCCTTGCATTTTCTCATGGGCGCGTCCTTCCATTGTTAGACTATCCTGTGTATCTAACTACTTTGATATTTTTGTTAACTTCGCTAAATTTTGTTGCCTTGTCATAAGTCATGTCGTATTAGTTAGAGCATCTTTCTCACCTAGTTGATCCGTGTCTTATCGGGATACCCGATACTTCCTTAGTAAGAGCTATCTTGCTAGTTCTCAAGGAATCCCCAGCGAGCGTTACTTTGCTAGTGCTTGTGAAAGCACCCTATGGTTAGACCACTTAATTTATCCAGCCTTTATGATATTTTCAATCGACTCGGTTGATTTTGTTCACCTTTTTGAAAGACATGTCGTATCAGTTGCATAACTGATCCTTGTCTTGTCGAGATATATGATACCTCCCCAAAGAGAGTTACTTTGGCTAGTTTTGGAGGAGTCCTCAGTGATAGTCATTTTGGTAGTGCTTATGAAAGCACCCTTATAGTTGAATCATCTTGCTTATCCAACCTCATCGATATTTTGATCCACTCAGTTAATTCTTATTACCTTGTTGAAAATACGTTATATTGTTTTTTTTTAGCTGACCCATGTTCAGTCGAAGTACCTAATACCTGACTATGTTACAGTGCTTATTCTTCAAGTGGGATCACTTTGATCAATTAAAGCTGATACCTTTCAGAAGAAGCATCTTATGTTGCTAGATTGCCTTGTGCATCTAAAGGATATTTTGACCATGCAACCTCAAGCTACTTCTCCACTTGGTCACTTGTTTGATGCTTTACTCGATGAGAATTATATCCCCTTTTTAGTCATTTCTTCATACAAGAGTATCTTCGCTAATTGAGATTGCTTGTGCTAATCCAACTTTTCCTCATCGACTAGATCACCTTGATTATCTAATATGATATTATTTGAATCAAGATAATTTGAGTTTATAGCCACCTGATTAGACTCCTTCTTCTGTCTTTTCAAATGATAGGCCAGATAAACATGATGGTTGAGATTACTAATCCAGCCTTTTCCATCAACTAACCCACCTTGATTATCTAGTTCGGTATTATATATAGTCCAAATACATATCTCTTCAACTATTTGGTAATGTTTTAATCAATGGAACTAACATGTTTATTTAGTTGGTTCTTAATAAGAGCATCTCATTGCTATCTAGTCAAGATACTATTGACCTCATTTTTCATGAGGTCTAATTCTCTTATTTAGAGCCTAGGATCTAGTTATATGATTTTTCTGTTGACTATCCTGGAGGAATAGTGTTGGAACCTACTGACACGCCTAAAAATTACCTATTTTTCTATATACATTTCATGTTTATTTTTAATGATATTGCACTTTAATGAAATATATTTTGCTTGTTTTTTGTTCCAGGTACAAGAAATGGATTTTTAGAGAAAATGGAGCAAAAACGGTGCAATTTGGAGCCAAATCGAGCAAGGAAGAAAATTTTAATCTGACACATTTTGTTGGATCAATATTGGAGCTGGATGGGGCAAACGGAGAGAAATAGAGCAAATTGGAGCCTCCCCAACTTATGAAATAGAATAGGCACCCAAACTGGCTCCATAGTGCCAGTCACGTGGAGAAACAAACGTCGTATCGTTGATTCTAGTGTCATAGTGCCAGTAACCGTTTTAGATGGTTATTGCTCGATTTTCAGAGTTTTTAAGCACCATTAGCACTTGGGAAGGCACCTTTTTGCATTTCAAACTCTTGGAAACTCCAAGAACCTCTATAGGTCATATATAAGAATATAAAACTTAGATTTTTACTTTTTTCTGGAGAGATTGGTGAGGGATTTTGAGAGATATCTATAGGGAATCGTATAAGCATTGCGTTAGTCAGTAGGAGACTTCGTTGGAGAGATTTTCATCTTTTTTTCATAGGGAAAAAACTAAGTATTGTGTTCTTCAATATTTTTTAATTGTTGCAAACACTTTTCTAGTGAATTTACTTTGGTTTAAATGAAATTTTCTATTGTGTTTTCTCCGTGCTTAGTGAGTAGTTTTCCTTACTCTTTCTCTTTACGATAAGAATTAGTCATATGTGGGATTATAAGGGTTTGAAGGTTTATTTTATTCTAAAATTGTGATGGTATTTTTAATGGTTCTTAATTTCCTTTGCAAACTGATCACTTGTAATGTTAAAATCCATTGCGAAACATAAAAACCTATGAGGGCTATGATTTCACCAAACTAGTGAGTACCACACTAACCTTACAAGGAGGGGAACCACAATCTAAGGAGAGTGCAAATAGATAGGGAGATAAGTTTTAATGGACGTAGAATTGGTGTTTCTAGGGTGACAGACTAGATGTTTTACCAATTTGGTCTAAAGTTGGAACTAAGGGTCCCTAGTAGGTCCTATAGAGAGGGCCTAATGGGTAATCTAGAAGTGGCAGGCTAGAATCTAGCCAACACTACCGCACAAGCTGGAACTTACTTTAGATTAGTGAATATTTATTATACGCTCGGAAGATGGTAAAAAAACATGTATGCTCCTATTTGTCACAAACTACATTTAAACCTTTCAACATTCGATTCCTACACTGATCATAATCTCATCGCAAGGATAAAAGGATTTCATATATCTAAAAACTTTCCAAATTTTAACCAATGTTTTTTAGATTAGGTTTTTATTTGATTTAATTAACTTTAATTTTATAGTAAATTAGTAAATTTAGGAAAACCAAACTTTTCAAAATTTCTAAACTAAGACCTGATAGTAGTAGACTAGAATTAGCCTAAGGGAATTCTTACATCGCTTCTCTGTGGGATTGATACTGGGGTCTTAAAAGAGAAACCTATATTACTTGAAAAGATACGTATACTTGCGTAGTTACCCTAGTGTATAAACTATTTTCTATATTTCATAAAATTTTGATTTTGCACACTAGCTGCTAAATATAAATTGGGTCAAGTTTTTTATAATTTTTTGAAAGCTAAATTACTGTGTAATTGTTGGTCGGGTCACCTACCCCATAGAAATTCCAAACACTTCTTGTGGAGTCCAACATGGGTGGTCACAAGCCCTCATTTGTCACTTGAGAAGGCTAAGATCAACATTTGAAGGCTAAAGAGTGAGTTCCCATAGGATCAGTTGGTCTTAGGGTAATCATGGGTAGCTTGGTCTTGGACACATTATATCCTCAAGTTCCCTAACACACCCAAAATCATTTATCTTACCTAAATTGGCCTATCCTTCCCCTTGGAGTCCATGGCTACTCCTTAGGCTCTTTTGAAGACTCATGTGGGTGGTCCCATGTCCCTAACCATTGATTAGGATGACTAAGAACAACATATGGAGGCTCTAAAATGAGTTCTCATAGGACCATATGGCTTTGAGGAGGCTGTACATGACTTGCAAGCTCATATCCATTCAATCAACCCTAAATCTACCAAAAATTTGCCAAATGACCAAAATACCCCCAAATATTCAAAATACCTAACTTTGTTCAAATACCCAAACCTTCACCAAAAATCATTTTAAACCTCGTCAAATTACCAAACTACCCCAACATTATCAAAATTGCCCAAAATACCCCAATTTTTACCAAAATACCAAGAAGTGTCCAAAATTCACCAAAATTCCCAATTTACCCCCAATTTTCACTAAACATATCCTTAACCCGATCATCAAAATTAAAATACAATTTTACCAAAATTTAATTATAAATTCAAAATTACCCAAGCCCAATTTTAATCACACCATACCAATTTTAAAAGCCCATTTTTAAAAGCCCACCATACCATTTCCCAAAAGCCCAAATCCAAGAGCCCACATGACAAAATCATTTCATCATCTAATCAATTAAATTAAACCATACGCCATAACATGCATGATTGATTTCATCTATATTTGGACTCATGACAGTCCTTCATAAAACACCTCAAAAAGTCCTAAATCCCTCCTCATGAAAGTTGTATAAGCCACATGCAAGCCATGGAGTTTTCTCTAAGCCATTTGTGAGCCACATGAGCCATGGAAAGTCCACCATGCTCTAAGTGTCAAAAGGATGACATACTTTCAAGCCTCCCAAGCTTTGCCTCACTTTCCCATACTTCATGTCAAGCCTAAATTCAAACCCTAACCTCTTGGATGTGACTTCTTAAACTAAACCCAAACACCAAGAAAACCACACTAGCCACCATGGGGAGGTGGACCAAGCCATTTCCAAGGGCTATACCTAAGTCAAAGCCAAAAGAGGCCTAAACCCCATTCATCTTTGATCCACCCCTAGCCACTTAGCACAACCCAATTGTTTCCACAATTCTCCACCCCTGACCTCCCTAAGCCACCTAGCGGCCACCCTTGGCCTGGCTGGCCGCCCTAGTCGTTGTAAAATACTATACTCGAGCGAAGCCACCATGGTCAACACTCACAATTCTACCCATCCAATGCGGTTCATTCCAATTAGATTTGTACCCTTATCAGCTCTCCACCTCAGTAGCATATTGTACACCTCAGCTTGCTCACTTGGCCACCATAGTTAGGCCTATAAAGCCACCAACCCCCCCCCCCCCACGACCAAATAAGGAGAAGTGCATTAATCTAGGGAAAACTTTGCCCAATTGTCTCCAAACCCTTCTAGCACTTGCACGAAGCTTATCCCCACCATTTCAAGCTTTCAAACCGACCAAATAACACTAATTTTCAAGCTCAAATCCAACTTTTTTTTGCCACTTCACCAAACTTCTCAAAACTCCAAATTGACCCTTCCATAAGCTTCCCCATAGCTTAAAACTACTTCCCCAATCAAAATCCCCCATTACTGAGCTCTCCAACCTAGTCCAAGACCAAGCCCGTTCCAACCCTTAGTCTATATCATACCTAGACCCCATCACATCTCCAAGTGACACTTCAAGGAAGTTCGCGAGGTCAGGTCGATCATCTCCAACCAAACCGATTAAGGCCTCGCCTATTGGGCAAATTTATAACCTGAAATCCTAAATTTTTGCTTCGGTTTAGACCTTTGTGAAAGAAATGTTTATTTGATATGTAGTTAACCATATAGATAGATTCGTCTTACTTAGGTGAAGGTGTAAGAACAAACCACACGTAATTTCATTAAGTATCGAGCGAGATCCTAGGGTTAGAAGTTGGACGGCTCTCGAGTGCAAACGATCAGGATGATGAACGGAAGATGTCCGTTTTTGCGTGTATTGAATGAACAACAAAGATGGAGTTAGACGGGGAAATGGGAAGCGGATCACAGGTTGACAAGGCGGTTGAGGTGTAAAGTGCAACAAATCGCAATGCGATGCATGGTCTTCGACAGATTCGAGGTTTGACGTGGCGCCGACTCGAATAAGTAGAAAAATATGATATTTTATATTTAAATTAATTCAACAAAATTTTAAATACATATCTTGGTGTAGAAAATCCTAAAAAAAATAAAAATGCCCATATACTAAGTGAACAAAGGAGAAAATTTTGAACAAAAAATAAAAAGTGTTTGCCATATATTTATTTTTAAATTAATTAAATACATTAAAACTTGTTTAAATCATAATTAATTAAATATTAATCAAAATAATATGAAATTTGGAGGGCTTACTTTTCATGTGCTTAGGAGCGTTCTCTGATTTTTCCAAAGTCATAAAACACCCATATGATCAAAAGCCCTAATTTCATAGGACTTTTAGTATTATTTTAATTAAAAAATTATAAAAAATAAAATAAAAGTAAAAAAAATATAAAAATTAAGTTTGGTAGGTTCACTGTGGTCAAAGGATCTTAGGAAAAATAAAAATCAAATTTAAAATGTTTAAAACACAATTTTCCATTTAATTCCAATAAAATTTATTAAAAATAAGAAAATTTCAAAATAATTCAAAAAATTACTAAAATGTCCCAAAATAAAGAAAATGATTTTGTAAAGATCCTATAAAAATTTAAAAGTCTGAAAGTTATTTTTAAAATAAAAATGTATTTTCTATGTAAAGAAGAATTTTTGCTTAAAATAATTATATAAAATATTGACAAACATAAGTCATATTCTTGTCTTTTCTATTTAGATAGAGTCCTATGATTCTAAGATGGCTCATCTTTTGAGTTTGAGCTTATAAAGTCTTTTTGAATGATATAGTGCATGGATTATTTAAAAAAAAAATTATAGTGTTGGATCAAGTACCTTCACAACTAAGTGGATTTATGATTCAAATAGTTTAGATTATGGATCCATGAAATCTTAATTAAAATACATCTATCAATCTATAAAAATTCCTCACCTATACTTTTGACATACTCCCTTTGGGTCCATTCTATTTTTTTGATAAATTTCTTAATGTATCTTTATAGGTCTCCATTTATTGATAAGTTGTTCCCATTATGATACGGTGACTCAACCTCTGCTGTATGGCCTGATTTGATTTGCATTCATTGAGATTTCCTTACTGAAGTGATGACCCTCATTTCATAATACCCCATTTTATCAAATATCAGAATGTAAGTAAGACGCATTTAATCAAGAGATTTTTTAGATATCCCTTAAAATGTATTTAACCAAAAGAATATTCCTTTGGGTTGCTATTAATCTTAACCCGAAAGGAAAAATATCAAATTTTGGTTCTCTAGTTATATATGTGGGGTATTAATATTAGTATTTTTCTTGGATAATCATTCGGGCAATTTGGTCATTTTTTTTGGACCTCCTCTCTCAATCTATCTCACGAAAACTATCCTATTCAAATTCATCACATTCCTTTTATTTGTTTATCTAAGCTGTGTTATTTTTTTTCTATTCTTAATAAGAAAGGAGGTGATCTGAAAAGGAGAATTATAAAATAACACTAGAAAAGCTGAGAACTCTAAGGTCCCATTTGGGGCAGCTTATTGGGAGCGGCGGCGTTTTCAAAATGCCGCCTCCCAGTTTGTTAATTGCATTCGCACTGGCGTTAGCCTCCCGCACTGTGTTTGCGTTGGTTAATTAATTCCTTTATGTCGTTCGACGCTGTCCGAGCCCCGCGTACTGCGTTAGCCATCCGCGTTGCCCTAGGAATTTCGAAGGTGCCCTCGATCTCCCTTGCCTTCTCCCTCGCTGGTTTCCTTTTCTAGTTCGTCGCCCTAGAGGAGATCTAACCTTCTTCATTTCCAATTTTTTTTTCCTGATCATCAGGTATCCTTTCGATTAGCTTAGCTGCGAGCCCTAGAATGCTTTCTTTACTCTGATCTTCTTTCCGAGCAGTGTTGATGCAGTAAATGAAAATTTTCATTTTTTCGGGGAAAATATGATGACATTAAGGGTTTTTAGGTATTGCACATTTTAGATTTATGGCATGAGTTGTTTTGGGGATCATGTGGCTTCTGGCATTTTCTCTGTTTTTTGTGTTTTATGCCTATTGAGATATGTTTCATTTTCTATGCCCCGATATGTTGGCATTTTAATTGGTTGTTGGATTTGGATTGCTAGCTGTGATCCTGGAAACCTTCCTTTTCGCTGATCCTTTTTCTGAGATGTGTAAATACAAGAACCATTTTTTTTGTGTCTGAAATATGTGTCCATGAAAGTTTTTATGCTATAGGCCAATTGAGATATGTGGCATTCGTTGTTTGATGGGAGGTAGTGGCTCTGGTTTTGGGCATTTGTTTTGTGGCATGATATTGTGGCATTTTTCTGGTTTTGGCTCTGTTTGTTTGATGAGAGGTATCGGCTCCGGTTCTAAGCAAATTGATGAAGTTATATAATTGTTTAGCTGTTGTTTGTGTGGTGTAAAATTTGCAGGAATTTCTGTTATGCAGTAATTTGAAATAACCAATTGTTGATTTGGTTATACAATGAAGATTATGGCTAGGTTCATGAAAATGCATTTCAAAATTGTTTATTCTTCTATGAAAGCATACTAGCGTGTAATTCTAATGTTTCAAACATATATCTAACTCGTCATTGAGAGGATTGTTGACCTCACTTTTGGTTGAGGTCTAGAAATTTCTTTAGTAGCCTAGATCTAGCTATAGGACTTTCCTATTGACTAGTCTTAGAAAATTAGAAAAGGTACCCCCATCATTAGAAACTCAAAACTCTTCTTTTTTACTCAACTTGAAATTCCACATATTGATCTTAACCTCTAGCATTTAGTAGGTAAGATCATTA
>NEWO01000778.1:214127-226011 GCA_003013225.1 Phalaenopsis aphrodite | reverse complement strand
CACTTCCATAATTTTTTCTTTCTTTTCTCTTTTTCATTTGGATTGCTTTCAATCCTATGTATTTTTCTTTTCTTTTCAAGGATTGTTTTCAATCCTTTATTTTTCCTTTTTTCAAGTGAGGATTACTATATCTGGATAGCCTTTAATGATTTTGAACTTCACTTTTCTTTCCCTAAATTTGAAACTCAAAGCATTTCTTTACCTTATAAATATTTCATAATTTTTACATCATTAAGCCCTAATCTTTTCTTCTCAAATGAATTTCTAGATTCTTAATACTTCAAAATATAGTTTCCTTTACTTTAAATAGTTAACTATAATCTTATTCTTTTATACTAAATATCTTAAGTTACAAAATTAATTTTCTTTACAAAAATATTTCTTTAAATCTAACATAATATTTAAATAGTTACAAAAATATAATTACCTGAATTAAATTCACTACATGAAATCATATAAATTTTTGAAAATATTGAAATATAGGACATCTAATAGTTAATCTTTTTCTTCCCTCCCCCAAACTTAAATTTTTAAATAAGAAATAATTCACGTGAAAAGAAAAACTATAAATATAAATCATACCTCAGTATTGTAGGGATTTTCATTATTCCTACAACAAAACATCAAAAATACCTTTTTTTAAAGTGCAATATCATTAAAAACAGTATAAAATAGTTATGAAAATCGATATAATGGTATATTATTTTTCTAAATATAGATCATACCTATTGATTAAGTGAGTTATGATCTTAAAAACAGTATAAAATAGGTATAATGGTATATTGTTTTTCTAAAATTCCAAAAATCATATGTTCTTCTAAATATAAGATCATAACTCACTCATTTTAAGCCCCAATTAATGGTTTTGAAATCATTTATAATTCATGATAAGGATTAAAGGTATAAACGTGTAAATATTTTTCTAAAATTACAAATTTACCCATTAGTTTTTAAGGGCTTAGTAGTGAACTACGCTTAATCAAAATTTAATTTAATGAGGTTTAGAAAATGATCTATAACTAATTTTAAACCTTTTAAAACACTACAAGCCCATATTTAAAATCAATGTGCTAAGTTTCTTAGTTAGACCAAATTGCCCCTAAGGGTCTTTGCCTATATAATTTATAAAATAAAACATCAAGTGATAATTACCCCATCCTTAGGATTAACTAAAACATCAGTTTATTGGGGATAAGAGTATGATAGGGATGAGTTATTAAGTAACATAATGAGTTTGAACAAACTTGAGACTTTTTAAAGGATTGTGAGATGCTTGGGACGTGGTCCCTGGATCTTTCTCATACTCTTTTGGGATATCTTGAAGTATGATTAAACTCATTATGCCTTGCTTAAGAAACCATCTATACACTTAAATAAATAGGACCCACTAAGATATGACATAGGATCTGGTAGGCATACCTTAAACTTGTACTTCATACTTTTTCTACAAGCATGTTTTAATTCCTAAAAAATTATATATATATGCCTTGCAAGTACTGAACTTTCAAGTGGAGGAATGAGAAGAATCAACAGGTACACTTTTTCAGTTATTACATTGTATTTACTTTTACATATTGTGTCCTGCTCATGAACTTGCATGTTAAACAATGATGTCACCCTACATGTCAAAGCTAAAACTTTTAGGATAATCACAGAACTAGAACCAAAATAATAAAATTAAAAAATAAAACAAAATAAAATTCATCGCCACAACATTCAAAATATAAGATAACTCAAAATTTAATCACAGACAAAACAACAAAATCAAAATTGTAACCAAATTAGAACGTCTCTATCAGATGATCGGGAATCCCTTGGAGGAGGTAACTTACGGTTACTAACAAGATTTCCCAAGATCTAAATGAAGGTATGGAACTCATTGAGTTGAGTTTAGTAAATTCATTTGGACTAAGTGAATCCTAAAGAAAATAGTCGTACCGAAATGAGGGAACCGTAGGATCCTAACCGTTGTCACTCTAATCAACTTTAATATACCCCATAATTTTTAAATAACCATGACCTTTGGGAACATTTGATTTGACATCATGAATTGACACATTAGAAAAGTTAAACTCGCCCTGATGAGGAACTTGGAGCTAGCATTGTGGGCAGCACGACCATCTTAAGCAGCAAAAAAAGTTTACACCAGCTAAACCATTCCTTAGAATTAAACAGCAAATCCATAAGACTTTGTGGTTTTTTTCTTATGCGGCATAAATCCTCAATTATCTTTAGGCCTTCGTATGGTTATACTATATAATATAAGCCCTAACTTGTCTTAGGATTCTGAGGTTGTCGTTCGTCACGACCTAAATCCTCACATCTTCCAGGCTATTTGTGCAACCGTTTTACATGAATGTAAGCCCTAATTAATAAAAATTTGCAGGATGAAACATTAAACAATTTCTCTCTAAAACTGAAGTCAAATAGTAGGATAGTTTTGGGAATTCACTGAGGTTCTCCTCAGGATCTGTGACATTCCCTTGTCTCTCTTCTTATGGATTCCATAAAATGTTCCAAGTTTGATCCATTCCCTTTCACATCTCTTTGTCTGATTTCCTTGAAAAGTTATATTCCTTTGAACTCCTTGAAGATAATATCCCCTGATTTTTATCGAGAGTTTTCTTAGGTGACTTTGGTTATCTAGAAAGTAATTAATAATAAGGTCTTGCCATTATAGGAAGCATTTCTGAACCCAACTTAATATAAACCCTATTTAATCCTTCAAAACTTGTCGGCTTATAATAAAAATGGTTTCACAGACTTAACGGATGTCATACAATCTTTAGTTTATTTAATCAAGCCTTACCAATAAGTAGTGTGTTTATCCTTTGTAATGGGTACATTATTTGTGATATTAGGTATGTTTATTTAAACTACTAGGGATATGAGATCAGTCCGGTCTTGTATTATCAAAAATCTAAAATACTATTTTTTTCCAAATTATATATTAAATTAAATTAAAACAGGTATTGGGATATCCATTCCTGACAACCAACAACTCCATAACCTGCCAGCCCTTTTAGTGCGGACAAGGGACATTTTGATAAATTTGGGAAAAGTGGGCGTAAGAGGCCAAAGTGGAATGAGATGTCTTAATGGAATTGGGATTGATGACCTTGCTAATCGTGTAAACTCTTCTCCTAAATTCATAACCCATGAGAAAGCTCATTTTGGATCCTCCACATGCTGGTTCTAGCCTCCTAGTCAAAGGCAAAGGGCATGGGACCAACCATATGTGTCTCCAAATAGAACTGGGAGATAGGTTATGTATAAGCAATTTTTTAGTTTACGTGTGTGTGTGAGGTTATGACCTAGACCAAGCCTCCCAGGGTTGCCTTAAGATCTCACTGATCCTATTGAAACTTTCTCTTGAGTCTTCACATGGTCTTAACCATCCCAAGTGAGGACTAAGGGCTTATGAACACCCATGTGGGACTTCACAAGGAGAGTCAAGAAGTCTTTAAAATTTATATGTGGGAGGGTTCCACTACTAGTCCTATAGGATAGTTAACAAGAAATTCCTATGGCCAGATTCTAGGCTTCTAAAGAGAAGAAATTAGACGTCATAAAAAATGAGGTCAATAGGAAGCTCAGTGAGAGCTTTTATAGGATTAATGGAGCCTTAGGATGACCCTCGGTGGCTTGGTCTTGGTCTCTCACATACATACACTTGATCCTATCATAATGCCTCATACACACCCTACCCTAAATCACTTACATATTACCTACCTTCTAACTCATTTTGGAAACTCACATGGGTGTTCCGAAGCCCATAAATTTTGCTTATGATGGCTAAGATCAACAAGTGGAGGAAAAAAAATAAGTACTATAGATTCTATGGCTTTAGGGTAGCTTCATGGCTTGCATGTTCAAGCTACCCAAAAATTTTCCAAAACTACCAAAATACCCTTGCAACCCAAAAAATTGCCAAAATTAACAAATTTTCCAATATCCCACAAAGAATCATTCTAAACCATTTAAAATTGTTGAATTTTCCCAAATCCACCTACAATATCCCAAAATTGACCAAATTTCCCAAAATCCCTAAAATTTCCCAAAAGATTCCTAAAGCCCAAAATCCACCAAAAATGAGTCCACATGGCAATTCCAAACTCACCAAGCCCAAAATCAATCCTTCATGACAAATCTCCTAAAGACCCAAGCCCATCCACGTGAATTTCAAAAACAATTCCAAAAGCCCAAAATTAACCCTTCATGATTCCCCTTAAAACCCTACTTTAATCCCATTTTACTAAAATTTCAAAACTCCAAGTCCAAGAGCCCACATAACAAAATTTCCCCTCATTCATTTAATGAAATTAAACCTTATGCCATGACATTCATAATCAAAATTTTCTAAATCTAGCCACAAGACAAACCCATGTAAAATCACCTAAAATTCCTTTTCCACCAAAGATAGCGAAGCCAAAGGCAAGCTATGATGCCACCTCCAAGCCACATGCAAGCCATGAGAGCCTTGCCAGCTAACCATGCCACTTTGGTCAAAAGGAGGAACCTCTTTAATGATTCCTAAAAAGTGAATAACAATTCTTACGACTCCCCTAAACCCATGTTTAGCACTAAATCCTTTGGATGGTGACTTACCCACGCCATTTCAGCTGAGCCACCTAATCTCCATTAGCCCCAAACCAGCCTTGGTTGGTGAACCCAACCCAATTCCATGCCTTGACCCAAGTTCAACAAAAAAAAAAGTTCATCCCCATTCCACTTTGATCCAAGCCCTTACACATGACAATCCCAAATTGAATTCACTGAAATTAATCCCTAGCCTCTCTGAACCAGATGGTGACTCCTCCCTGAATGACCAGCCACCTTGGTCAGCAGAAAATTCCTCTGCTGAAAGCTCCATCATGGCTAAAACCCAAAATTCAACCCATCCTATATGGCTCACTCCAATTGGTCACTTGCCTCCAGGTCACCTATAACTATGCCTCCTCATGCACCCAATGGCCAGCCAAGTTGGTCACCCCAAGCTCTTATGTTTAAACCCCTCCCTCACAACCAAAAGGGGAGAGTTGCAAAAGTCTTGGCAATGCCCTGCCAAATTTTTCTTAGAACTTCCCACAACCTTGAGAAGATCATCCCAACCATTTTCCAGACTCCATCATCATTGCATTGGTCTAATTTTGAAGCTCAAATCCATGATATTTTTGTTCATTCCTCAAATCTCAACCAAAATCCAAATTAAACCATCCAAAAGCTTCCCCACACTTTAAAATCACTTCACCAATCGAAGCCCATCATCCCAAGCACCCTAACCTAGACTTCAACCAACCCCGCACTACTCTTTGATCAAAGTCCTACATATAACAAACCACAGATCAAATTAAAGTTTGGAGAAGGTACATGGTACTATGATGAAGCTCAAGAACCAATCCAATTGAGATTACACCTCTTGGACAAAGCTATGGATCAAAACCCCCAAATTCAGCTTTAGTTTGGGCTTTTATGAAGAAAAGTTTAAATTCATACGTATCTAGCCATATAGATGTGTTCATCTCACTTAGATTAATGTGAAGGAACAAACCATAATTAATTTGGTTAAGTATCGAGAAAGATCTTAAGGTTAGAAAACAAACAGTTCTCGAGTACGAGCGATTGAGGGATGACGAACGAAAGTCCTCCATTCGTGCGTGTATCGAACGAATGGCTTAGATGCGGTCAGACTAGGGAATGGGTCATGAAAGCTGAGCTGACGAGGCGCTGACACAAAATATAGTGGCAAATCAAATGGAAACACGTGGAGCTTCGATTGGTACAAGGTTGACGTGGCTGCCGACATGGATAAGTAGGAAATTAAGAGTATTTTTTTTATTTAAATAATTATAGAAGCTTCAACAATCCATAACTTGGCCTAAAAAAAGCTAAAAATAAAATAAAAATACACCTATGCTTAGTGAATAAAAAAAAATATTTGCTTAATATTTATTTTTAAATTAATTAAACACTTTAAAACTTCTTTAAATAATAAATAATTAAATATAAATCAGAAAAATATGAAGTTTGGAGGGTCCACTACTCACATGCCTAGGTTTGTTCTCTAATTTTTCTAAGGTTAGAGAACACTTCTAAAATTAAAAACTCTAATTTTGAATGTAAATCACCCTTATTTTGCTTAAATGAAATATAAGTTAGAAAATTATAAATATTGGTTTGGTAGGTTCACTGTGGTCGAGGAACTTATGAAAAATAAAAATAGAAAAAATACAAAGTCTTCTTTGGCATTTTAACCAACCCATGCGTAGCACACCAGCAAAGTTTCAAAGTCATTTGAATTAAATTAAAGGAATTATGACATCAGAAACCTTAGGGGTATAATGGTAATTATGAAATTTTGAGCTTAATTAAAATTTTGTTAAAATAAAGGGTAAAAGGGTAATATTGATTATAATTTATTCTCTATGATGATTGAAATTTAAAGGGTTAAAAGGTTGAAACCAATTCACATTATTCTTTACAAAAAGGTAAAATTGCAATCAATCGAATTGTTATTGTTTGGAAGTTGAGTATATTGGATGATTCTAATGTGAGGGGCATGAGATAAAAAAGTAAACTGCCCCTTCCTATAGGCTCTGAATAGATCCCATCCCTTCACCCAAGGGGTGGGGGGGGATGGAGAAGGGGTACAATTCAAGTGATTTTCTAGATTGAAGATTGGTGATAAATTCTCACTTCTAATGTTGCGGAGTACCATAGACTATTGCTTGCCAGCCAACCTGGTTTATTGCTATAAAACACTGACCAGAGGAAAATATGTTGAGATTTTCATATCTATTTTATACTGTTTTTGATGATATTGCACTTTAAAGAAAGATATTTTTGATGTTTTTTTACAGGAATGATGAATTAGGGTCATTGGAGCAAAAAGATGCAAAAAGGAGCGAATTTGGAGCGAAAAGAACCAAGATGTGGAGATTTGAACTAGGTCGTCGAGGGCACCCTCAACCCCGCTGATGGCAAGTTTTTCCCGAGACTACAGGAAAAATTTCTCCAGAAGCCCGCCGATGGCGAGATCGACGGTTATGCCTACTCAAGCTTTGGATAAGGACAAATTTTGAAGGGATGCTTAGGCAACTATTGGTAAAGCTCATCCACAACTTTAAAATTACATTTTTGGCCAAAAATTGAAGAGTGTAGAGGCCTTGGAGGTTACCATTACTGTAAAGAATTTCCAATAGAGTGTAACAATTATGAGGAATTCTTCGAGAGATTGTAAGAGTGGAGGGAAAGTGAGAGATTTCTTCCTCCTTGCTACTTCGAAGAGGAATTCTGTGTGTTGTAAAGAAAGGAAGAGATTTAGAGGAACTTCGAGGAGTGTTCTTAGGGAGAAATTAGAGATAAATTATTTAATTGTTGTAGTTTGAGTGACTTTGATTTTATATATGAATTCTGAGTTTTGTTGTGTTTTCCCCATGAGCTCTAAGTAGCTTTCTCTATCTTTCTCCTTGTCTTTAGATTTTTGAAATGGTGATTTGAATTGGTAAAGCCATGAAAATGTTTAAGAAATTGTGATGATCTTTTTACTTCGATCTTAATTTACTTTCAGTCTGGCCAATTAACTTGTTAAAATATGTTGAATTTTACAACTAAAGTGAAGATTACATCCAAGATTCAGGGTGGTCAAAGCCCTTGGAAGTTGGGTGCAAAATAAATATGGAAATAATATTATCAGGCGAAGAATAGGAGATTTTGGAGTGACAGACTAAAATCCTCAATTCGGTTCTATCGTTTGGGTGCTGAAGTGTAGATGTTAGCCCTCAGGTGAGGGGAACGTGGGAGCTCCGAAGTGAGAGCTGGTATCCTCCCAGCCTAGCCGCAGATTTAGTAAATAAGTGTAGGATTAGTCAATGTTCTTTATGCCTGGACCAAAGGGTAAAGAATATGTATGCTCCTATTTAGCACAATATAAATTGAACTAATTAATTTCATCCATTCACTATAATTTCTTGACAAGGAGAAGGATGCTTTCTTATATCTTGAATATTACAATTAAACCTTACTTAATATCACTAATTATTTATTAGTTATTAAAATTATCTATTTATTTCAATTGCCTATTAGTGAGAGATAAGCAAATTGATCGTCGTTGTTGTGATTAAAGTATTGCTTTTTTAAAGTCTTAGTCCGTAATTCTAAACTACTCCCTATGGGATCGATATCTAAGACTCCATTAGAGCCCAATATTACTTGAGCGATACGTATATTTGCGTTGATAAGTGTGACTTTACAATTATTGAATATTTAATACGTCCATATTTATCTTATATTTTATTGCATATATAGTTTTTGGCGCCGTTACCGGGGAGTGATTGAGTGAGTGAGTAAAATCATGATCAGAGTAACGGACAAATTAGGATTATTAGAAAAGTTTTACTTTTAGAACTTATTTTTATATTTATATTTAGTTAATTATATAACTGAGTATTGATTTTAAATTGTATGCGTAAATTTGGACCTGAAAATCTTATACCCTATGATTCAGAATTAGAACGCACTGTTAAAAGGATCAGAAAATTAAGAAGAGAATCTAGAAATTCTGATACAATGGAAAACAACCTGGACAATCAAGGAATAGAGAATGAACACCAACATAGAGCCATAAGAGATTATGCAGATCCTACAGCATATGAGATTCACTTATCTATCCAAAATCCTGATGTAGCTGCTAATTCATTTGAGCTTAAACCTTCTATTATCCAAATGGTACAAAACAATCAATTCGGAGGTACACCAAATGAAGATCCAAACTTACACCTCACTAGTTTTTAAGAGCTGTGTGCTACTTTTAAATATGATAGTCTCAAACGATGCTGTTAGACTTAGACTTTTTCCTTTTTCACTGAGGGATAAAGCTAAGATGTGGTTAAATTCGTAGCACTAGGATGTATTAGAACTTGGGGAGAACTTTCACAGAAATTTCTATCCAAATATTTCCCTCCATCCAAAACTGCTAAACTTAGAAATGACATAACATCATTCTGTCAGATTGATGGAGAGTCAATATATGAAGCTTGAGAGAGATTTAAAGATCTTTTTAGAAAGTGTCCTCATCATTCGTTATCAGATTGGTTAATAATTCAAACTTTTTATAATGGATTAGTGGGATCTCTTAGATCGATTATTGATGTTGCGGCTGGTGGTTCTTTAATGTTAAAACCTTTTGATGAGGCTTATTCATTAATAGAAGAGATGGCTACCAATAATTTTCAATGGCCCTCTGGCGGGTAAATCCTAAAAGAGTAACTAGTATCCATGATTCTGATGCAATATTTATGTTAGCTTCGCAGATTGCTGCAATATCAAAGAAATTAGATCATTATAAGATGAATTATTCTTCAACACCTCCCATGATGGAAGAGAATTCATCTGGGCAATTTGTGGATGTTCAACCTTCATCTGAGACCTTAAATGCTATTAATAGACCCAACAACCCATATTCTAACTATTAAAACCCAGGTTGGAAGAATCATCCAAATTTTATTTGGAATAACAATTCTTCTACAAATCAACAATGGGCAAACAACCCAGTGAACCCATTAGGAAATTCATCCAACCAAGGAAATGTTAACTATACACCTTCTTATCCTACAGGATTTAACAGTAATACTCAAATTAAGGAGAAGAAGTTGTCTATGGAAGAGCTGATATTAAACATGGGTCAACAATTACAGAATCAAGGAAATCAATTACAAATTCAAGGAAATTAATTACAAAATCAAGGAACCGCTATTAAGAATATTGAAAACCAAGTAGGGCATATCACTACTGCGCTTAGTAACCAAACATTAGGAACTTTTACTAGTACTGTGGAACCAAATCCTAAAGACCAAGGAAAAGAACAAATCAAAACGATACAATTATGAAGTGGAAAAGAATTGGAAACAAAGGTGCAAAAAGAAACATAAACTGAAAAAGAGAAAGTGGATACCAAAAAAGAAGAGGATCATGAATACTGAGATTGCACCAATGAAAATTACTGTGGAGAAACCTCCACCACCGTTTCCTCAAAGATTTAAGCATCACAAACATAATAAACAATTTTCCAAATTTTTAGAAATTCTTAAGAAATTAACAATAAACATTCCCTTCGTTGAAGCTTTAGAGCAAATGCCCAATTATGTGAAATTTATGAAAGATATTCTGAATAAGAAAAGGAAGTTCACGGATAATGAAACTATTGCACTTAGCGAAGAGTTCTATGCAATTATTCAGAAAAAGCTTCCTAAAAAATTAAAAGATCCTGGCAGTTTCACTATACCGTGTGCGATAGGTGAAAAATTTTATGGAAGAGCTTTATGTGATTTGGGAGCCACCATTAATCTTATGTCTCTTTCAATTTTCAAAAGATTAGGATTAGGAGAAGTCTCACCTACTTCTGTAACTCTACAGTTAGCAGATCGTTCAGTAACATATCCTAAGGGAGTTATAAGAGATGTGTTAGTAAAAGTGGACAAATTTATCTTTCCTGTGGATTTCATTGTTTTAGATATGGAAGAAGATAAAGAAATACCTATCATTTTAGGGAGACCATTTTTAGCTACTGGAAAAGCTATGATAGATGTTCAAAAAGGAGAATTAACTATGAGAGTTAATGATCAAGAAGTGACTTTTAACATTGCAAAATTTATGAAATACCCTGCTGTTAAAAGAGATAATGAATGTTTTCGCATGGAAATTATTGAACATCTACTGAACGAACATTTTAAAGAACATTTTGAAGATAAAAAACATTTTGAAGAAGAAGAACATTTTGAAGAGAAAGAACAATTTGAAGAGAATGATGAAGTTATTTTGGACGAATAAGAAAATGAAAAATTAGATTATGTCACGAAAGATTTGAGATGTTGGATATTACAGAAAATGTCGATAAAAATTTGTTTCCATCGATTATAAAACCACCTGAACTTGAGATGAAAGTATTGCCTAGTCACTTGAAGTATGTATTTTTAGGAGACTCATTTACATTACCTGTTATTATATCTTCAGAATTAAATGATCTGCAAGAGCAAAGACTGTTAGATACATTAAAAAGATATAAGAAGGCTTTTGGTTGGACCTTAGCTGATATTAAGGGAATCAATCCTTCAATCTGTATGCACAGAATTATATTAGATGAACAATATAAACCAAGAGTTGATCCACAAAAAAGATTAAACCCGATGATGAAAGAAGTAGTTTAGAAGGAAATTTTAAAATGGTTAGACACTGGAATTACATATCTTATTTCAGATAGTGCGTGGGTAAGTCCAATTCATTGTGTTCCTAAGAAAGGAGGAGTGACTTTTGAAACAAAAGAAAATAATGAATTAATACCTATCTGATAAGTTACTGGGTGGCATATTTGCATTGATTATAGGAAATTAAACACTGCCACCAAGAAAGATCACTTCCCTTTACGCTTTTTAGATCAAATAGTGGATAGACTTACTGGGCACAAATATTTTTGTTTTTTTGATGGATATACCGATTTCTATCAAATTCCTATTGCTCCTGAGGATCAAGAAAAGACAACATTTACTTATCCTTTTGGAACTTTTGCTTTTCGAAGAATGCCTTTCAGATTATGTAATGCACCTGCAACATTCTAGAGATGTATGATGTCCATAGTTAGTAAGTTAATTGATGATGGATTGATAGTATTTATGGATGATTTCTCTGTATTTGGAACATCATTTGACACATGTTTAAATTACCTTGAAAAAGTTTTGGAGTTATGTGAAAGAACTAATTTAGTTCTGAACTGGGAGAAATGTCAATTTATGGTTGCAGGAGGAATTGTGTTAGGGCTTAAAATTTCAGAAGATGATATGGAAGCAGACCCTGCAAAAATTCAAGTTACATCTAAACTAACACCTCCTAC
>NEWO01000778.1:153404-183940 GCA_003013225.1 Phalaenopsis aphrodite | reverse complement strand
ACATTACAAATATAAAACAACAAAATGACAAAAACAAAAATAAAATGACATGACATGACATGACATGAACAAAACAAAACCTTTAGGGTAGAATCAGATTCGTAGGAATCTATTACCCTAGGAATAAAACATTTGATGTTTCTTTCCTTAATATTGACATTTTAGAAGTACGAGTGTTAACGAGAATCAGGAGTTTTCTTAGGTAAATCTAGAATTGCCTAAGCTGTAATTAACTATAGGAGCTTGCTCCTATAGAAAAATTAAGGATTCAGAATAGGTGATCAACCTAAATCTCTGGTTAGCATACCATTTATGTGGTTATCCTTATATGAGATTTTGACATTCTAGAGTCTTCTCTATAAGTTTACCACCCAACATTTCTCTTGTTTTCTATCATTTGCTCTTTCCCTTTTTCCTAATTCCTTTAATACTTGAAGATCTTTTACTTGATCCAAAAGATTAAGGTAAATTGAAAAAAATAGGACAATAAGATAGATAAATAGAGTGGCGACTCCAACGTCCTTATCGATAATAGACACGACGACATGAGGGCACAAAGGAGAATTGGGGCGACCACAAATGACGAGTTCCAGGTGTCATCAGTTGCCTCTGCTCTCCATCAATAATGACTCCTACTTGCTAACACCGTATCCTAAATTTAGTTATAATTTATAACAACATATTCATGAACTAACAATAAATTCTTGCTTTTGTATTCATTAACAACCATAGACCACTGTCGGCTACTGTCAGCCATCACCACCTACTACCACCAACCATCGACTACCAATTATCACTGCTATGACCATCATAGCCAAAATATGATGCTTTTTTATAATAAGCCTATTATTCTATATGTTGAATACATACAAATGTTGTGTTTAATATAAAATTGTAACCCTGTTCTTAGAGAACAAGTCCAACCACCACTATGGTTTCTATGGTGGACAGATGTTATTGCAACCCCAAACTACAAACTATATTTCTTACTTTTACTACAATTTTTAACTATGTTGTTGTAGTCAACTGATGCTATTGCAACCCCAACTATGACTTATGTGGTTAATTACTACTACAGATTCCAACTACAATCTTTGAGACCACCTGAAGATATTACAATCCCCAACTACGGCCTACATTTTCAACTACGGACTCTATGGCGAACTGATCCTATTATAGTGACCGACTACGACCTATATGGCCAACTAATGATGTTGTTGTCAGCAACTATTTCTTATATAGCCAACTACTATAGTAACAACGTTAGCTAGAACCTCGGTGGCCAAATGAAGCTATTGCATCACTAAAACATTTTGGCATCATTAATTATCATCAAAATAAAATTTAAGTGATTTATAAAACTAATCTGGCATTGACATCACTTAAGATGACATAAAAATACTATTTTCAATATCGGAAGAAACGAATAGCTTGCCATCAATAATCTTACTGTTGAATTCTCCATCACCTCTTTGGAGCTTTATGGTTGATTCCTCCTCCATAAAGGCTGTCATTCATTTATTTGTATTTGAAAATTTTCCCATGCAAGTAAAAATTATAACTCTCACTTCTATTTTGATGTCCAACGAAGCAATTTTTATCAATGTCAAACATATATACCACTACTTTTAGCAAGATTGATTGTGGAATTACCATAATTCTTTTTTATGCAAAAATTGATATTACAATAACTTTTGACTCTCTTGGTAGACAGTGCCTTCAAAATCGGTAATTTCTTAATGAAGCCTTTTCAAGCTTTATTGATTGGACGAAGTTGTCAAATAAGAACTTTTATTTCTCTTTTAAGATTAATGTCTTTCTCAAGTGACTACTTTGTTTCTCTAGTGACCATCGTTATCCCAATACCTGTCTTCTATTGTCATAGCTAAACTCTCAAGACATTAAAATAAAGCATGATGAATTGAACAAATATTCCATTATTAACATCCGAAACCTAACCTCTTTCTTTTTCTCTTCACCGATAATATTTTCATTTTTTCCGAAACAACTAAACCAAATTTCAAATGTCTTAGATTGCCAATGCATATCTATCTTATTTTGGCATTTCAAAAACCCTTGAAAATAGTTTGATTATCATATTTAGATTTTTTCTCAAATAAATTTGTGCTTATAGATATTATTATATATCGTGGTTGGCCTTCTCCATCACTTACACAAGACATTCTTTTTTCTCTATTAATTTTAAGGCAACAAATTATTTACCTATTATAATTGACAAAATTAAAGCCAAGCCTTTTGTTGAGAAATTAGGGCGAAGAAAAATAAGAACAACACACACTCAGAAGAACACAGAGATTTAACGAGGTTCGGCAAAGCTGCCTACATCCTCGGGAGCAGAGCGGCGACCTCCTTTTCAATATTCAGAAAAGAGGACAAAATACAAGATTCAGCTCGCTCAAAGACCAAGGATTACAAACAAGTTTATTTATAATCCTAGAAAAAACCCTACAGTACAATATGTAATTCCCAAATTACCCATGTACCGTATAGCCCCAACCCACATAACGTAACTTCCCGATTTGGACAGATTCTTTCGCTCCGCTCCGCTCCGCTTCGTTCCAGCGTCTGTCCCTATATGGTATATGAGTCATACCATAACAAATCTCCACCTTGGCGAATATCCAGCCCCTTAGGAGAAAAGATACCTGGGAGTTACACTTGCACCAATGTGGGTTGGGCCACCATGCTTCTGCTGCGCTCACGCTGATCTCAACCCACTAAATTCCAAGAGACACACCTCTTTAATTCCAAGAGACATCTCTTCATTCCAAGAGACTCCAAATTTTGGTATTATGAGTCATACCTAACAATTCTCCACCTTGGCGAATATCCAGCCCTTTAGGAGAAAATCTCCACCTTGCGAATATTCAATCTCTTAGGAGAAAAATCTCCACCTTATGAGTATTCTGTGCTTTAGGAGAAAATCTCCACCTTACGAATATCCAGCCCCTTAAGAGAAATATCTCCACCTTGCGAATATCCTGACCCTTAAGAGAAAATTCCCACCTTGCGAATATCTAGCCCTTTAGGAGAAAAATATCATGCAGTTTCTTATGCACAAATGTGGGTTGAAGCACTTTTCCTGTTCACGTCAGCCACTCGGCTAAACTGCTGTTCCGTGAGCGAAACCCTTCGTGGAATACCTCCGCGAAACCACTGTTCACAAATGATTGCATCTGCTCGCTTGCCAGCACCCTACCGAACTCCACCTGTCGCAATTCCTCTTGCGAGGAACTTGCAAACTCCGCTGGTCGAACACCACCAAACTCTTTTGTTCGCAAACGCTCCTGTTCGCGATAACTGCACACGAACTCCTATTTGCTTACTCCATCTCGCCTAATTCAACAAAGGTTCATGAACTGTTGCGCCTCGAAGTCGCGACACCGCCTCTACCGTGAACTCTCCGAAGCATAATTCGTTGAACTGCCACAAGCATTTATCCGAACTGCTTCGCACCTGTTCGTTCCCGCGAGCTAGTCTGCCTTGCGAACAATCCGCAACATTTTATATTCTTCTGCACCGTCACCAAGATTTCCTTTCTCCAGCCAAGGAAATTCAAAAAATACTTCCAAATTTTCTTCTCCAAAAGGTTTCTTGTTGAGCCAGAAATTGTAAGCATAATTCGTTGAACTGCCGCAGCCCTTTATCTGAACTGCTTCGCACCAGTTCGTTCCTGCGAGCCCGTCTACCTTGCAAACAATCCGCAAAATTTTTTACTCTTCTGCACCATAGCCAAGATTTCCTTTCTCCAGCCAAGGAAATTTATAAAATACTTCCAAATTTTCTTCACCGCAAGATTTCTTGCTGAGCCAGAAATTGTATTTTGATTCTGCTACAAATCCTTTTAAATAATCCCTTTTTTAAGATTTCTTAATTAAGTTTCCAGAGAAGCAACAAAATCTTTCCAAAAAAAGAATTGAAATATTCCCTTAATTAAATATTTCATTTAATTAACTTAATTTCAAATCCTTTCCTTTCTTAAGCCTCCAACAAAAGAAATCTCACCTCCGCTGATCCAACAAAGAAAATTTTAATTAAATTTCTTTAATTAAATATTTTCTTTAAATCAACTTAATTAAAAAACAACTTTCCTTTAATTAATTAAAATTCAAAAACTTTCCTTTCTTCAACGGGAAAAGAATTTATTGATTTCCTTCATTTTTCTTCTCCGCAGCCTCCAAAGGAAACAAATCGAATCAGCAAAGGAAACAAATGGGAAGATTCCTTCCAATTTCTCCAAGAGAACCTTCCTTTCATGAATGTGTCGAACCTTCCTTTGCAAAAATTCCTTTCTTTTCAGATCCACACACAGAACCTTGCACTGCCAATCGCGACTTCTTGCAATTCGCGAATATTCCTGCTGTACCGAAGCCGTGAACTAGCAAACTTTGCTGCTGTACCGCGAACTCTCGAACGCTTCTTCTTCTACTACTGTACCGAAACCCCGTCCTTCCAATGCTGAGCCGTCTGAACCGCAGCGTAGCCCACTTCCCCGAAACCGTCGCCGAACAGCTCGACCTTTGTCTTTTGCGAACGGTAGAAAAATCAGAAGAACTCTGTGACACTTCTGCGAACTGTGTCGAAACCTTTGTGTTTGTTCGCAGTAACACGCGAACCTGCTTCGCTCGCGATTCTGAATATGAAGTCTGCGCCAAAATCCTTGTCCCGCCGAACTCCTCTTCGGCAATTCGTAACTGCTACGAACCTTGCTTCGATTGAATTCATTGAAGCAACTTCCTGCGCCGAATCTGACGATTTAGCCGCCAAACTCCTCTGTCAAAATCTTCTTTATTTCTGCGCCGCCAAAATTTTTCTTCCCTGTCCTTGAACCTCGCTTTGATACCATTTGTTGGAAATTAGGGGGAAGAAAAATAAGAACGACACAAACCAGAAGAACACAACGATTTAACGAGGTTCGACAAAGTTGCCTACATCCTCGGGAGCAGAGCAGTGACCTCATTTTCAATATTCAGAAAAGAGTACAGATTACAAGATTCAACTCTCTCAAAGATCAAGGATTACGAACAGGTTTATTTATAATCCTAGAGTAAACCTTACAGTACAATATGTAATTCCCAAATTACCCATGTACCGTATAGCCCCAAACCACATAACGTAACTTCTCGATTCGGACAGATTCTTCCGCTCCGCTCCGCTTCGTTCCAGCGTCTATCCTTATCTGATATATGAGCCATACCATAACACCTTTTATAAGTTGGAAGTGCTTTTTTCTCACACCCTTATTACATTGTTACAATTTGTGATGCACGCTACTTTGACTGATACGCCAAATACTGGATCAAAAATTTTTCCATTCCTCCATCTATTTTAATCAAACATTAGGATTATTTATCTGATTCTTCCAAACTACGTATTTTAGTTGGACAGTTTTGTCATACTCCCTGTACTAATAATTTTTGCACACATTAAATAGATTATGAGAAATACTTATCTTATTAGACCTACTAACTTGTTGATGGTTATCACGTGTTAGCCACATGGTGGGCGGACATTTTATGAATGCAAGAACGAAATATTTTGATGGTAACGACTTGTCGCTTTGGCATTTTTGGATTCTTGATTTAATGGTCTCTCTCTTATAAAGATTCTTTTGGAGATAATATTATGTCATCTCTTGTGCTTCATGTCAACCTCTCAATCTCTGTGATTCCCCATAATGACTTACATGACTATGATATAACTTGTTATATAACAGTATACATATTAATACACTGCACAAGTTTTTCTTCTCTTTCACAATATCATATGTATATCTCAATGCAATGTACTTTTATAACATGCACATACCTTATAATAGTAAGGCAAGTTAGTTTGGTAAGGCTTGAAAGTTGTCATCAAGATCTTGAGATTATATTTATAAGAAATTCAAACTTGGACACACAAATTTCGGTGATGAATCGGTTTTAAAATTCTAATCTTGGAATTCCTTCAAGAAAAAAGAAAGACAAAAAAAGAAAAAAAAAAAAGGTAACTAACCTCATATTTAGTCACAACGGCCCGTTACTTGATAACAAACTTCTAATCAATGTACAATATATTTTTACTTTACAGTATCTGAAAATTAAAAGAAATAAAGCCATCGCTATATGGCAGTTCTGGTTACCGCTCAATTGTGGTAAAAACTCTTTTTTTCATGATTATAATAGCTTGAAATCAATTACAAGAAAATATCACAGCGCAACACAAAGGAAGCCTCAACAACGCAGAATTCAACATAGATTATTTCATTATAAAAGTACGCAACAGTCCTGAAACATGCTTCAGAATAATACTAAATCAATACACAACACATTCATCCCCCAAAACATCCAAACACCATGATTCATAACACTACTACGCCCAGCTCATGAAGAAGCCACAAATACATATAAAAAGTTAAAACAAACACACAATATTATAACACCGCCACTGAACTACAACTCCAGCAGTAACACCAACATCTCACCTCTAACATCAGGTAACTGAAAATATAATCACGGGCTTTCGGTTACAGTTGGTGGTGAGAGTAAAGGAATAGATGGAATTGATGGAATTGTTGGAATAGTGGGAATATTAAAAGGAAGACCAGACAAAGGAGGCAGTGAAAAATCTGGAATCGTAGGTATGTTTGGAATTGATATTGGGATGTTAGGGATGCCTGAAATTGGCGGAATTGGAATGTTAGGAAGATTAGGTATGGTGGGCAGCCCCGGTATTGATGGATTTGATGATTGAAGAAGGTGGCGTGCACCGTAGCACATGGAGTTTTCAAGTAAGGCAAATGCGATGAAAAAGTAGGACAAGTGAATTAGGCGAGCCATGGAGTAAAAGAGAAGTGGAGAAGAGAAAGTAAGAGGCACTTGTTATGTGGTTGATGTGAAAGAGGATGGTTTATTGTTGTTTTTATAGTGATTATTGTTGTTTTTATAGTGAATAGTTAAATAAGTTGATGTTACAAGTGTTAGGCGTTTGAGCAATTGGTAATCTAGAGGTAGGTCGTTAGTTGGTTATCAAACTATTCAGGCCTGCAGCTTTATTTATATGTTTATGATGTTTCTGTTAAGGTTAGTTCATCTCCCTTAGCTTCTTCGCCACCCTGGTGGAAAACGGCACTTTTGGATGTGTTAAGTTTCATTGACTTCGATAACCTTGGCCGGCGGGTTTTTGAGAGTAGTTTTAGATGATTGCATCACATATATGTTCTGAAAGATTAGGTTTGATATTATATTGTTTGTGGTATAATATTGCTGTTGTGTTAATGACAATACGTAATAATATTGGACCAACATTGATCACATGCATAAAAAATAAATTTGTGCTTATATAGATAATTTATTTTGAGGCTATGGAATAATCTAACAGTCAGAAGGGCACGTGTCCCTTCTATTTCAGGTGCATCTTATTTAATTAATTACATGATCACGTAAGATCTGACCCATCTTTTTTGCTAGTTGAGCTTACAATTAAGAATAGTAAATATATAATTAATATATAAACTTGGAGCAATATTTGAAAATATTAGATATCAGATATTAGAAGCTCAAACTGCTAAAAGGGATGTGCAAGCGGGAAAATTTTTTGTCGGCACTCCGGACGTTGCTCTACATGTGAACTCCAGTAATATGTCGCCATGTGTATTACATCACAGAAGTTGTTGGGAGGTCATTGAAGTAAAACCGTGAAGGTTATTAGACGGTTATTGGGAGGTTAATAGGGGTTTATTGTGGGTGGTTAATGCAAGGGTTATTGAAGTGGAATCTCGGGAGTTATTGAGAGGTCATTGGGGGGTTGTTGAGAGGTCATTGTAGGGAGTTTTTGAAGTGGAACTGTGGAGTTTATTGGGGAGTTCTTTGGGGGTTATTGAGAGGTTATTGTGGGGGTTATTGCAAGGGGTTACTGGAGTGGAACCACAGAGGTTATTATGGGGTTATTGAGTCATTATTGGAGTCAATACCCCAATAAAGCCCCAATAACCACCCAATAACTCTTCAAATAAAATCACAGTTCCACTCCACTAACCTTCACAGTTTAACTACAATAACCTCCGTATTTCCACTTTAATATTTTTTTAGGTGGGCCCGATGTAGCACACATGGCGGTATATTACTGGGAGTCTGCATGTATCTTGAGTCCAAACAGAAATTTTTTTCCCATGAAAGCATAACATGTTATGGACCTAAGTAGGCCTTTCTTAGAGATAAAAAATGCTTTTTCTTATTGATATTGTGCCCCTCCTAGCTTAATTTGTTGATTAAATCAGTTGGCAGACTTTATTTCAGGACATAGAATCAAGTATTTAACAAAAATCACATCCGTGGGCCCCACAGACCAAATTTATGTACACACTAAGATACCCCCATCATACGTATGTACTTTAGGGGAACAATATGTAATTTTATATTGAACCATTTCTATAAATATGTTGTCTATTTCATGAATAAAGGTTACACACTTTTTGTTGTTCAATGATGTGCCTCTCTCTCTCGCTCTCTCTTGCCATTCAGTGCTCTATTCCTTAGGTAGGTCTCCCAAGTAGATTTGTATTCAACATCCTAAAATATGTGGTGAGCATGGAACAATGTTGTCTACAAGAAATGAAGCAAAACGGTCGTAGAGAGAACAAAGTGAACAAAGAATAGTGGCCAACACCAACCAGCCACAAGATGATATGGAGGAACATATGCAAAAAGGAATGTAGGAGATAAGAACTTAGATTATGGATCAGGAGATGGGCCAAATTTTCTAGGTTTTGAGGGCTTTCATAGCCCTAGTAGGATCCTATAACCCACAGAAGCAAAAACCTTCCCCAATAAGTGTCGCTGGTGCACGACAGCAGGAGGGCGAACAAAAATCATGAGGGATCGGCAACTCACACTACCGAGATAGTGCTGGATCCACACAGGTAGAAAGGCAACACATTAGGCATACTAAAGTGCCACATCAGCCAGATAGTTCTTTCTCTCTCCAATGCTCTGGAGTGAAACCCTAAAAAAAAATCAAGTTACCGACCTTAGAAGCTTACACTGAACGATCAGACACTAATGACCATATCACTGCATTTGAATAGCTGATGTGCTTAATGATGATCTAAGAAGAGTTTAAGTGTTGTACATTTTTCACCACTTTGAGGTTGTCACCCTTGAAGTTGTTTCATGTGCTTCTAGCTGGGAAAATGAACAACTTTGCTGATTTTAAGAGGTTAGTGAAGGTACATTTTTCCATAGTCCAAAAATCCATGAAGATTATGCAGTCTCTGTGCCAGCTCAAGCATGGTGAACATGAGTGCTTGCATAGGCTCATCGTGCATTTTCAGAAAGAAATGTTGAATGTGAAGGACATCAGGGTCGATGCCTCATGGACACCTTGACGCAAGCTTTGCAATGCAATAGGGTTTGATTACGACCTCAACATTAATGAACCCTAAGATTTAACCAAGTTGTTGGAAAGAGCCAACATGCATATGCTAATGGAGGAGAGTACCCCAAATATAAACCTAAAAAGTGTCAAAGACAAAAGAGAGCTCCCTTAGGAAGTGGATCAAATCCAAGGAGGGAATGCAAACCGCCCATCCAATGCCGTTTTGAAGATGGCCAGCCCTTGCATAATGGAAAAAGGATTGGGCAAGACAACCAACTATATAAAGGTTATGATGGCTTATGAGCTACCCCTTTAAGGGACTCAATGACAAAAAATCAAGGACGCCATTTAGAATAAGGAGTATTTCAAGAAGTTCGCATCTTTGAGAGCCAAGGTTTTCTTTGGGCCATGAGGAAATACTTTAAGCACCACATGGATCACAACAATGAGGCAAATGATTGTAGCACCTCCAAGGTCTTATCAAGGAGTTGATCAAGGCTGAGAAATAGGAGTTCGGGTTAGAGATAAAAAAAATTGCTGGTAATGGAGGCCTTCCCTCATTCTGTTTGAACAAATGTCTCCTTAATTCTTGGGTTGTATCAAAGGTCCTTTAAGGAACAGGTGCTCCTCAGCAAAACTCCTAAAATGAGTAGCCCGATGCTACAAATGACTCGTCTTTCATCTAATTTTGTCTTCTTTTTCATCTTCACAAATCCTCTTCTGTACTCTAACATAAAGAGTCTTAGATAAAATTTATTTCCTCACTTTGTTAGCAATTCAAAGCATTTGTTTTTAAGCAAATTTTTTTAGTAAATCAAAGAATACCACGCTAATTGGAAAACAAAAAACTTTTAGGTTAGAAAAATGCTTAAAAAATGTCGATGATATAATACCGTGGCACTAAGATCGCTCGGTCTGACATGAGGAATGAAGATAACCAACTGTAGCACAAATCAAATACCAAAATACTGCGCAGTAGTGCCAAGATCACTTTGTCTTATCCCGAGGAATGAAGACAACCAGCAGTGGCACAAAAATTGACTTATTGAGCACAAGTCAAAAATCAACATACCACTATACCATGATCACTCAATCTGAACCAGGAATAAGGAAAACCAACCATAACACTAAGATCTCCCGACTGAGCACAAGTCAAAGATTGATAGACAGTAGCGCCAAAATCATTTGGTTTGACCCTATGAATGAAGACATTCGGCCACCACACCAAGACCTTTCTATTATATCTGAGGAATGTAGAAAACTAGCCAAGGTGCCAAGATTGACCGATTGAGCACTAGTCAAAGATCAACTGACCATAGAGCCAAGATTATCGGGTCTGACCAAGGGAATAAAGAAAACCATCCATGTTGCAAAGATGGACCAACTGATTACAAGTTAAAGACATTAAAATTACAATGTCAAAATTACCCGGTCTGACCTGATGAATGAAGAAAGCTAGTTGTGGTGCCAATATCTTCCAACTGTTCACAAGTCAAAGTCCGACATATCACGAAGCCCAAATTACCCGCTCTGACCTAGGTAATGAAAACAATCAGCTGTGACACTAAGATCACCTGGGTGAGCACAAATCAAAGACTAGCATACTGAGATGCCAAAATTATCTAGCCTGACCCAGGAAATGAAGACAACCAGCCGTAGGACCATGTACAAGTAAAAGACTAGTATACCGCGACATCACGATCGCCAATCTAACCCAAAGAATGAAGAAAAACAATCATGGTGCTAAGATCATCCAAATAAGCATAAATCATGGATTGGTAGTCTGTGGTGCAAAGATTAATTGGGCTGATTTGGGGAATGAAGACAGCTAGTTGTCGCCACCAGACCGTTGCTGCCATCGTTGCTAATTCTCCTTAATTGTTAAATGCTTTTTGGTTATTGATATCATTGCTGTTAAGGAGTCATCATTTTGTTTATCTATTATTTTGCCCTAATTTCCAATTAACTTATTATCTAAGACCACACAAATGACTTTAAAATATTAAAAAAACTCAAAGAAGGAAAATAGGCAAATGAAAATAGAAAACAGAAAAGTTTGAGAAGAATTTCATTGTGTTTAATTTTGAGAAAGAACTCTAGATTGTTTGACTTTTAAGATTCTCATGCAAAGTAAACCACATGAAAAGATTTGTAACCAGAGATTTAGACATGATTCATAATCTGCGCTTCAAATTCTCCTACAAGAGCAAGCTTCTATGGTTAATTACATTTTAAGAAGTTAAAACTGCTTATGAAAACTCTTGATTAAGGTTAACATTTGTTCTCTAAAAGTTTTTAAGTGTTAAGATCAAGGAAATAAATGTCAATGCTCATTCATGAAGGTAAGAGATTTCTAGGACTCCAGCACTACTCTAAGAGTTTTGTTTTATTTTATTTTGGTCATTTTGTTTTGTTTTTGTTATTTTATTTTTGTTGTTTTGTTTTATTATTTTGTTTTGGTTTCTTGAGATCCATTTTTGAAGCTTTAAAATGTCATCCCTGCAAAACAGTGTTAGCACACCCTAATAACATGTAAAGTAAATATAAAACACAAATTGCCTTATGTCTTCAACAATCCTGGAAAACAAAGTTAGTATAAAATTATGTCTAACTTGTTGATTTAGTTTGTTAAATTTGTAATTTTTTGATGACCTGGTCAAGATGCCTATGACTCCATTGTCATGGATCATCAAGGTATTCAAATCTACTTAGTTCGAAAGGTAGTTAAATAGGACTGGATGTTTTTTGCTAGCAACCACAGATTGCATCATCCAAGAGATCTTCGTAGATCTAAACTTTGGGATTCAAGTTGTATTTGGTGATTTTTGTTAATTAAGGTTTCACTTAAGTTTTAGTACTTTTTGGGTTTTAAGAGTTTAAAAATTTTAGGTTATTTACGACTTATTAGCTGATTAAGTTTTGTCATTTTATATTTTTAATTTTGTTTGGGATGACCCAATTAGGATCCCATGGTTTAGTTTTCCCTGGTCATTTGGTTTGCGGTTTGATTACTCATAAGTGACTGGAAGATATTTTGCTAGCAACCATTGGTTACCTCCTTCAAAATATCTTCTCAAATGAGGTTTCATTTTAGGGTTAGTATCTTTTAAGGTAAATTTTTAGATCATTTGTGTTTTAGATTAATTGTTGTCAAGTTGAACTAACCTAACATAATATTCCAATTAGCTTGAGTTAGCTTAAATTAGATTAGCATTTAGTTTTTAGGTGATTTTAGCTCAATTTAGTCTGGACTTATAATTTTGGGTTACCTAGGTTAAATTTGGGCTGAACTAAAGGTTTAAAGTCACTTAGGTTCAATTTGAGTTGAACCTAAGGTTTAGGATAACTTAGGTCCAATTTGGGTTGAACATAAGGTTTAGGGTCACATAGGTACAGTTTTGGTTGAATCTAAGGTTTAGGGCCACTTATGCTCAGTTTTAGTTGAACCAAAGGTTTAGGGTCAGTTAGGTTCAATTTGGGCTAAACCTGACTTAGGTTCAGTTTGGGTTGATCCTAAAGTTTAGGGTTACTTAGGTTCAGTTTGGGTTGATCCTAAAGTTTAGGGTTACTTAGGTTCAGTTTGGGTTGAACCTAAGGTTTAGGTTAAGTTTAAATTAGCTTAAGCTTGAGATAAATGGGTTAAGTTTACGGATTGGGAGTAAACCTAATTTGGTTAAGGCTTTTGGTTGGTTTACAATTAATTTAATTGAAGCTTCAATTAAACCTAATAGGTCAAATGTAAATTAGACTTAATTATGGTCTAGGGTTATTTAAGCCTAATTTAAGTAAGGCTTAAGAGATTAATTATGCATAATGTGGTTTAGACTTAGTTAGGATTGAAAGTTACTTAAGTCTAATTTAAGTATGGCTTAAGAGATAAATTAAGTCAAATGTGGTTTAGAATTAATTAGGATTTTGGGGTTAATTAATCTTAATTTAGGCAAGGATTAAAGGTTTAATTAGGTCTAATTAGGGTTACACCTAATTAGGGTTTAAGGTTGATTAAGCATAAGTAAGGCTTAATGTTATAACTAGGGTTAAACCTAATTAAGGTTTAAAGGTTAATTAAATCTAATGTAAGTAAGGCTTAAATGTTTAATAAGTTATAATTAGGGTTAGACCTAATTAAGGTTTAAAGGTTAATTAAGCCTAATTTAGGTAAGGCTTAAAGGTTTAATAAAGTTTAATTAGGGTTAGACCTAATAAGGGTTTAAAGGTTAATTAAGCTTAATTTAGGTAAGGCTTAAAGGTCTAATTAAGTTTAATTAGGGTTAACCTAATTAGGGATTAATGGTTAATTATGACTAATTTAGGTAAGGTTTAAGGGTTTAATCAAGTCTAATTTGGGTTAGACCCAACTAAGGTTTAAAGGTTAATTAAGCCTAATTTATGTAAGGCTTAAAGGTTTAATTAGGTTTAATTAAGGTTACACCTAATTAGGGTTTAAAAGTTAATTAAGGTAAATTTAGGTAAGGCTTAAATGTTTACTTAAGGTTTAATGGTTAATTAAGCCTAATTTAGGTAAGGCTTAAAGGTTTAATCAAGTTTAATTAGGGTTAGACCTAACTAAGGTTTTTAGGATTAATTAAGCCTAATGTAAGTAAGGTTTATTGGTTTAATTACACTTGGACCTAATTAGGGTTTAATGGTTAATTAAACCTAACGTAAGTAAGGCTTAAAGGTTTAATTAGGTCTAATTAGGGTTAGACCTAATTAGGGTTAGACCTAATTAGGGTTTAAGATTACCTAAGCCTAACATAGGTAAGGCTGAAGGATTAGGTCTAATTTGGGTTAGACCTAATTATGGTTTAAATTTTAATTAAGCCTAATTTAGGCAAGGTTTAAAAGTTTAATTTTGTCTAATTAGGGTTACCCCTAATTAGGATTTAACGGTTAATTATGCCAAATTTAGGTAAGGCTTAAAGGTTTAATTAGGGTTAGGATTAGACCTACTTAAGGTTTAAAAGTTAATTAAGCGTAGTGTAAGTAAGGATTAAAGGTATAATTAGGTTTAGACTTAATATGGTTTAAATGTTAATTAAGCTGATGTAAGTAAGGCTTAAAGGTTTAAGTAGGTCTATTTAGGTTTAGACCGAATTAGGATTTAAGATTACAAATTCCTAATTTATGTAAGGCTTAAGTGTTTGATTAGGTATAATTTGGGTTATACCTAATTAGGGTTTAAAGGTTAGTTAAGTCTTATTTATGTAAGGTTTGAAGGTTTAATTAGGTCTAATTAGGGTTAGACCTAATTTGGGTTGAAAGGTTAAATAAACCAAATTTAGGTAAGGCTTAATTTTGTAATTAATTTAGGGATTTTTCTTGACTTTAGAAAAATCAGGGATCATTTCCAAGGGTGGAAGGAAAATTTCCTATGAATTTTAGAATTTTTAGAATTATAATTAATTTTTAGTAATTAAATTAATTTCAAAAGTAATTAATTATTAAAAAATTAAAAATAATTCATTAATCGTCAAATTTATTTTTGTTGTTTTCTCCTTGCTCTGCTGAGTTCAGAATTTTTCAATTTTATTTTTGTGATTTTTCCTTACAAAGTTATGATTTTTTAAAGTTTATTAAGATTTTTTGGAATCAATTAATTCAGAAAAATCCTAATTAACTACTTATCCGACACGGCGCCAATTCATTCTCGGATGGGTCGAAAATCCACATGGCAGTGTCTGATCTGGTGTCTTCCCTTCTGTGGTGTATTTGTTGGTTTTAATTTTGGATGTCCATTTCTAATACAAGGAAATGGACGACATGGGTTATTGTCTTCGTAGAACATTAACCCGAGTGTCGTTCATGATGAAACAAAAATTTCTCCCTCGATTCTCCATAGAATCTCATGGGATTGTTGACCTCACTTTTGGTTGAGGTTTAGTTTTTCCTCTTTAGTAGCCTAAGGTCTAGCCATAGGACTTTCCTATTGACTATTCCTAGAAGACTAGACAAAGAACCCTCACCATTAGAAATTTCAAACTCTTCTTTACTCAACTTGAAGTTCCACATATTGGTCATAACCTCTAGCACTTAGTAGGTGGGGTCACTATGGGGGAAACTCAAGATGAGTCACCCTTAGGACTGCTGGACCTTAGGATTGACCCTGGGTGTTGGTCTAGGGCTAATGCACTCACTTGAAATCATTTATACTCACAATCACTCATTACCCTAAACCTGGAACTTTTAGGCTTTGGTCCCTTGATACTTATGGGAGACTCCTGTAGGTGGTTCCCTAAACTCACTAGCCCTGGGCTAGAGTTTAGCTAAGACCACTACATAGAGGACCCAAAATGGGGTTTCCATTGGTCCATGGCTTATTGATGGTGGTTGGCACTCCAACTCTACCAAGATACCCAACCTACCCTTTTGCCCCTAAATTCCCCCAAATTACCTAGATGCCCTTGGGACCCCAAATCTACAAATCTAGCCAAAATACCCAACATGAGTCAAAAATCATTTTAAACAGTTTAAAAACACCCAAACTACCCAAAATCTCCAAATTGGCCAAATTACCAAAATACCCCTCTTTAGCCCAAAATTCCAAAAATTCCAAAAACCTCCCAAATATTCCCAATTTTATTTTTTTCAACTATCACAGGCCACAATTTAGCTTATTTGACCATCTTTTATCAAGACCCCCAAATTGCCCTTTAAAGGCCCATATTTTCCTCAAATTACCTCAAATGTATAGCCAATTGGTCTCCATTTACCCCAATTTAAATTCTAAACTCAAATTCACCCTTGATATGACCAATCTAGATCAAATCCAAGCTCAATTGGTCCATCATTTGGAACCAATTTTGATTTAAACAAAAAACCCAATTTTGGCCGTATGACTTGGTTCCACCAAATTGAACCCATAGCCCACTCAATTGGCCAAAATTTATGTTGAAGAATCTTCATAACATCCACATACATCAAAATTGACCTTAAATTGGCTTTGTTGAGACCTAAAATTCATTTTATTTCAACCTAAGTCCAAAAGCCCCAAATTTGCCCCAAATTGGCCATGCCTCAATATCTCACCAAATTGATGGCCTTAGCCCAAAAATTTCCACTCTATCCCTTCATGAAAAATCTTCACAACACATCCCTTGATCATGTGGACCATTTAATTTGGGCTTAGCCCAAAGCTAGTTCAACCTAGATCCATTTTTAACCCAACATACCCAAAATTGACAAAATTCTAAAAATCCCTCAAATTGACCTACCAATTGAACTCAAAATCACTTCAACACTTCACCAAAAATCTTCATAACAATCATCTACACAATGTTGATCAATCAATTGTTTGACATGGATAACCTAGCCGAAACCCAAAATTTGATCACTTGAACCCACATTGAACCCATGCATTAACAATGGCCTAACTACCTCAAAGTCATCAAATTAACTCAACCTCAGCCATTGGTTAGACCCTAAGACTGAGCAAAAACCCATGTAACCAAATAAACTAAGCCATGGACTAAAAGTAACCCAATTTAAGGGATTTTATTCCAAAAAATGCACATGCTTAAGATACCCTTACTAAAACTAAACCTCATTGCATTAAGTTGCTTTGACAGATTCCCATGGATGCCCTGAGCACCTAGCGACCTCCCTCTGCCATGGCCGGCTGGCCTAGTCGCCGGAGGAGCTTAAAACTGAGAGCCACCCCCATGGAACTTCACTCAAATCAAACCTAGAGGCCAGCTCAGCCAAACCAAATTGTAGAGCTCCTCTGCCCTCCACCTAAGCACCACAATGCACCCAAACATTTGCCCTGAGAGCTACACCATGGCCATTTTTATAAAAACTCACCTCCACGGCCATGGGAGGTGTGCTAAAAATTTCTCAGAGAAAGCCCCCCAAACTTCTCACAGAGCTTCTCTGAGATCCCCTCAGTGCAATCCATCCCTCTTCGCCCATTGAATTCTACTGTGGAAGCTCAATTTTGAGATGAAACCTCTGCCAAAAACTAGGATAAAGCTCATTACACTTCCAAAGTCCACCAAACTTTAATTACTTGTGCCCACACCTTCACAACTGAGAAAGAGGCCAAAGCCCCACAAAATCGCCCTCTGAAATAGCCTCCACAATAGCTCTAGACAAACACCCAAATCCAGCCATGATCGAAATCATATCTAGGCCTCACACCAAGACTAGAGACTCAATTCCTAGCTTCTTTATATCATAACGAACGTGCCGAGATCCTCTGATCGAAGCTTAACTTCTCAGAGCAAAGGTATAAAACTTCTCTTCCTCCCGAGCCCATTTTGATTCTCCATTTAATTAGGCTTAATTTACTTGCATGATTATCGTATGGATATGTTTGTCTCACTTAGACGAGTCCATAGGATCAAAGCTGAAGTGATTTGGTTGAGTCTAGGTCGAGATCTTAAGGTTTTAGTGTGGACAGTCACAGGATCACTCTATCGGGGATGATGACGAGGAGCCATTTGATCAAGCGTGTATCGAATGGACGGAGGAGATCGAGGCGGACAATGCTTCGGAACATAAACCATGAGCCGAGTTAGTAGCTACGTGGATGGCGACATCCAAACAGAGTGCACCACGCGTGCCTTCGGAGCTTCCTAGGATCTAGACACCACACACTGTTTAAATAGATAAATAGGGATTTTTCTTATTTATTTAAATATCCCCAACTTAAAAAATTCATATCTTGGTGTACAAAAATCACAAAAATAAAATAAAAATACCCTCTTGCTCAACGAAAAGAGGGAAATAATATGAAAATAATTTTAAGTCCATGTGATGCATATTTTATTTTTAATTAATTAAATGTAGATTTGAATCTTTTGATTCTCCATGCATGTAGACTTATCAGCATAGCTTGAATTTTTGGCATGTTGTAGCCTCTGTCAAGGGAAACAGTCTCTGATTTTTCCAAAGTCAGAGGATGTCCCTAGGCAGAGAATCACATTTTTCAAGTTTATATGCATTATTTGCTTAAAATAATCATATAAATTATTATGTTGCTTATAAAAATCTAAGAAAATTTTTGAAGGTTTACTAGAACCAGAGAACCCTTAAGAAAATTTTTCATAAGCCAAGTCATTCAAAATACACCTAAAGCTTAAAACTTTAAAAATCAAAATATAATTGGCATAAAGTTTTAAGCTAAAGCTTGTTAAGGTTATTTGATAACTTAAATTGATTTTTCAGTTTAAATAACATTTTTGGCATAAAAATGATTTTTAAAAATCAAAATATAACTGGAAAAATTATAAAACTTGGTTTTTTGAGTTCTCTGTGATTAGGGATATTTTCTAAAATTAAAATGATATTAAAAATAAAAACTTAATTTTTAGCCTATTTTAAAAATTTAAATAATTAAAAAATTCATAAAAATCACAAAAGTATTAAAATTCATGGAAATGTTATAAATTATTTTCTAAGCACTTAGAAGCAATTGTAATATTTTTCCTAGTTTTCTAAAAAAAGATATTGAATTTTAAAGCTTAAAAAATGATTTTTAAAGGCTAAAAATGGATTTTCATTAAGAATAATTTGAATAAATCAAATAAAATTCAAAAAAAATATAAACTCTTCTCTACCAAGTTTTCTGACTTTATAGAGATTTTTCAAAAATATAAAACTTAATTTTACCAATTTAAAATATTTTATTTAATTAAATACCCCAAAAATTAAAATAATTCTTAAAATTCAAATAAAATTCAAAAAATCATGAAATTTGGTCCAAAGGCTTCCTAAGGCTAGGGATACCTCTAGTAAAAATTTCAAGGTATTAGGATTTACCTTGGTCAAGTTAGGAGTTTTCTTTGAAAAATACTATTTTTACATGAAAATAATTATATAAAATAAATTAAATCTTGCAAAATCACATTTTCTACTCTGATGTCTTAATTGACCCATGAATGAGTTAGGATAAAAATTTTAAAGTCATTTAAATTGAATTTTACAAATTATGAAGTGTTAGAGCCTTAGGGGAAAATATATAATTTTGGAAATTTAGCCTTAATTAACATTTAGGCTTAATTTAAAGAAGGAAATGGGTAACCTCTGATCTTAATTTGGATCTTTGAAACATAAGGGGTTAATTGGTAGAAACCAACCTCACTTTCCCAATTGAAAAGATAAGTTAATGAATTTCTAAATTATTAAAATTTGAAAGTTTATTAAAATAACATGAACCTAAGGCTTAGGGGTATGACTTTTGAAGTCAATAACTCATCAATTTAATACCCCTATTTTAATTTTCAAATAAAGTTCAAATCATGAATTATGACCACCTAAAGCTTAACCTTTTCAAAACTAATTAGGACACTCACCTAGGTCTTAAGGGCTTAGTGGTGACTTAGGCTAAATCAAGTTTCATTTAAATGAGGATTTGAAAAGTAAACATCACTTAAAATTAAAACAACTTTCAAACACTACAAGCCCAATTATAACCAAAATTTGGCTAAGTGTTCCAATAACACTAACTTGCCTTTTTAAGGTCTTCACCCACACAATTTTCAAAATTAAATTTCATATGATAATTACCTTACTCTGAGAGATAATTGAGACATCAATGTTCATTGAGCATTAGGGTGTTTTATAGAATGAATTATTAAGCAGCATAATAAGTTTAAAAGAACTCGGGATTTTCCACCAGGCAGCGAGAGAGTAGCACATACCTGCTTCTTTCTCTAGATCTGTTGGATACCTCAGAAATCTACTAAACTTAATATGTTTTGCTTGGCAACATTATACTTAATTAAACTCCTAAGGACCGACCAAAATATGATTTAAGGTTAGATAGGTCGACAAAATTTTACTTCCCTATCTAACATAAACTGCCTTAACATGCCTTTTGAGTTTCAGGTGGTGGAACGAGAAGACTCGCTATGTTCGCTTTTGCAGTTTTCAGCGTTATCTTTCTTGTACTTTCATACTGTGCTTTTATACCTTCAAACTCACATGCTAAACAACAACGCCATCCTGCATGAAAACTAAAACTATCAGGATAGCCACAAAACCAAAACCAAAACCAAAACTAAAACTAAAATCAACCAAGATAAAATTCATTGCCACAATTATCAAAATATAAAACAACTCTAAATTTAATCACAAACATCACACAAAACTACAATTGCAATTAAATTAAGACATCTTTATAGGATGATCGGGCCTCGGAGGAGGTAACCTACAGTTTCTAACGAGGCTTCTCACGGTCTAAATGAAATTATGGAACTCATTAAGTTGAGTTTAGTAAATTCATTTGGACTAAGTGAATCCAATAGTAAATAGTGGTGCTGGAACGAAGGAACCATGGGATCCTAACCGGTGTCGCTCTAATCAACTTTAATATGCCCTCCTCATAAATTTTAAAGAACTTTAACCATAGGGCCACCTGATTTGACATCATAACTTGACACACTAGAAAACTCAAACTCATCTTGACAAGGACCTTGGAGCTAGCATGGTGGGTAATACGGCCATCTTCAACAGCAAAACATGTCTTCCCCACCTAAACCAATCATCCTTCCTTAGTCTTAAACAACAAAGCCATAGGACTTCGAGGTTGCTTGCTTACGCAACGTAAATCCTCATCTTATCTTTAGGCCTTCGTATAGCCCTGCTATAAAATATAAGCCCTAACTCGTCTTAAGAGTCCGAGGTTGTCGTTCGTCATGACGTAAACCCTCACATCTTCGAGGCTATTTGTCTGATAGTTTCACACGAATGTAAGCCCTAACAAATAAAATTGTCAGGATGAAACACCTAAATATTTCTCCTCAAAACTGAAGCCAAACATTAGGATAGCTTGGGAAGTCACCGAGGTTCTCCTCTGGATCCATGACATCCCCTAGTTTTCTTCCTTTGGACTCTACAACAAAATGTTCCAAAATTGAACCAATCCTCTTTCACACATATACGTCCAATCTCATTGAAAAATTCTACCCTTTAAAACTCCTTGAAGATAATATTTTCTGATTTTTATCAAGAGTTTTCTTAAGTGACTTTGGTCATTCAAGATGTAATTAACTATAGGGGCTTGCCCTTATAGGAAGCATGTTCGAACCCAGCTAAATATAAACCCTATTTAATTCTTTATATGAAATAGGAGAACTTGTCCGCAAATATAAAGGTCTCACAGACCAAATGGATGTCATTTATTCCTTAGTTTATTTGATCAAACCTCATCCTTAAGTCTTGTGTTTATCCTTTGGGATAGATACAGAATTTGAGGTTCAACGCTCTTTCATTTGTACTATGAAAAATATGAGGTCAGTTTAATTTCATATTTTGCTAAAACTAAATATATATGTAAATTAAACGTCCATCCGAAGCGGGCAACGTGACTTCGATTCCGGTGACCGACAGCTTCTTACGGGCAACTCTCCATCCAAAAATAGCGCCGACAGCTTCTGGCGACTCCGCTGGGGACAAGCTTTTCTCTCCATACAAATCAAGAGATATTATCTTCACACCATCAGTAATATGTCCATGTTCCTCTTGGACCAAATTACCCTTCTTCTATTGGTATAATTTACCCATTTCTGTCTTGGGAAAATACGGTTAACTCTTAGGACTTCAGGACTAGCTGTTTAACTATCATTGAACAGAGGGCTTCAGAAGGCCATTAAGGACTCTTTAAATTTTCATGTGGGGTCGGCCCCCCAATAGGTGTGTCGGTGGACTAGTTCCACCTGGGCATTGTCTATCACTAAATAAGTCTTGCACTGGGTCCTAAAATACTTCACATCTCCGTTCTAATTTGATTTCCTATTCTGTAAATGAAACCAAATCGTGTTGTGCTGCGCGCGTCTTGAAATTTTCTTATACTACTTAAGGTTTACACTTTTTCTTAAATAAGATTTTAAAATACCCATAAATTAAGACCCGCCCGGTCTATAGATCAACCTTTACTTTTAGTGCTTGCACTAAAAATTATGAGGTTTTTGGCCATATAGCTAACCCCGAAACTTTCTGTTTTAAAGCCTGCTACAATGGCCTACCCAATGCTCACCTTTTCCTGCAACCTGCCAACGAGCCACGAAGCCGGTAATCTCGCTCGTACCATCAAATTTGAAGCTGAATTTGAAGATCTTGAGGTCATCATCGGGAAAGCCCCATTTGTAGTAATGAAGATCACCGCATCGGAAATACAGGAACCATCTGCAGAATTTAGCCTGAACTGCCTTCAAGACTTCCCTGCCTGCAAGAAGTCTAAAACTACTGCAGTCATGACACCCACCAAACCTGTTAGCCCCGCTGCTGCTAAGGGGAAAGAAGTAATGATTATTGAGAATCCAACTGAGGGATTAACTGTCCCATCACCCGTGTTTGAAATCGGATCAAGGTCAAGGACTGTACCGCTGACCCGAACTCAAAAGAGGAACCACAACAAAAAATTTTGGAGGGCCATCAAAGCCCAGACTCCCAAGGAGACACCCGTTGAGGAGGAGCCTCATCAAGTTGAAGAAGTGTTACTAGAAATTTACCCACTGCTACGAGGGAGCAGATTCCATCCTCTGACGGATACCAATGGATACGAGAGTCTTCGGAAACTCGTCGCCGCATTACTACCACTTCTTGAACACGGTGAGGAGAGAAAGAAGTTCACTGCTATCACTCAAATTAGTGCAATTTTCAGAAGACTAGCTACCAAAGAAGAATGTTCAGTTAGCGAGTTGCTTAAACGAGTGGGAGATGCAATTTCCCCTCGCATGAAGAAGGAAATTTTGAAGGGCATCAAGTCCGCCAGACTGTCCCACAAGACAACTGGAATTCCACCTACTTGCATCACCGTTTGGTTCCTTTTAGGGAACAGATTTGATACGATAATAATTACTACTGATTACACTGCCACCAAGACCACGACCGTCAACCGGTTAAGTCAAGACCGGGTCCAAAATTCTTACCCGTCATCCATTATGAAGATACTCCTACATTCCCAAAGGGAAAGACAAGACAGTTATCTGGCACTGTAGCCGGTCTACACCACGGGGAGCATACTTTCCCTTGACATTCCGATGTTTCTACTAAGACACTCCGTCCTAAGACATCATTGTCAAAAAAGAAAAAGGTATGGGTACCCAAGGTCGCCGCACCAATACAGTCCAGTGAGCCCACGAGACAGAAAATGAAACCAGGGTCTGAGATATCTAATATCATCGCAACAATAGCAAGCGAGATGAAGGAACAAGTAGAGGATGTTCATCAGGGTCCTCCAGATCTTAAAGCGATCAAGGAATCGATAATTGAAGAGAAAGTTGAGAAAATCAGGATCGAGATTTTTGAGTTAGCTCGAGAACACAGAGTTTATGTCGATAACAACGATGAAAATTTTGATTACAATGATTACTTGGAGGAAGATTTCATGGATGTCCATGTAATCAAAACAAGAGCCACCACATCTGCGCGTGAGGCTCAACCTCACACTGAAGAGAATGTCGTAGATGAATTGCGTAGGGCTTCCCTCCTAAAGGATGAACAAGTTAGTCTACTGGAGAAAAAGAATAGAAGAGATGACCGCAACCATGACTGATGTGGCCACTATTCAGAGGCAATCCCAAGTACCACAATTGGCATCTCCAGAGATAAATCAGCCAAAAATCATACACATCACAGATGAAAGGAGAGAGGTTGCTTCAGTAAACAGAGACAAGAAACATAGAAAGGATTTTCGATCAAGTGCCATGCTAAAAAAGAATTCAAGCAAATGGTTGATCAAGTGTGGGATGCCTTAACCCAATCTAACGGTGGTGCATTGGTTCTAAAGGGTAGGCCTTTCCCGGAGGAACTCGATGCTGTGCCTTTTCCCAAGGGTTTTGTGGCCCCAAACTTCAAGATATTTGATGGGACTAGGAATCCCAGCAGCATATAACACATTTTTGAGCCAGCTGTGGCAACACGAGAAATAGTGAAGCTCTACTCTTCCAGCAGTTCGTCAGCAGCTTGTCAGGAATTGCTTTTGACCGGTACGCTGACTTGCCCAATGGGTCAGTTAAAACATTTTTTGAGTTGGAACACATGTTTATGAAAAGATTTACTGGGGCACAACATCATGTGTCTATTGGAGAGCTCATGATGGAAAAGCAAAAGCCTAATGAGACTCTAGTAGATTTTATTTTGAGGTGGAGAAACCTTAGCATGAAATGTGAACCTCTGCTACAGGAACATCATGTGATTGAAATTCTACTCAAGAGAATTCATGGTCCAGTAGCTTTCATGCTCAAGGGACTCACCATCAAATCGTTTGAGAAGCTACTCAGTAAAGCCAACAGTCTTCAATAGGAGATTAAGCACATGGAGTCGCATGAAAAGGCTAAGGTGACTAGAGTGTTCGAAAAGAAATCAAGATTAGTAGCGACCGCCGAAAAAGGAAAGCAGCCAATAAAGATATATGCAGAAGAGCATCGCTAGGCTTCGTCATAATACTCTTAGAAACATAATAGTCAATCTAACCAGTGATCGCCTCAAGAGGGATCACCTTGAGCATGGGATAAGAAAATGTCCCTGTCAGAGCGACGTAAGACGGTGTATTCTTTCAAAGATGAAGCTATACCTAAAATATTTAGAAGTCTGATGAAGAAGCTAGAATTTAAACTACCAGATCCAAAGAAGCCCGAAGAGGTGGATAACAAGAATGAACCACATTATCGCCCACACCACCGGTTGCTCGGGCACACTATAGAAAAATGCTTCGTCTTTAAAGATTGGCTCGAGAGGATCCTTAAAGAGAAGAACATAAAAATCCCGAAAGAATATTTAAAAGTACTTGAAAAAGGTTCCATAAATATGATTTCGGCTGAGCCAATCTCCCCAATCGATCCGTATACTGGAACAGATGGATGGAGTACAACGTGGGATGAACTCAAGAAGGTCCTTAATTAAATACAAGATTCATCGAAACAAGCTTCTACAAATATTCAAGAAGAATGGAATGAAGTCTAGAGAAGATCATCTAAGAAAATACTAAACAAGATCCAGTCTGCATCAAAACAAGCCTCCACTCAGAGTCCTCAACATATCAAGTCTGAGATGAAGGTTTCGCCAGAAGATCCGTCATCGTCAGAGACAAAGAAGAAGAAGAAAAGCATCACTACAAAGATTGATAGCACGAGGGATAGGATAGGGGTTGCCTCTACTAGATTAGTTGTCTCGGATCCGAGGAAGAAAATCCTTGAACCCCCCTGACTTTGTATGATTATCTTTTTGTCCCTCCGGGGTTTTATGAATATAATGAGTGTGATTTCAGCTATGTTTTAACTATTTCTAGTGATAACGCAACTGATCATGCCCAATCTAGTTTCGATCTAGATCCCTAAAATGATCCTTAAATCGCACCCGAGCCTGATGAACTCGTTGTCAAGTCCAAAGAAGACATCAATGACACCGCTTACGATAGCACCGATAACGATGAGCCAATCCTCGAGCATCACGGTACAACTCTTACCATCAACTTAGATCTTTTTGACAAAGAGGAAAAGACACCAAAAGATTCAACATTGATCTCTCAAGAAGAAGAAATCTTAGAAGTTAACTTAAGGAACGGAAAAGTGTTACCACCAAGGACAGCTCCAACAGATAAAGGAAAGCAAATAATGACCTGAAAAGAGATACCCCCACCTCCACCAGTGGGAGAACCACATAATCAAGATAAAATTGGAGGATCATACAAAGTAGACTACAATGTGATAGCTCATCTTAGGAAGTTGCCGGCCCGATTAAGCATCTACGACGCTCTGATCCTGTCAAAGGAGATGAGAGAGTCTCTCGTTACAGCTTTGCTTGACCCAAAAATTTGCTTAGCTCAGTTGGCCAGCACATTCTCAGATGAAGTTTGTTTGTTGAAAGAACAACTTGGGGTAACCTTCACAGATGAAGACTTACTGCTCGGTACCGCCGACCACAATTATCCGCTCTACATCTCCGTCAACATCGGCAGTTTTGTGTTGTCCAGAGTTTTAGTAGATCCTGGAGCATCTCTTAACTAGATGACCCTACAAACATGGGCCTATTTGGATATTGAAGCACAAGAACTTACGACCGATAAAATGATGCTAAGAGGATTCAACCAAAAGGGAGAAAGAGCCTTCGAATCAATTAGATTACTTATGAAGGTTGAAGAACTCGTGACAACGACTAAATTTCATATCATCAATGTCAAGACCACTTTTAACGCTCTACTGGGTCGACCATGGATTCACAAACGCAAAATGGTTCTATCATCTCTGCACCAGTGCATCAAATACTGCAAAGATGGTCAAGAAAATTGCATCAAAGGAGACCTACAACCATTTTCAGTGCATGAAGTTGGTATCCATGAAGATGCTACCAACTATGCCTCTCCAAAGAAGACTGTCTTCTCTCGTAAAGTTATCACAAATAAAGAAGAAGATTCAGAAGAATTACAAAGAGGATGCCATTCAACTCCGCTTCATCAATCTTCCACCACTCCCTTACAACGAGTTGGTGAAAGTTCTTTTAGTTCGCGCACCCGAGGTCGAGGCCGGGGATGTGGACGAGGAAGGATCAATTTAATTGTTGAATGGACTAGGCCAACCATCAACATTGGTAATGAAGCCAGTTATGAAGATGACGTAATGATGACAAGACGGAAGAAACTTTAGTACGAGATATCCTTAGAGATACAGGAAAGAATGAATATGAAACAATGTATGATCAGATAAACCACTATGTGAATGCTATGACCCTCACTCTGATTCTCTCTCAAAAGGTCGAGAGTTTAGAGGTCAAGGAAGTCTATAGTGCTGGTTCAAAATCGATCAAATTTTACCATGCTTCTACCTCTACTGAGCTTGAAAAACATGCAAATTTGGATGATGATTCTAATGAATTAATGGAATTGTCTTTTGGTTACTTCTTGCCTTATGTTCAAAAGTCAGGGACACTTACCAAAACAAATGTCAAAAGATAAATTTTAACTTTTTGAAAAATTATGGAATAGTAAAAGTCGAACTCCAAATTCAAAAGAGGGTCCGGATTTGTTTCAGTCGGACCAGTCGATGATTCTGAATTTTGCATGATTGTTGCTGGTGAGTTAGAAGAGGATTGCCTCGATATAGAGGATGAATCTAATGATCAACTAATAGAAGATGCTCCCCCAAAATTTGAGGAGGAAATTAAATCTACCGTTGATGAATTGAAAGAGATTAACCTCGGGACTGAAGAACGACCCCGACCTGCATTTATATGTTCTCTACTAAATGATAAAGAATCTGAAATGCCAGGACTGTCAGCAGAGGTTACAGTTCATAAACTCAGGGTGGACAAGAGTATAACCCCAGTAAAATAGGCTCTCAGGAGAATGCGACTTGAAACAGAACAACAAGTCATCGCCGAGGTGAAGAAATTAATAGATGCCAACTTTGTGAAAGAAGAGCAGTACCCCATATGGTTGGCTAATATTGTACCTGTTAAGAAGAAAAATGGACAGATCTGTGTTTGTGTTGACTTCAGTGTTTTGAACAAGGCATGTCCAAACGACGAGTTTCCATTACCCATACCAGAGATGATGGTGGATATCGCTTCAACACATGAAATTTTCTCCTTCATGGACAAATTGTCGGGATACAACCAAATCAAGATGGCTCTCGAGGATGCACCACTTACAGCCTTCAAAACACCAATTGGAATTTTCTGCAACACCGTGCTGTCGTTCGGCCTAAAGAATGTCGGAGCAACATATCAGCGTGCAACGACGAAGATTTTTGACGACCTCATTTACAACCAAGTAGAATTCTACGTAGATGATTTGGTCATCAAAAGTAAAAAAAAATATACCATTTGTATGATTTTAGGATTGTGTTTGAACAGTTACGACGATATGACCTTAAAAGGAATCTCTTAAAGTGCACCTTTGGCGTACCTCTGGGAAATTTTTGGGATTCGTTGTTCATCATCGGGGTATCGAGATCGACCCGGATAAAATGAAAGCTATCTTAGAAATGCCTTCTCCTAAAACCTTGAAACAACTACGTTTCTTCCAGGGGAAGTTGGCATATCTGAGATGCTTTATTTCTAATCTCTCAGGTAGGTGTCAGCCTTTCTCGACATTAACTAAAAAGGACGCCAAATTTATTTGGGAAGAGAAATGCCAGCGGGCCTTTGAGGACGTTAAACAATATTTAATGACACCTCCTGTCTTGGTAGCCCCTATCCTAAGGAAACCGTTGATACTTTATGCCGCGGCCTTAGATGACTCTCTTGGAGCCCTCTTAGCTCAAGTCAATGATGAAGGTAAATAAAATGCACTCTACTACTTGAGTTATCATCTAATACCGATGGAGAGAAGGTATCCACATATTGAGAAGAATTGTCTGGCGTTAATTTTCACCACCCAAAAGCTTAGACATTACATGCTTTCTCATAAGATTACCCTAATCTCGAAAGTTAATCCATTGCAATGTCTGATGACCCGACCAACACTCTCTGGACGTTTAACAAGATGATCAATGATTTTATTGCAATTTAATATAACTTTTATTCCCCTCTGTGCTATCAAGGGACAGATACTAGCAGACTTTCTCGCTGCACACCCACTGCCAGCTGGGTCCTCTCTCAACGACGAGTTACCGGATGAGCAAATATTACAAATGGAATTCCCCAGCGCAAAACGCAGAGAGATGTACTTCGACGGTGCTTAGTCAGCCAGAAAAGATGAAGGGTCAAACACAGTTATACCAGGAAAAGCAGGGATCGATTTGATCTTTATCACACCGGATAAGCGTATGTTGAGGTACTCATTCCACCTGACAGAGCCGTGCACTAACAATGAAGTAGAATATGAAGCTTTAATCACCAAGTTGAATGTGGCAATCTCAATGGATATAACAAACATTGCCATCTATGGCGACTCCCAACTCGTCATCAAGCAAGTCATCGGACAATACAAAATTCTGAAACCAAGGTTAGCAGAATACCATTAGTACATGATGAAGCTCCTAGAGTAGATTCCTGATGTGACTTTCTACCTGATTCCTAGGGGAGATAATGCCCATGCCGACGCTCTAGCAAAACTTTCTAAGGAAATGACATGTCTCCCGGAGGATTCCATTGAAGTCACGGTGCAAGGAAGATGAGTCTTGTCTCAGATTGACTTCGAAACTCTACACAAGCTTGGAAAAGAAGAAACAATAAATACAATTGTAGACATCAACAAAGATTGGCGCAAGCCATTAATAGAATATTTCCATATTGAAAAGCTGCCAGAAGATAAGTCTGAGGCGCACCACATCACAAGAATGACCATGTCTTATGCCCTGATGGGAAACGTTCTCTACAAAATATCATTCAACTAGATGTGGCTACGGTGTTTGAGCAGAGCCGAAGCATAGAATATTATCAATGAGGTACATGCCGGATTGTGTGGCACTCGCCAGTCAGGGCCAAAAATGAAAATGAAGATAAAAAGACATGGACATTATTGGCGAGCAGTGATGTACGATTGCATGGATACAGCCAGAAAATGTCACCAATGCCAAGTGCATAGGGTGGTCTTACACCAGCCTTCGAATGTGCTACACCCAACTGTTGCCTCGTGGCCATTCAAGTGTTGAGGCACGGACATAATAGGTCCGATAGACCTTTCATCTTCCAAAGGAGACATGTTTATACTTGCTGCTACAGATTACTTCTTCAAATGGGTAGAGGCAGTCACGTCCTTCAATTTTTCAAAAGCCAAGTCGTCAACTGTTTCGGAGTACCATGAAGAATAATCTCCAATAATGGGACAGCTTTCAGAAGCACAAAGATCAATAATTTCATCAAAAAACATGGGATAGATTGTAGATACTCTATGATTTACTATCCTAGAGCAAATGGTCTGGCTGAGATTTTAAATTAAATATTGGTACAGATTTTGAAGAAGACACTGAATGAAAATAAAAGGGATTGACAAAACAAACTATTAGAAGCCTTGTGCGCCTATCAGATGAATTTTAGGACTCCCACTCAGTGTACACCCTATACGCTCGTACGGAGCCGACGCTATGCTACTGCTAGAAATCCAAACACCATCTCTCAGAGTCGCCGTTGCCAATCAACTCACAATGAAAGAAAGTGCAAAACTCATACTTGAAGAACTGGAAAGTCTCGAGGGAAAATGACTAGACGTACAAAAAAATTTGGAGCTTTACCGGACGAAGATGGTACAAGCCCTTGACAAATTGGTCCACCCA
>NEWO01000778.1:124994-153014 GCA_003013225.1 Phalaenopsis aphrodite | reverse complement strand
GAAAGTCTCGAGGGAAAATGACTAGACGTACAAAAAAATTTGGAGCTTTACCGGACGAAGATGGTACAAGCCCTTGACAAATTGGTCCACCCAAGAACATTCAAAGTTGGTGACCTCATACTTGTGCTTAAAAGGCATATTCTTGCACGTCGCAAAATAGGTGGAAAATTTGAGCCAACTTGGGTGGAACCATTTGTCGTTGAAAAGGTCTACACAGGAGGAGCCTACCAGTTTGTGGACTTCCAGGGCGAAAGAACTATATTACCAATAAATGGACAATATCTGAAAACCTATTGTGCAACCTGATGCTACTTGCCTCTGCTTGCTTTGAAATTTTAAAACTTTAATTGTTTTGGGGTTATCTATGTGGCCAAATGTCTATGATTGGGTCCAAATTTTGTAATTAATCTCAATATAATGAAAATTTTGAGAAAGAAATTTTAAATTTCAAATTTTCTCTTTTCCACTTTTGAGTATAATATTTCATTAAATTTGAATAAAATTCATACATAAAGTAAAAGATTCATTTCACTAAAACAAGCTATAGTTTTTTTCTTGTTCACAAGTTTCGGCCCACTGACATTTTTCCTGTCGTCTGTAGAAAAATGTCGGGATAGAGGCTGATCTTTGCTTTCAAAGATGGCTGGAGGCTTGCACTAAATGAGAAGATGGCGCCACAAGGCGGTACTATAGATTTCAACTCGGATTTTAACCAGGTTGACATGGACTACAAAGGTCCTCTCATGGATGTAGTGAGCTGCAAAGAGAAAGAGGGATTGCCTTCACTGCTGAGGGTGACTACTAAAGATAATGTATCACACAAAGGCAAGAATGTGATAACAGAGCAAGATCCAATGAAAGGGCCCAGCCGTCTGCCCTCCATGGTAGCTACACTTGTCGGGGACCTAGTAGCTGCCACTAACGAACAACTGCCAAGTAATTCGTTTCGCAGGACGCAACACAGGAATGCCAGCCACAAGAAGCAGAGAGCTTTTCTACGAAAAGAATGCAGACGTCAGAGAGAGATGAACCACTTGCTCACCCTTATTCTTGAGAGGCATATTTATGATCCAGACCTGAAAGAAACTTCTGCTAGTCTACCCACCACAGATGAAGAACCAAGATTCGTGACAGAGTCATATACACTTTCAGTTTTAGATTTTTTGTGCAAAGGTTGCCCGATGTGCACCGTTGAAATACCGGTCGAGACATTACCACGGGCATGTTTGTAGAATGTTCTGATTGCAATGTTCTACATTTACAACGTTTCAATACATTGGAAGAGTATAACTAAAGCACCGATGGGTCTCATACTTCAGATTTTATGATGGATGAGCCATACGTCCCACTAGGGACGGATCAGTATGTACTACGGACCCCAGGGTCGTACATCCCGCTAGATGCCAAGTCTCGTGTTTCAGATCAACCAGCGTTAGTTTGGGTTCCTGCGAATGCTCAAAGGGAGGAATGCCCGCAACAACTACCAGTACAATGGAGTACTACAAGATACGTAAAGTAATTAAAAGAGAATTTGAATTTTACGAAGAAGTTCAAGGAAAATTCTTCAACATACTGGAAGTCCTGGAGCTGTATACCAGGGTCTTCTCCGAGAGTGACGAAAGAAGCATTCTGGACTGCATCTTTGATTTGAGAGATAGAGACCGAGCGGGCATTCTCATGGAAAGAACATACACTGAGCCAAAGAAATGGATGAGAGGAAAAGGGAGAATCACCATTCAGTGCGGCTACTGTTATAACTTCACAAATGACAAACAGGGGAATCTGTCTGGGATCCTCAGACATGACCAAGTAGATCCACTACCACCATTGATAAAGTGGATGATCAAAAGAATGGTCAAATAGAGTATTTTGCCTACTACATGCATTCTAAATAGTTGTATTATCAACATCTACAAAGATGGTGATTGCATTCCTCCACACATTGATCATCATGATTTTGTAAGACCTTTCTGCACGGTCTCATTTCTGAGTAAGAGAAATATTTTGTTTGAAAAAGAAATCGATATCATCGGCCCTGGTGAGTTCAGAGGTTCTGTGGAGATTCCTCTACCAGTCGGTTCAATGCTCATTCTTAAAGGCAACGGTGCAGAATTTGCCAAACATTGCATTCCAGAGGTACGACACCGTAGGGTGTCTATGAATTTCCATAGGAAAGATGACAGCAAAATACCATATGGATTCCAGCCGGACCCGGAACTTGAAGAGCTACAACCGTACGAACTATGAGAGGGTTGCAACTCTAAGTACATGCGAAGGGAACTCTGATCCTGGAGCATGACTTAAAAGGTCTGCTTGATTAGGAGCTCGTCGTATCGGGTATAGATGGTCAGAGGGTTCACATTTTTTTATATAGAAACATGATATGTATATGATATATTCAGCCTATAATGTATTCATAGCATGAGATGCTCTGGATGTACTTCAACATGGACTATATATTGTACCTTTTTAGGTGTCAGCCTATGTTTGATCTGTAACATCTTTATTGAAGCAGATTAATGGAAATTTTCTCTCAAAAATGTGCTTTTTTTGTTAGTTGCCTTTTTGTGCGATGGATGAAAGCCACGAACCACACGTTGGTTCAGAATTTCAATGAACAAAGAACGAAACAACAAACCTTTAACAATAAATAAAATTTAAATAAAAATAATCACCAAAGAATAAACAACAAAACAAATTTCTTTTGAAAATCAACCAATTAAAATTAAAATTTAAAAGACATATTTTGAAAAATTAAATGTGATAGAGACAACAAGAAAAGAAAATGAATCTGTTGATTGGATTCTCTCATTTTTGAAGTTTCTTACTCTTTGTGCGTGCAACACATCCATCTTTATCTGCATTAACTATCTTCACATCCCCGCGGAATTTCACATTCTGCATAAAACCCTATGAAGCTCTATAAATCTTCTTCAACAAAATCAACCTTTTTACATGACACTTTCTACAAATTCAACATCACAAACTCTCTACACATGTGACTCTTGGGGTCAGTACCCAAATTTTGACTCCCCATGTCCGAGGATTGGTATAAGACCCCTCCACAGCTTCCAATTCTCTACTTACATCTTCGAGATAGGAGTAAGACTCCCCTTTATGGAACATCGCATCCTATTCTAAACACCTTTCAAGATTGGTGTAAGGCCCCTCCACGGCTTCNACATCTTCGAGATAGGAGTAAGACTCCCCTTTATGGAACATCGCATCCTATTCTAAACACCTTTCAAGATTGGTGTAAGGCCCCTCCACGGCTTCCAATTCTCTACCTACATCTTTGAGATTGGTGTAAGGCCCCTCCACTGCTTCCAATTCTCTACCAACATCTTCGAGATAGGAGTAAGACTCCCCTTTATAGAACATCACATCCTATTCTCAACACCTATCGAGATTGGTGTAAGGCCCCTCCACAACTTCCAATTCTCTACCGACATCTTCGAGATAGGAGTAAGACTCCCCTTTATGGAACATCGCATTCTATTCTCAACACCATTCGAGATTGGTGTAAGGCTCCTCCACGGCATCCAAATCTTTACCTACATCTTCGAGATTGGTGTAAGGCCCCTCCATTGCTTCCAATTCTCTACCTATATCTTCGAGATAGGTGTAAGACTCCCCTTTATGGAAGATTGCATCCTATTCTTAACACCTTTTGAGATTGGTGTAAGGCCCCTCCACAGCTTCTAATTCTCTACCTACATCTTCGAGATAGGAGTAAGACTCTCCTTTATGGAACACCTCATCCTATTCTAAAACACCTTTTGAGATTGGTGTAAGGCCCCCCCACGGCTTGCAATTCTCTACCTAAATCTTCGAGATTGGTGTAAGGCCCCTCCACGACTTCCAATGCTCTAACTACATCTTCAAGATAATAGTAAGACTCCCCTTTATGGAAATCGCATCCTATTCTCAACACCTTTCGAGATTGGTGCAAGGCCCCTCCACGGCTTCCAATTCTCTACCTACATCTTTGAGATAGGAGTAAGACTCCCCTTTATAGAACATCGCATCCTATTCTCAACACCTTTTGAGATTGGTGTAAGGCCCCTCCACCGTTTCCAATTCTCTACCTAAATATTTGAGATAGAAGTAAAACTCCCCTTTATGGAACATCACATCCTATTCTCAACACCTTCTGAGATTGGTGTAAGTCCTCTCAACGACTTCCAATTCTCTACCAACACCTTTCGAGATTGGTGTAAGTCCCGTCAACGGCTTCCAATTCTCTACTCACACCTTTCAAGATAGGAATAAGACCCCCATCGTGGCATCCTACTCTCAATCATCGAAGTCATCACCTACACACTGATTCCCATCCTTTATAAATACCTGAAGTTTCATAACTCAAAATTCACTCTCCGATCCGTAGCGAGAGTCCCTACGCCTTGATTTCAATCAGACAATCATCTGCTAATATCCCTAGCTGAAACAAATCACACACAACTCTACACATACATCTGGGTCTGTTGACTTAAGAGTTTGTATTGGTTTTTGTTGATCTCGTCGGTCAACGCCAATACGCGCGGTGTGCTTGCCCAGTACACCCCACCTATTAGGGGTCCATTTGTTGACCTCACTTTTGGTTGAGGTTTAGTTTTTACTCTTTAGTAGCCTAAGTTCTAGCCATAGAACTTTCTTATTGACTATTCCTAGAAAACTAGACAAGGAACCCTCACCATTAGAAATTTCAAACTCTTCTGTACTCAACTTGAAGGTCCACATATTGGTCTTAACTTCTAGCACTTAGTAGGTGGGGTCACTATGGGGGAAACTCAAGATGAGTCACCCTTAGGACTGCTGGACCTTAGGATTGACCTTGGGTGTTGGTCTAGGATGAAGGCACACACTTGCAATCGTTTATACTCACAATCACTCATTACTCTAAACCTAGAACTTCTAGGCTTTGGTCCCTTGATGCTTCTGGGAGACTCCTGTAGGTGGTTCCCTAAACCCACTAGCCCTAGGCTAGGGTTTAGCTAAGACCACTACATAGAGGACCCAAAATGGGGTTTCCATTGCTCCATGGCTTATTGATGGTGGTTGACACTCCAACTCTACCAAGATACCCAACCTACCCTTTTGCCCCTAAATTTCCCCAAATTACCTAGATACCCTTCGGACCCCAAATCTCAAAATCTAGCCAAAATACCCAACTTAACTCAAAAATCATTTCTAACACTTTGAAAACACCCAAACTACCCATCCCCAAATTGGCCAAATTATCAAAATACCCCTCTTTAGCCCAAAATTCAAAAAATTCCAAAAAATCCCAAAAATTCCAAAAAACCTCCCACAAATTCTCAATTTAATTTTTCTCAACTATTACATGACCCAATTTAGCCTATTTGACCATCTTTGGTCAAAACCCCCAAATTGCCCTTTAAAGGCCCGTATTTTCCTCAAATTACCTCAAATGCCTAGCCAATTGGTCTCAATTTACCCCTGTTTCAATTCTAAACTCAAATTAACCGTTGATATGACAAATCTAGACCAAATTAAAGCTCAATTGGTCCATCATTTGGAACCAATTTTGATTTAAACCAAAAACCCAATTTTGGCCCTATGACTTGGTTCCACCAAATTGAACCCATAACCCACTCAATTGGCCAAAATTTGTGTTGAAGAATCTTCATAACATCCAAATACATCAAAATTGACCTTAAATTTGCCTTGGTGTACCTAAAATTCATTTTATTTCAACCTAAGTCCAAAAAGCCCCAAATTTGCCCCAAATTGGCAATGCCTCGATATCTCACCAAATTGATGGCCTTAGCCCAAAAATTTCCACTCTATCCCTTCATTAAAAATCTTCAAAACACCTCCCTTGATCATGTGGATCATTAAATTTGGACTTAGCCCAAGGCTAGCCCGACTTAGACCCTTGTCTAGCCCAACATACCCAAAATTGACCAAATTCCAAAAATCTCTCAAATTGACCTACCAATTGAACTCAAAATCACTTCAACTCTTCACAAAAAATCTTCATAACAATCACGTACACAATTTTGATCAATAAATAGATCTAGAGGTATCCAACATTAAGTTAAGTAAATCTCTGAGGTATCCAACATATCTAGAGAAAGAAGCAGGTCCGTGTTACTCTCTCGCTGCCTGGTGAAAAATACTGAGTTCTTTTAAACTTATTATGCTGCTTAATAATTCATCCTATAAAATATTCTAATGCTCAATGAACATTGATGTCTCAATTATCCCTAAGATTAAGGTAATTATCATATGTAATTCAATTTTGAAAATTATGTGGGTGAAGACTCTTAAAGAGGCAAGTTAGGGTTATTGGAACACTTAGCCAAATTTTAGTTATAATTGGGCTTGTAGTGTTTGAAAGATGTTTTAATTTTAAATGATGTTTACTTTTTTAATTCTAATTTAAATGAAACATAATTTGGCTTAAGTCACTACTAAGCCCTTAAGACCTAGGTGAGTGTCATAATTAGTTTTAAAAATGTTAAGCGTTAGGTGGTCATCATTCATGATTTAAATTTTATTTGAAAATCAAAATAGAGGTATTAAGATGATGAGTTATTGACTTCAAAAGTCATACCCCTAAGCCTTGGTTCATTTTATTTTAATAAACTTCCAAATTTTAATAATTTAGAAATTCATTAACTTATCTTTTCAATTGGGAAAGTGAGGTTGGTTTCTACCAATTAACCCCATATATTTCAAACATCCAAATTAAGATGAGAGGTTACCCATTTCCCTCTTTAAATTAAGCCTAAATGTTAATTAATGCTAAATTTCCAAAATTACCACTAAGGCTCTAACACTTCATAATTTGTCAAATTCAATTCAAAAGACTTTAAAATTTTTATCCTACCTCATTCATTGGTCAATTAAGACATCAGAGGAGAAAATATGATTTTTCAAGATTTAATTTATTTTATATAATTATTTTCATGCAAAAATAGGATTTTTCAAAAGTAAATTCCTAACTTGACCAAGGTAAATCCTAACACCTTAAAATTTCTACTGAAGGTAGAAATAAACTAGAGAAGCCTTTAGACAGAATTTCTTGATTTTTTGAATTTTATTTGAATTTTAAAAATTATTTTAAAATATGAGGTATTTATTAAATTGGGAAAATTAAGTTTTATATTTTTGAACAATTTTCTTAAGGTTAGAGAACTCAGAGGAAAGATTTTATATTTTTCTGAGTTTTATTTGATTTATTGGAATTATTTTTAATGAAAACCCATTTTTAGCCTTTAAAAACCTTTTTTAAAGCTTTAAAATTCAATATATTTATTTAAAAAACCAGAAAAAATATTCCAATGTTTTTTAAGTTCTTTGGAAACAATTTAGAACATTTCCATTAATTTTATTATTTTTGTGTTTTTTATAAATTTTTTAATTATTTAAATATTTAAAATAGGCTAAAAATCAAGTTTTTATTTTAAATATCATTTTAATTTTAGAAAATATCCCTGATCACAGAGAACTTCAAAGACCAAGTTTTATAATTTTTCAAGTTATATTTTGATTTCTAAAAATCATTTTTATGTCAAAAATGTTATTTAACTTGAAACATCAATTTAAGTTATCAAATGAACTAAACATGCCTTGAAATTTTTATGATGAGTTCTCTGGATTTTAAAAAATAGTGGAGCTCAAAAATGAAGTCATTTTGTTGTTTGTATTTTTCAAAATTAATTATCTGAGTGATTTAGGGCTTGTAAAGATTACGTGTATTTTGAATGACTTGGCTCATGAGAAGTTTTCTCAACGGTTCTTTAGTCATTGTAAACCTTCCAAAATTTTCTTGGATTTTTCTAAGCAACATGCTAATTTTCATGATTATTTTAAGCAAATAATGCACATAAACTTGAAAAATGTGATTTATTGTCTAGGGACCTCCTCCGACTTTAGAAAAATCAGAGAATGTTCCCCATGATAGATACTACAACATGCCAAAAATTCAAGCTATGGTGATAAGTCTACATGCATGGAGAATCAAAGGATTCAAATCAGTGTTTAATTAATTAAAAATAAAATATGCATCACATGGACTTAAAATTATTTCCACATTATTCTCCTTTGTTTACTGAGCAAGTGGGTATTTTTATTTTATTCTTGTGATTTTTTTACACCAAGATATGAATTTTTTAAGTTAGTGGTATTTAAATAAATAGGAAAAATCCCTATTTATATATTTAAACAGCGCGTGCTGGCTAGATCCTAGGCAGCTCCGAAGGCCACGCGTGGCACGCTCTAGTTGGACGCCGCCATCCACGTAGCTGCTGACTCGGCCCGCGGTTTTTGTTTCAAAGCACTGTCCAGCTCAATCTTCTCCATCCATTTGATACACGCTTGATCAAACGACTCCCCATCAACGTTCCCGATAAAGTGATCCCGTGACCGTCCACACTAAAACCTTAAGATCTCGACCTAAACTTAACCAAATCACTTCGGGTTTGATCCTATAGACTCGTCTAAGTGAGACGAACACATCCATACGATTATCATGCAATTAAATTAAGCCTAATTAAATGGAGAATGAAAATGGGCTCGGGAGGAAGAGAAGTTTTATACCTTTTCTCTGAGAAGTTAAGCTTTGATCAGAGGGTCTCGACACATTCGTTATGATATAAAGAGGCTAGGGATTGAGTCTCTAGTCTTGGTGTGAGGCCTAGATATGATTTCAATCATGGCTGGATTTGGGTGTTTGTGTAGAGCTATTGTAAAGGCTATTTCAGAGGGGGATTTTGTGGGGCTTTGGCTTCTTTCTCAGTTGTGAAGGTGTTAACACAAGTAATTAAAGTTTGGTGTACTGTGGAAGTGTAATGAGCTTTATCCTAGTTTTTGGCAGAGGTTTGATCTCAAAATTGAGCTTCTACAGTAGAATTCAGTGGGGGAAGAGGGATGTATTGCACTGAGGGGATCTCAGAGAAGCTCTGTAAGAAGTTTGGGGGGCTCTGTTTAAGAAATTTTTAGCACACCTCCCATGGCCGAGGAGGTGAGTTCTTATAAAAATAGCCATGGGGTGGCTCTCAGGGTAAATATTTGGGTGCATTGTGGTGCTTAGGTGGAGGGCAGAGGAGCTCTACAATTTGGTTTCGCTGAGCTGACCTCTAGGTTTGATTTGGGAGAAGTTCCATGGGGGTGGCTCTCAGTTTTGAGCTTCTCCAGCGACTAGGCCAGCCGACCATGACAGGGGGAGGTGGTTAGGTGCTCAGGGCATCCGGGGGAATCTGTCAAAGCAACTTAAGGCAATGAGGTTTAGTTTTGGTAAGGGTATCTTAAACATGTGCATTTTTGGGATTAAAATTCCTTAATTTGGGAGATTTTTGGTCCATGGCTTAGTTTAGGTGGTTAGATGGGTTTTGGCTCAGTCTTAGGGTCTAACCAATGGCTGAGGTTGAGTTAATTTGATGACTTTGGGGTAGTTAGGCCATCTTTAATGCATGAGTTCAATGTGGGTTCAAGTGATCAAAGTTTCGGTTTGGGCTAAGTTAGCCATGTCAAATGACCCAATTGATTGATCAACATTGTGTAGATGATTATTATGAAGATTTTTTGTTAAGAGTTGAAGTGATTTTGAGAAAGAAGCACGTCCCTGCTACACTCTCGGTGCCTGGTGGAAAATCTCGTGTTCTTTTAAACTTATTATGCTGCTTAATAATTCATCCTATAAAACACCAATGGTCATGTTAAATTTAAAATTTTAAAAATATAGTTAAGTGAGGACAATTAAAATTAAGTTCTTTTCTAATAATAATGTTTCTTCTCTACCCCAAACTTAAAATTTTTTAAATAATTTTAACATGAAGAACTTAAAAAATGAAGGGTAAAAGAAAGCATAAAAAATTCATACCTGTTGGAGATTCTGATTTTTGAACATAAACTTTGAAATGTTGCAGGAGCTAATTTGAAAACTACAAGGCTAAAAACATTAAATTGCACATAATACATATAAAATTTACTGAGAAAAAGCTAATCATAATACATAACAAAGTGTTGAAAATAACAACAAAACTAAACTAAATTTTAAAAATGAAAACAGTTTTTCACATTACAGTTTCTCATAACATAACAACAGAGTCACAACAACATCAAACAGTGAGGTTGGTTTCTACTAATTAATCTCTTTGTATTTCAATTATTCAAATAAGTTAGTTAAAATTAGTGGTTACCTTTTTCCCTCCTTAAATTAAGCCTAAATGTTAATTAAGGCAAAATTTCCAAAATTACACTTTTGCCCCTAAAACTCTATCACTTCATAATTTGTCAAATTTAATTCAAATGACTTTAGAATTTTCATCTAACCTCACACATGGGTCAATTAAGACATCATTGGAAAAAATGTGAATTTTGAAATTTTAATTTAATTTACATATTTATTTTAATACAAAAATAGGACTTTTCAAAGAAAATTCCATAACCTAACCAAGGTAAGGGCTAATCCCGTGAAATATTTACTAGAGGTAGACTTGAACAAGAGAAACATTGGGGAAAAAATTAACGATTTTTTAATTTTTATTTTAATTAATAGAATTATTTTAAATTGTGAATTATTTATTAATTATAAAATATTTTAAATATAGTAAATTAATTTTAATATTTTTATTAAATCCTTTGGATGTCAAGGGACACAGAGAAACAAAATTCATAGTTTTATATATTTTCTTTGAATTGTTAGAATAATTTTAGTGAAAATCCATTTTTAGCCTTTAAAAAATTATTTTAAGCTTCAAAATTCAATATCTTCACTTAGAAAATAAGGAAAAATATTCCAATTATTTTTGTGATTTTTATCATGTTTTAATTATTTAAATATTAAAAATAGTCTAAAAAATTAAGTTTTTTTTAATTACCATTTTATTTTTAGAAAATTCCTCTAATCACAGGGAACTCTAAGAATCAATTTTTATAATTTCTTGAGTTATTATTTAATTATTAAAAATCATTTTAGTGTTAAAAATGACATTTAACTTGAAAAATCAATTTGAGTTATCAAATGAGCTACAAATATTTTGAAATTTTATGGAGAGTTCTCTGAACTGTAAATCACAGTGGAGATTAAAAATTAAGTCACTTAGATGTTTGTGTTTCTTAAAATTAATTTTCTTTGTATTTTACGGTTGGTGGAAATTAAGTCCATTTTATTGACTTAACCCATGAAATATTTTTGAAAGGTTTCTCTAGTCACAACAAACCTTCCAAAATTTTCTTAGATTTTTTAAGAAACATGCTAATTATTATGATTAATTTATAAAAATAATAAACATAAACTTGGAAAATATGAATCCCTCTCTAGGGATGCCCTCTGACTTTGGAAAAATCAGAGAATGTTCCATAAGACAGAGGCAACAACATGCCAAAATTTCAATTCATTGTGAGATGTCTACATGCATGGAGAATTAAAAGACTTAAAATCATATTTAATTAATTAAAAATAAAATGTGCATCAAATAAATTTCAAACCATTTCTACATTAATCTCCTCTGTTCACTGAGCTAGAATGTATTTTTTTGTGATTTTTCTACACCAAGATAAGGATTTTTAAGGTTAGGGATTTTTATTTAAATCAGAAAATACTCTATTTATCTATTTAAAAGCGCGACGGTGATTAGATCTTAGATGGCTCCGAAACTCCAAGTGGAGCATTCCCATTCGATGTCGCCATCCACCTCAGTGCTGACTCGGCTTGCGGTTCATGTATGAAGGAGGTGTCCGGCTAGATCGCATCCGTTGATGAGATAAACACGCGATCGAACGACTCCCCATCATCATCCCCAATGCCTTAGCCCAAGAACCATCCATTTTCAAAGCTTAAGATCACACTCATTTCTTAACCAAATTAAGTGTCGTTTGTTTCTAATTGCTCGTCTAAGTGTGACGAACACATCCATATGGTAATCATGCTATTAAATTAAGCCTAATATAATGGAGAATCAAAATAGGCTCTAGAGGAGGAGAAGTACAATACCTTTGCTCTGAGAAGGGAAGCTTTGATCAGAGGTACTTAGAACGTTCATGGAGGTCCAAGGGGGCTAGGGATAAAGCCTCTTGCTGTGGTGAAAGGCCTAGGTATGAATTCGACCAAGCTCGAGGTGTAGAGCTATGCTAGGGGCTCCATATGAGGGGGATTTGATAGGGCTTGACAGCGACTTTTTATATGCGTAAAATATAAGATAAATATAGACGTAATCAACATTCAATAATAGTAAAGTCACACTTATCAATGCAAGTATACGTATCGCTCAAGTAATATAGGGCTCTAATGGAGTACAAGATATCGAAGTGAAAGTAAATTAAGATCAAAGTGAAAAGATCATTACAATTTCTTAAACATTTTCATGCTTTACCAATTCAAATCACCATTTCACAATTCACGAGACAAGGAGAAAGATAGAGAAAACTACTCAGATCTCATGGGGAAAACACAACAAAACTCGAAATTCATATATTAAATCAAAGTCATACAAACTACAACAAGTAAAAAACTTATCTCTAATTTCTCCCCAAGAGTGCTCCTCAAAGTTCCTTTGAATCTCTTCCTTTCTTAACAGTACGCAAAATTCCTTATAAAATCAAAGTCATACAAATAAGGAAGAAATCTTTCATTTTCCCTCGACTATTACAATCTCTTGAAGAATTCCTCACAATAATGGAAGCTTTCTAACCTCTAGGAACTCTCTCTAGCACTTCCTAGACTCTCTCCTCCTTCTACAATTTTCGGCCAAAATAGTCTATTAAAGTTGTAGATGAGCTTTCCCAAGAGTTGCCTAAGCATTCCTTCAAAATTTGGCCTTATCTAATGCTTCAGTAGGCATAACCACCGAGCTCACCGTTGGCGGCCTCAAGGGCGCCGTCGGCGGACTTCTGAAGAATTATGTCCTGTAGCCTCGGGAAAAACTTACCGTCGGAGGGGTCGAGGGCGTCGTCGCGGCCTAGTTCAATTCTACAGATTTTGGTCCTTTTCGCTCCAAAGTCACTCCTTTTTGCATCTTATTGCTCCAATGAACCTAATTCAACATTCCTGCAACAAAACATCAAAAATACATTTCTTTAAAGTACAATATCATAAAAAACAGTATAAAATAGGTATGAAAATCTCAACATATTTTCTTTTGATCAAAATCTCCCAAACTTAACTACTACTTGTCCTCAAGTAATTTTAGTACTATATAAAAGTTATGATCTACTACAGTAAAGTTTTAATTCAGAAATACTATAAGTTTGATTTAAATAAATATCATAGTGAGACATTTAGAAAAAAAATCAAGTAATTGAATTAACTCTGTAGCCACAAGATTTTCTACTTATCAAGTTTAAGGGTTCTGGTCTTTTATTCATTTCAAGAATGACTATATGTTGCAATATTAAGTCACTTAAAATATTCAAATTATAGGAACTTAATGAGAACTCTACTAGTAAAAGACCTATTCCATAAATATAAGTTCAGGAATGTATTAGGTTTTCCTTTAGGTAGGTACAGTGAAGCCAATTTTTTATTAGGCATATCCTCAAGCTTCTCCCCACTTTCATAATTTTTTCTTTCTTTTCTCATTTTCATTTGGATTGCTTTCAATCCTATATTTTTTTCTTTTCTTTTCAGGGATTGTTTTTAATCCTTTCTTTTTCCTTTTTCAAGTGAGGATTACTATATCTGGATAACCTTTAATGATTTTGAACTTCAAATTTTTTTCCCTAAATTTGAAACTAAAAGCATTCCTTTACTTTATAAATATTTCATAGCTTTTACATCATTGAGTCCTAATATTTTCTTCTCAAATGAATCCAGATTCTTAATACTTTAAGACATGGTTTCCTTTACTTTAAATAGTTAACTATAATCTTATTCTCTTATACAAAAATATCTTAAGTTACAAAATTTATTTTCATTACAAAAATGTTTCTTTAAATCTACCATAATATTTAAATGGCTACAAAAATATAGTTACCTGAATTAAATTCACTACATGAAATCATATAAATAAAATTTGAAAATATTGAAATAGAGGACATCTAATAGTTAATCTTTTTTTTCCCTCCCCCAAACTTAAATTTTTAAATATGAAATAATACAGGTGGAAAAAAAATCTGTAAATATAAATCATACCTCAGTATTGTAGGCATTTTCATTATTCTGAAATTTCTGCAGGCCTTCTCAAATTTTTATTTCACCTGGTGTGTAATATTAAGAGCTTTCTACACATATAAATTATTAGAAGAATTTTTGGGTAATCAAATTTTCAAATAAGTAAAAAACTAAAACATTAGACAAGCACAACACTTCCTAACACAACCACAATCACATTACATTACAATCCACTTTACTACTCAACATCTATTAAACTACACATGCACATTTAACTATACCATTAAGTTTATAACAAAAATTAAAATTATCCAAGTACACAAAATAAAAAAAATGAAAGTCCAAATACACAAACATCCATTTCTAATACAAAAGATCACAAAAATAAAAATACAAATATAAGTACATCAATTTCATTCAATATCACAATCCCAAGCTATATCTTCATCTCCTTGATCAACAAGTGGATTGGACTGATACTGAGTATATCGGGAGCACTCAAGAAACGTAACATCAGGCTCACCTCTGTAGTGTCGGGCCTGAGCTTCATAATAGGCTACCACAAAATTTGAATGCATCTGAAGGTACTCACTATCATAATCATGTCGATGTTCTAAACCTCCAATCCTTTCACTTATCAATTATATGCTCTTCCGCTATAAGGTTAACTCATTCATCAAATCAGAGAGGGTAGGGGAACTAGAAGGAGGAAGGTCATAAATTGTATTTAGTTTGAAGTGAAGCTCTTACTTAGAGATGATTAAATCCGGTGTCGAAAAGCCTTGAAATTGCTTCCCAATCGAAGATCTTTCAAGCCCTAGGTCGAAAATGACATTTTTAGGAGGAAGGGGATGATGAATAGTGGCAGTTGACTGGTCAAAAATCACGATGAAAGGTTTTTTTTTGTGAGCTCACCATCTGTAGGGTCGATGGCACCTTCGGTGCGCTCTATTGGAATTAAAATCCTAAGTCTCGGGGAAATCTCGCCGTCGGCGGGTTCTATTGATTTTGTCCAAATTTTGGATTTTCTCAAATTCGATCAATTCCAAGCCTTAACGACATCTTTTCAATCATTATAGACATAATTTTAAGTGATTAAATGATGTAATTAGCACATATAAACTTTCACAACACAAAACATCACATTTATATATAAATTCCAAGGGGTACAATGTACGTTACATAAACCACCTAAGTTTGGTATTTTCTCAACCTCAACACATTAATTCAACATCGCAATCCAAGCCACAACACTAAAAACGCTGAAAACAAAACATCCTATGCTTAGTCTCAACTATACAGAGATCTAAAAGCATTATTCTAAAGCAAAGAAAATATAAAGTTCAAATCAAAATAGATAGATAGACAGATAGGTAGTAATATAAATCTAATAATCCTCAGACTCTGTACTCGATTCTCCTCTGAGATCACCCATTGATTGCACATGAACGAAGAGGTTGTAGAAGGGTCGGAATGGAATTTCTTCAGTGGAATTCTCTTCTATTAACTTCATCCTCCTCATTAGTCGTATTAACCTATCTTATAAATGTCTAGAGTGCTCAAAATGTTCCTTCATCCTCCAGTCTAGATGATAAAAGAAATCGGAGATAATATTAATCACATTCATAATATTTTGTACCTCATTTTCCAATTTGTTGATTCGATGCAGGATCACCAGAGACTTATCAGGACTAAGGGTTGAACTGGTAGTGAATTCTACGATGCTTGATCTACTATAATTGTCATGTCATTTTCATCTTCCAAAATTGAGAATCTCTCAGTTGGGTCCAAAGGCTTCCAAGGTAGCAGTACATTTTCCCAATTTTCGTAGGACACTTGGAACTGACTGCAAAGAGAGAAAATTGTAGAGGGATGTCCAAGCTCATAATTTGATTCATGAACGATCAGGCCCAAAACTGGCTTCACAATTATAGATCCAATGTCGATTGGAGGTCCCCTTTGGATGCAGTAATACAAAATGGCACTTTCTTTAGAAACTTTACCGATCTTCATTGTCGGTAAAAGTTTTGCAGAAATGAAAAAGTGTCAATGTTTTGAAATGGAATTTAGGAGTGTTGCAAAAAAACTAACATACCCGTTTTCTCTTATTTCCCGCCTGTCAGTTTTGTCCATTAAATATTGGTAAATCTCATTCATCTGGTTTCTCGTTGGGACAAAATTGGAATAGTGGTAGACATGAACATTCTCTATCATATATAATTTTTTGATCCATGCAGGAGTGAAAGTAATCCATCTTCCTCGCACATAAATAACTCCTTGGTTGATTCCATGTAAATTTGCATAAAATTCTTTAACCACTAGAACAACCATGACGGCAGTAGTGTAGCACAACACTTCTCATCTTCGCTGCATTATCGTTTCTTCAATATTCATCGTAGGATTATTCAATGCATGATTTAGGAATCCTCATTCCTTGATCAATCTTTTCCTTGTCAGTAACTTGTTGAAGATTCGCTGCTCTTCCACACTAATAAACTTTTGCCGATTCAAAACTCGCATTTTGGGATTATCATGGGAATTAAATGCCATAGGAATGAAATTGGTGGAGTTTCACTTCATTTCTGGAGGGAAAATATGAACTATAAATCAAATTTTTGAGTTTAAAAAGACAATTCCCGCCCAAAAACCACCAAAAATCGCCATTTGAACCCAAGTAACCGCCAATTCGCCGGTCTCACCGTCGGCAAACCTCTTTATTAATTTTTTCTGGACACTCAGGAAAAACCCGCCATCAGCGGCATCGAGGGTGCCGTCGTCGCGCAAGGCAAAATTTACACAGTTTCGCTCTGGTCTGAATGCGTTCCATTTTTTCTTCATTGATCCAATTTTAAGATATTTCAAGGGTAAATAAGAGTAGTAGAGCTTAATATTACCACAAACTACTGATAATTTCAAAAAAAAATAATATAATTGTGATAAAACTATAGATAAATATGGGCTGCCTCCCATAAAGCGCTTAATTTAACGTCGTCAGCCAGACCTATTCAGGTGTCATTCAGGTTGACTGATCATTAACACCTCTTTAACATTTTGTCTTTTACCCTCATAATATGGTTTTAATCTGTGTCCATTTACTTTAAATCTATTTCTCGTCTTTTGATCTTTAATTTCAACAGCTCCGTAAGTATAAACTTGAGTCACAGTAAAGCGTCATAACCAACGAGACTTCAATTTTCCAGGAAATAACTTCAGCCTAGTGTTGTAAAGTAAAACTTCTTGTCCTGGTTCAAAGTTCTTCTGGTTAATCTTCTGATCATGCCATAACTTTAATTTCTTCTTATAAATTCTGTCGTTATCATAAGACTCATTTCTAATTCTTCCAATTCATTTAATTGTAACAATCTCTTTTTACCAGCATCTTTCAAATTATAATTGAATTCTTTAATCACCCAATATGCTTTATGCTCCAATTCTACTGGTAAGTGATAAGTCTTTCCAAAAATTAGTCTGTAAGGATTCATTCCAATAAGAGTTTTATAAGCAGTCCTGTAAGCCCATAATGCGGTATCCAATCTAGTGGACCAATCTATTCTACTAGGGTTACAGTCTTTTCAAGTATTTGTTTAATCTCTCTATTAGAAACTTCAGCTAACCCACTGGTTTGAGGATGATAGGCAGTAGAGATTCTATGAATAATATTAAATTTTTTTGCCAATCTTTGAATGTATTTATTCCTAAAATGGGATCCTCCGTCAGTGAAAATCATTCTAAGCATTCTGTAACTAGTGAAAACATTTTTCATTAAAAACCTTGAAACACTTTTAGCGTCACAACGAGGTAAAGCTTGTGCTTCAATCCACTTAGAAACGTAGTCCACTGCAATTATATATAAGTTTCCAAATGAAGGAATAAATGGTCCCATTAAATCTAATCCCCAAACGTCAAAGATCTCAACTTCTAACATGAAATTTAGAGGTATTTCATTTCTTCTAGATATATTGCCTACTCGTTAACATCGATCACAAGTTTTTATGTATCTATAAACATCTCTAAAGATAGCAGGCTAATAGAATCGAGCTTGTAAAATTTTATAAGCAGTTTTATCAATCCCAAAATGCCCTCCAAAATCAGAATCATGACATTTCTGAATGATTAGTTCAGTTTCTTCATAAGGTACACATCTCCTCATAATTAGATCATTATATTGTTTATATAAATAAAGCTCGTCCCAAAAATATGCTTTTGCATCATGATTAAATTTTCTTTGTTGTTGCAATGTCAGCCTAAGTGGCAAAATATCACTTACAATATAGTTAACAATATCAACATAGCATGGTATGTTCCACTCATTAATATTATAAAGTTGTTCATCAGGGAAAAGTTCTGTAATTTCTTTATCAGTGTCAGACAATTCTTGATTCTCTAATCTTGAGAAATGATCAGCAATTTGATTATCAGTTCCCTTTCTATCAATAACCACAAGATCAAATTCTTTCATCAAAAGTATCCATCTAATCAATCTTAGTTTGACATCCTTCTTTTCCATCAGATATTTAATAGCAGAGTGATTAGTATGAACAACACATTTAGCTCCAATTAAATAAGATCTGAATTTATCTAAAGCATACAGAATGGCTAGTAACTCTTTTTCAATAACAGTATAGTTAATTCGTGCATCAATAAGAGTTTTACTAGCGTAGTATATAACTTTAAAAATCTTTTCATACCTTTGTCCAAGGACAACTCCCATAGCATAATCACTAGCATCACACATTAGTTCAAATGATTTCTCCCAATTAGGTGAAACTATAGTAGGGGCTGTGATTAATTTTTCCATTAATAACTCAAAAGCATTTAAATAGCTTTTAGTAAAATAAAATTTCTTGTTTTTTTCTAAAAGTTGGCACAGAGGTTTGATAATTTTTGAAAAATCTTTAATAAAATGCCTGTAAAATCCAATATGTTCAAGAAAACTCCTAACCTCTCTTACATTAGTAGGAGGTGCTAGTTTAGATATAACTTCAATTTTTTCATGGTCTGCTTCCATACCATCTTCTTAAATTTTATGCCCTAACACAATTCCTCCTGCAACCATAAATTGGCATTTCTCCAAATTCAGAACCAAATTAGTTCTTTCACATAGCTCTAAAACTTTTTGAAGATAATTTAAGCATGCGTCAAATGATATTCCAAATACCGAGAAATCATCCATAAATACTTCCAATCCATCATCAATTAACTTACTAAATATGACATCATACATCTCTAGAATGTTGCAGGTGCATTACATAATCCAAAAGGAATTCTTTAAAAAAAAAATTGTGCCCAACTAGTCTATCTACTATTTGATCTAAAAAGGGTAAAGGAAAATGATCATTCATGGTGGTAGTGTTTAATTTTCTATAATTAATGCAAATACGCCACCTAGTAACTTGTCTGATAGGTATTATATCATTATTTTCTTTTGTTTCAACAGTCACTCCTCCTTTCTTAGGAACACAATGAATAGGACTTACCTACACACTATCTGAAATAGGATATATAATTCCATTGTCTAACTATTTCAAAATTTCCTTCTTAACTACTTCTTTCATCATCGGATTTAATCTCCTTTGTGGATCAACTCTTGGTTTATATTGTTCATCTAATATAATTCGATGCATACAGATTGAAGGACTGATTCCCTTAATATCAGCTAAGGTCCAACTAAAAGCTTTCTTATATCTTTTCAATGTATCTAACAGTCTTTGCTCTTACAGATCATTTAATTCTGAAGATATAATAACAGGTAATATAGATGATTCTCCTAAAAACACATACTTCAAGTGGCTAGGCAATACTTTCATCTCAAGTTAAGGTGGTTTTATAATTGATAGAAATAGATTTTTATCGGCATTTTCTGTAATATTCAACATCTCAAATCTTTTCTGAACATAATCTAATTCTTCATTTTCTAATTTGTCTAGAATAATTTCGTCACTCTCTTGAAATTTTTCTTTCTCTTAAAAATGTTCTTTCAATAGATGTTCACTAATTTCCATGCGAAAACATTCATTATCTCTTTCAACTGCAGGGTATTTCATAGATTTTGTAATGTTAAAAGTCACTTCTTGATCATTAACTCTCATAGTTAATTCTCCTTTTTGAACATCTATCATAGCTTTTCCAGTAGCTAAAAATGGTCTCCATAAAATGATAGGTATTTCCTTATCTTCCTCTATATCTAAAATAATGAAATTCACAGGAAAGATAAATTTATCCACTTTTACAAACACATCTTCTATAACTCCCTTAGGATATGTAACTGAACAATCTACTAATTGTAGAGTTACAGAAGTATATGAGACTTCTCCTAATCTTAATCTTTTGAAAATTGATAGAGGCATAAGATTAATGCTCGCTCCCAAATCACATAAAGATCTTCCATAAAATTTTTCACCAATAGGACATGGTATAGTGAAACTGCCAAGATCTTTTAGTTTTTCAGGAAGCTTTTTCTGAATAATTGCACTACACTCTTTGCTAAGTGTAACAGTTTCATTATCCGTGAACTTCCTTTTCTTGTTCAGAATATCTTTCATAAATTTCACATAATTGGGCATCTGCTCTAAAGCTTCTACGAAAGGAATATTCACAGTTAACTTCTTAAGAATTTCTAAAAAATTGGAAATCAGTTTATTCTATTTGTGTTACTTCAATCTTTGAGGAAATGGTGGCGGAGGTTTCTCCACAGTAATTTTCATTGGTGTAAATGGATACTCTAAATCTGGGTATTCATGATCCTTTTCTTTTTCGGTATCCACTTTCTCATTTTCAGTTTCTATTCCTTTTTGCACTCTTATTTCCAATTCTTTTCCACTTCACAATTATATTGCTTTGATTTGTTCTTTCCTTGATTTGTAGGACTTGGTTCCACAATACTAGGAAAAGTTCCTAATTTTTTGTTACCAAGCGCAGTAGCGATATGTCCCAATTGGTTTTCAATATTCTTGATAGCAGTTCCTTGATTTTGTAATTGATTTCCTCAAATTTATAATTGATTTCCTTGATTCTGTAATTGTTGACCCATGTTTAATATCAGCTCTTCCATAGAGAACTTCTTCTCCTTAATTGGAGTGTTACTGTTAAATCCCGGAGGATAAGAAGGTCTATAGTTTACATTTCCTTGGTTGGATTAATTTCCTAATGAGTTCACTGGGTTGTTTGCCCATTGTTGATTTGTAGAAGAATTGTTATTCTAATTAAAATTTGGATGATTCTTTTAACCTAGGTTATAATAATTTGAATAAGGGTTATTGGGCCTATTAATAGCATTTAAAGTCTCACATGAAGGTTGAACATCCATAAATTGCCCAGATGAATTCTCTTCCATCATAGGAGGTGTTGGAGAATAATTCATCCCATAATGATCTAATTTCTTTGATATTGCAGCAATCTACGAAGCTAACATAGATATTGCATCAGAATCATGGATACTAGCTACTCTTTTAGGATTTACCCGTTCAGAGGGCCATTGAAAATTGTTGGTAGCCATCTCTTCTATTAATGAATAAGCCTCATCAAATGGTTTTGACATTAAAGAACCACCAGCCGTAGCATCTATAATTAATCTAAGAGATCCCACTAATCCATTATAAAAAGTTTGAATTATCAACCAATCTGGTAACGAATGATGAGGGCACTTCCAAAGAAGATCTTTAAATCTCTCCCAAGCTTCATATATTGACTCTCCATGAATCTAACAGAACAATGTTATGTCATTTCTAAGTTTAATAGTTTTGGATGGAGAGAAATATTTAGATAGAAATTTCTGTGAAAGTTCTCCCCAAGTTCTAATAGATCATGGCGCTAACAAATTTAACCACATCTTAGCCTTATCCCTCAGTGAAAAAAGAAAAATTCTAAGTCTAACAACATCGTTTGAGACTCTGTCATGTTTAAAAGTAGCACACAGTTCTAAAAAACTATCGAGGTGTAAGTTCGGATCTTCATTTCGTTTACCTCCGAATTGATTGTTTTGTATCATTTGGATAATAACAGGTTTAAGCTCAATTGAATTAGCAGCTATATCAGGATTTTGGATAGATAAGTGAATTTCATATGCTGTAGGATTTGCATAATCTCGTAGGGGTTTAGGTTGGTGTTCATTTTCTATTCCTTGATTGTTCATGTTGTTTTCCATTGTATCAGAATTTCTAGGTTCTCTTCTTAATCTCCTAATCCTTCTAACATTGCGTTCTAATTCTGAATCATAGGGTATAAGATTTTCAGGTCCCAATTTACGCATACAATTTGAAATTAGTACTCACTAATATAATTAAATAAATATAAAAATAAGTTGCAATTCAAGTAAAAATTTTCTAACAATCGTCCGTCACTCTAATCGTGATTTGAGTCACTCACTCAATCACTCCCCGGCAACGACGCCAAAAAGTTGACAGCGACTTTTTATATGCATAAAATATAAGATAAATATGAACATAATAAATATTCAATAATTGTAAAGTCACACTTATCAACACAAGTATACGTATCACTCAAGTAATATATGTCTCTAATGGAGTCTTAGATATCTATCCCACAAGGAGTGGTTTAGAACTGCGAACTAAGATTTTAGAAAAGTAATACTTTAATCACAACAATGAAGTTCAATTTGCTTATCTGTCACTAATAGGCAACTGAAAAAAATATGTAATTTTAATAACTATTAAATAACTAAGGATACTAACGAGGGTTTAATTGTGATATTCAATATATAAGAAAGCATCATTCTCCTTGTCAAGAAATTATAGTGAATGGATAAAGTGAATTAGTTCAATTTATATTATGCCAAATAGGAGCTTACCTATTCTTTACCCTTTGGTCCAAGCATAAAGAACATTGACTAATCCTAGGCTTTTTTACTGAATCTGTGGCTAGGCTGGGAGGATACTAGCTCTCACTTTGGAGCTCCCACATTCCCCTCACTTGAGGGCAAACATCTACACTTCAACACCGAAACAATAGGACCAAATTGGGGATTTTAGTCTGTCACTTTAAAATCTCCAATTCTACGCCCGATAATAATATTTCCCTATTTATTTGCACCCAACTTCCAAGGGCTTTAACCTCCCTGAATCTTGGATGTAATCTTCACTTTAGTTGTAACACTCAACATATTTTAACAAATTAGTTGACCAAATTGAAAGTAAATTAAGATCGAAGTGAAAAGATCATCACAATTTCTTAAACATTTTCATGCTTTACCAATTCAAATCACCATTTCACAATTCTCGAGACAAGGAGAAAGACAGAGAAAATTACTCAGATCTCATGGGGAAAACACAACAAAACTCAAAATTTATATATAAAATCAAAGTCATACAAACTACAACAAGTAAATAACTTATCTCTAATTTCTCCCCAAGAACACTCCTCAAAGTTCCTCTAAATCTTTTCCTTTTTTTATAGCACACAGAATTCCTTATCAAAGCAGCAAGGAGGAAGAAATCTTTCATTTTCCCTCCACCCTTATAATCTCTCGAAGAATTCCTCACAATATTGGAACTTTTCTAACCTCTAGGAACTCTCTCTAGCACTTACTAGACTCTCACCTCCTTCTCCAATTTTCGGCCAAAATAGTCTATTAAAGTTGTGGATGAGCTTTCCCAAGAGTTGCCTAAGCATCCCTTCAAAATTTGGCCTTATCTAAAGCTTCAGTAGGCATAACCACCGAGCTCGCCGTCGACGACCTCGAGGGCGCCGTCGGCGGACTTCTGAAGAATTTTATCCTGTACCCTCAGGAAAAACTTGCCGTCGGTGGGGTTGAGGGCGTCGTCGCTGCCTGGTTCAAATCTCCATATTTTAGTCCTTTTCGCTCCAAAGTCGCTCCTTTTTTGCATCTTTTTGCTCCAATGATCCTAATTCATCATTCTTGCAAAAAAACATCAAAAATACCTTTCTTTAAAGTGCAATATCATCAAAAACAGTATAAAATAGGTACGAAAATCTCAACATATTTTCCTTTGGTCAAAATCTCCCAAACTTAACTATTACTTGTCCTCATGTAATTTTAGTACTATATAAACGTTATGATCTACTACATTAAAGTTTTAATTCAGAAATTCTATAAGTTTGATTTAAATAAATATCGTAGTGAGATTTTCAGAAAAAATTCAAGTAATTGAATTAACTTTGTAGCCACAAGATTATCTAGTTATCAAGTTTAAGAGTTCTAGTCTTCTATTCATTTCAAGAATGACTATATGTTGTAATATTAAGTCACTTAGAATATTCAAATGATAGGAACTTCATAAGAACTCTACTAGTAAAAGACCTATTCCATAACTATAAGTTCAGGAATGTATTAGGTTTTTTCTTTAGGTAGGTCCAGTGAAGCCAATTTTTTATTAGGCATATCCCCAAGCTTCTCCTCACTTTCATAATTTTTTCTTTCTTTTCTCTTTTTCATTTAGATTGCTTTCAATCCTGTGTATTTTTCTTTTCTTTTCAGGGATTATTTTCAATCCTTTCTTTTCCTTTTTCAAGGGAGGACTACTATATCTGGATAGCCTTTAATGATTTAGACCTTCACTTTTCTTTCCCTAAACTTGAAACTCAAAGCATTCCTTTACCTTATAAATATTTCATAGTTTTTACATCATTGAGCCCCAATCTTTTCTTCTCAAATGAATTTCTAGATTCTTAATACTTCAAGACATTGTTTCCTTTACTTTAAATAGTTAACTATAATCTTATTCTCTTATACTGAAATATCTTAAGTTACAAAATTAATTTTCATTACAAAAATATTTCTTTAAATCTACCATAATATTTAAATGGCTACAAAATTAGAGTTACCTGAATTAAATTCACTACATGAAATCATATAAATAATTTTTGAAAATATTGAAATAGAGGACATCTAATAGTTAATCTTTCTTTTCCCTCCCCCAAACTTAAATTTTTAAATATGAAATAATACAAGTGGAAAGAAAAACTATAAATATAAATCATACCTCAGTATTGTAGGCATTTTCATTATTCTAAAATTTCTACAGGCCTTATCAAATTTTTACTTCATCTGGTCTGTAATATTAAGAGCTTTCTACACATATAAATTATTAGAGGAATTTCTGGGTAATGAATTTTTCAAATAAGTATAAAAATAAAACATTAAAAAAGCACAACATTTCCTAACACAACCACAATCACATTACATTATAATCCACAATACTACTCAACATCTATTAAACTACACATGCACATTTAACTATACCATTAACTTTATAAGAAAAATTAAAATTATCCAAGTACACAGAATAATAAAAATTAAATTCAAAATTCACAAACATCCATTTCTACTACAAAAGATCAGAAAACTAAAAATACAAATATAAGTACATCAATTTTATTCAATATCAAAATCCTAAGCATATCTTCATCTGCTTGATCAGCAGGTGGATTGGGTTGATACTGAGTATATCAGGGGCACTCAGGAAACATAACATCAGGCTCACCTCTGTAGTGTCGGGCCTGAGCTTCATAATCGGCTACCTCAAAATTTGAATGCCTCTGATGGTACTCACTATCATAATCTTGTCAACGTTCTAAACCTCCAATCCTTTCACTTATCAATTCTATGCTTTTCTGCTACAAGGTCAACTCATTCATCAAATCAGAGAGGGTAGGGGAACTAGAAGGTGGAAGGTCATAACTTGTATTTAGTTTGGAGTGAAGCTCTTACCTAGAGATGATTAAATCTGGTGTCAAAAAGCCTTGAAATTGACTCCCAATCCAATATCTTTCAAGCCCTAGGTCGAAAATGGCATTTTTAGGAGGAAGGGGATGATGAATAGTGGCGGTTGACTGGTCAAAATCGCGATTAAAGGTGTTTTTTTCATGAGCTTGTCATCAGCAGGGTCGATGGCACCGTTGGTGCGCTCTATTGGAATTAAAATCCTAAGTCTCGGGAAAATCTCGCCGTCGGCGGGCTCTATTGATTTTGTCCAAATTTTGGATTTTCTCAAATTCGATCAATTCCAAGCCTTAATGACATCTGTTCAATCATTATAGACATAATTTTAAGTGATTAAATGATGTACTTAGCACATATAAACTTTCACAACACAAAACGTCACATTTATATATAAATTCCAAGGGGTACAATGTACGTTACATAACACACCTAAGTTTGGTATTTTCTCAACCTCAACACATTAATTCAGCATCACAATCCAAGTCACAACACTCAAAACACTAAAGCAAAGCAAATACAAAGTTCAAATCAAAATAGATAGATAGACAGATAGGTAGTAATATAAATCTAATAATCCTCAGACTCGGTACTCGATTCTCCTTTGAGATCACCCATTGATTGCACATGAACGAAGAGGTTGTAGAAGGGTCGGAATGGAATTTCTTCAGTGGAATTCTCTTCTATTAACTTCATCCTCCTCATTAGTCGTATTAACCTATCTTATAAATGTCTAGAGTGCTCAAAATGTTCCTTCATCCTCCAGTCTAGATGATCAAAGAAATCAGAGATAATACTAATCGCATTCATGGCATTTTGTACCTCCTTTTTCAATTTGTTGATTCGGTGCAGGATCACCAGAGAATTATCAGGGACTAAGGGTTGAACTGGCAGTGAATTCTAGGATGCTTGATCTACTATAATTGCCATGTCATTTTCATCTTCAAAAACTGAGAATCTCTCAGTTGGGTCCAAAGGCTTCCAAGGTAGCAATACCTTTTCTCAATTTTCATAGGACACTTGGAACTAACTACAAAGTGAGAAAATTGTGGAGGGGTGTCGAAGCCCATAAGTTGATCCATGAACGATCAGACCCAAAACTGACTTCACAATTATAGATCCAATGTCGATTGACGGTCCCCTTTTGATGCAGTAATACAAAATGACACTTTCTTTAGAAACTTTACCGATCTTCATTGTCGGTAACAATTTTGTAGAAATGAAAAAGTGCCAATGTTTTGAAACGGGATTTAGGAGTGTTGCTAAAAAACTAACATACCCGTTTTCTCTTATTTCCCAGCCGTCAGTTTCGTCCATTAAATATTGGTAAATCTCATTCATCTGGTTTCTCGTTGGGACAAAATTGGAATAGTGGCTGACAGGAACATTCTCTATCATATATAATTTTTTGATCCATGCAGGAGTGAAAGTAATCCATCTTCCTCTTACATAAATAACTCCCTGGTTGATTCCATGTAAATTTGCATAAAATTCTTTCACCACTGGAACAACCACGATGGCAGTAGTGTAGCACAACACTTCTCATCTTTGCCGCACTATCTTTTCTTCAATATCCGTCGTAGGATTATTCAATCCGCGATTTACGAATCCTCATTCCTTGATCAATCTTTTTTTTGTCAGTAACTTGTTGAAGATACGCTGCGCTTCCACACTAATAAACTTTCGCCGATTGAAAACTCGTATTCTGGGATTATCAAGGGTATTGGACGCCATAGGAATGAAATTGGTGGAGTTTCACTTCATTTTTGGAGGGAAAATTGGAACTATAAATCGAATTTTTGAGTTTAAAAAGACAATTCCCGCCCAAAAACTGCCATTTGAACCTAAGTAACCGCCAATTCGCCGGTCTCGCATTCGGTGAGGTCGATGGCACCGTCGGTGCTCCTCTTTATTAATTTTGTTTGGACTCTCGGGAAAAACCCGCCGTCAGCAGCGTCGAGGGTGTCGTTGTCGCCCAAGGCAAAATTTGCATAGTTTCGGTCTGGTCCGAATGTGTTCCAATTTTTCTTCATGGATCCAATTTTAAGATATTTCAAGTGTAAATAAGAGTAGTAGAGCTTAATACTACCACAAATTAATGATAATTTCAAAAAAAAATAACTACAATTGTGATAAAAGTAAAGATAAATATGGGCTGCTGTCGGCACTATTTTTGGTGTGGAGTTTGCCCGTAAGAAGCTGTCGGTCATCGGAACTGAAATCCCGTTGCCCGCTTCGGAAGGAC
>NEWO01000778.1:106798-117597 GCA_003013225.1 Phalaenopsis aphrodite | reverse complement strand
TGAGGATATCGTGTACCCTAACTCCAAACTAATATCCAGGGTCAATCCTAAGGTCAAGTAGTCCTATAGGAAATCTTCTTGAATTCTCTCTTAATGATCTTACCTACTATATGCTAGAGGTTAAGACTAATATGTGGAACTTCAAGTTAAGTAAAGAGAAGAGTTTTGAATTTCTAATGGTGGGGGTATCTTTTCAAGTTTTCTAAGACTAGTCAATAGGAAAGTCCTATGGCTAGACCTAGGATACTAAAGAAGTTTCTAAACCTCAACAAAAAGTGAGGTCAACAGCTACCTTCCATAAAGTGCTTGGTTTAACGTCGTCAGCCCGACCTACTAAGGTGTCATTCAGTTTGACTGATCATTAACACCTCTTTAACATTTGGTCTTTTACCCTCATAATATGGTTTTAATCTGTGTCCATTTTCTTTAAATATATTTCTCGTCTTCTGATCTTCAATTTCAATAGCTCCGTAAGTATAAACTTGAGTCACAGTAAAGGGTCCTAACCAACGAGACTTTAATTTTCCAGGAAATAACTTCAGCCTATTATTGTAAAGTAAAACTTCTTGTCCTGGTTCAAAGTTCTTCTAGTTAATCTTCCGATCATGCCATAACTTTAATTTCTCCTTATAAATTCTGTCGTTATAATAAGACTCATTTCTTAATTCTTCAAATTCATTTAATTGTAACAATCTCTTCTTACCAGCATCTTTTAAATTATAATTGAATTCCTTAATCGCCTAATATGCTTTATGCTCCAATTTTACTGGTAAGTGACAAGTCTTTCCGAAAATCAGTCTGTAAAGAGTCATTCCAATAGGAGTTTTATAAGCAGTCCTGTAAGCCCATAATGCGATATCCATTCTGGTGGACCAATCTATTCTACTAGGGTTACAGTCTTTTCAAGTATTTGTTTAATCTCTCTATTAGAAACTTCAGCTAACCCACTGGTTTGAGGATGATAGGCAGTAGAGATTCTATGAATAATATTAAATTTTTTTGCCAATCTCTGAATGTATTTATTCCTAAAATGGGATCCTCCGTCAGTGATGATCATTCTAGTCATTCTGTATCTAGTGAAAACGTTTTCATTAAAAATCTTGAAACACTTTTAGCGTCACAACGAGGTAAAGCTTGTTCTTCAATCCACTTAGAAACGTAGTCCGCTGCAATTAATATATATAAGTTTCCAAATGAAGGAATAAATGGTCCCTTAAAATCTAATCCCCAAACGTCAAAGATCTCAACTTCTAACATGAAATTTAGAGGCATTTCATTTCTTCTAGATATATTGCCTACTCGTTGACATCGATCATAAGTTTTTATGTATCTATAAACATCTCTAAAGATAGTAGGCTAATAAAATCCAGCTTGTAAAATTTTATAAGAAGTTTTATCAATCCCAAAATGTCCTCCAAATTCAGAATCATGACATTTCTGAATGATTAGCTCAGTTTATTCATAAGGTACATATCTCCTCATAATCAGATCTTTACATTTTTTATATAAATAAGGCTCATCCCAAATAATTCTTTTGCATCATGAATAAATTTCCTTTGTTGTTGTAATGTCAGCATAGGTGACAAAATATCACTTACAATATAGTTAACAATATCAGCATACCATAGTATTTTCCACTCATTAATATTATAAAGTTGTTCATCAGGGAAATTGTCTTTAATTTCATTGTTAGTGTTAGATAATTCTTGATTCTCTAATCTTAACAAATGATCAACAATTTGATTATCAGTTCCCTTTCTAATAATAACCACAAGATCAAATTCTTTCATCAAAAGTATCCATCTAATCGATCTTAGTTTGACATCCTTCTTTTGCATCAGATATTTAATAGCAGAGTGATCAGTATGAACAAAACATTTAGCTCTAATTAAATAAGATCTGAATTTATCTAAAGAATACAGAATGGCTAGTAACTCTTTTTCAGTAATAGTATATTTATTTTGTGCATCATTAAGAGTTTTACTAGCGTAGTATATAACTTTAAAAATCTTTTCATACCTTTGTCCAAGGACAACTCCAATAGCATAATCCCTAGCATCACACATCAGTTCAAATGGTTTCTTCCAGTTAGGTGAAACTACAGTAGAGGTTGTGATTAATTTTTCCCTTAATAACTTAAAGGCATTTAAATAGCTTTCAGTACATTCAAATTTCTTGTCATTTTCTAAAAGTTGGCACAGAGGTTTGGTAATTTTTAAAAAATCTTTAATAAAATGCCTAATTGTAATTTGACTCACTCACTCAATCACTCCCCGACAACGACGCCAAAAACTTGACAGGGATCTTTTATATGCTTAAAATATAAGATAAATATGGACGTAATAAATATTCAATAATTGTAAAGTCACACTTATCAAAGAAAGTATTCGTATCGCTCAAGTAATATAGGGCTCTAATGGAGTCCTAGATATTGATCCCACAGGGAGTGGTTTAGAACTTCGAACTAAGATCTTAGAAAAGTAATACTTTTATCACAACAATGAAGTTCAATTTGCTTATCTGTCACTAATAGGAAATTGAAATAAATACGTAATTTTAATAACTATTAAATAACTAATGATACTAACGAGGGTTTAATTGTGATATTCAATATATAAGAAAACATCCTTCTCCTTGTCAAGAAATTATAGTGAATGGATAAAGTGAATTAGTTCAATTTATATTGTGCTAAATAGGAGCATACCTATTCTGTACCCTTTGGTCCAAGCATAAAGAACATTGACTAATCCTATGCTTGTTTACTGAATCTGCGGCTAGGCTGAGAGGAAACCGGCTCTAACTTCAGAGCTCCCACGTTCCCCTCTCATGAGGTCTAACATCTACACTTCAGCACCCAAAAGATAGGACCAAATTGAGGATTTTAGTCTATCACTCTAAAATATCCAATTCTACGCCAAATAATATTATTTTCCTATTTATTTGCACCCAACTTCCAAGGGCTTTGACCTCCCTAAATCTTGGATGTAATCTTCACTTTAGTTGTAAAACTCAACATATTTTAACCAATCAATTAGCCAGATTGAAAGTAAATTAAGATCGAAGTGAAAATATCGTCACAATTTCTTAAACATTTTCAGGCTTTACCAATTCAAATCACTATTTCACAAATCTCGAGACAAGGAGAAAGATAGAGAAAACTACTCAGATCTCATGGGGAAAACACAAAAAAAACTTGAAATTTGTATATAAAATCAAAGTCATACAAACTACAACAACTAAATAACTTATCTCTAATTTTCCCCAAGAACACTCCTTGAAGTTCCTCTGAATCTCTTCCTTTCTTTATAGCACACAGAATTCCTCTTCAAAGCATCAAGGAGGAAGAAATCTCTGACTTTCCCTCCACTTTTACAATCTCCCAAAGAATTCCTCACAATATTGGAACCTTTCTAACCTCTATGAACTCTTTCTAGCACTTCCAAGACTCTCCCTCCTCCAAATTTCAGCAAAAATTGTTTATTAAAGTTGTTGATGAGCTTTCCCAAGAGTTGCGTAAGCATCCCTTCAAAATTTGGCCTTATCCAAAGCTTGAGTAGGCATAACCGCCGAGCTTGCCGTCGGCGGCCTCAAGGGCACCATTGGTGGACTTCTGAAGAATTTTTGTCTTGTAGCCTCAGGAAAAACTCACCGTCAGCGGGCTCGTCGGCGGCCTAGTTGAAATCTCCACATTTTGGTCCTTTTCGCTCCAAATTTGCTCCTTTTTGCATCTTTTTGCATCTTTTTGCTGCAATGACCCTAATTCATCATTCTTGCAACAAAATATCAAAAATACCTTTCTTTAAAGTGCAATATCATCAAAAGCAATATAAAATAGATATGAAAATCTCAACATATTTTCCTTGGGCCAGGGCTTCTTCTTCTTTAACTCTAGTGAAGGTTTGGGTGTGTTTAATTTAATTTTTGTGAAATGTAGAGGTTTGGAGAGCTCTATCCTATGTTTGATATTGTTTGAGCTCAAAAATTGAACTTCAGCAAGGGGATTCAAAGCAATGTGGTGGTTAGGTTGCACTGAGGAGGTCTTAAACAGGCTCTAGGAATAATTTAGAGGGCTTTCTCTGAGAAATTTTTAGCACTACTTCCATGAAAATGGAGGTGAGCTTTTTATAAAAATTGTCTTAAGGTTGTTGCCATGACCAATTAGGGGGTGAAAAGTGATGCTTAAGTGGAGGGCATAGAGGCTCTAACATTTAATTTGGATGAGGTGGCATCTAGGTTTGAATTGGGTTTGAATACATGGGGTGACTCTCAGTTTGGACATTTTTAGGCCACTAGGCCGGCCGACCAGGCCAGGCAAGGTGGCTAGGAGGTCAAGAGAGCTAGGGGAATATGTCACAGGAATTAAAAGCGTTGGTGTTTAGTTTTGGCAAAAATATCCTTGGCTTAAGAAAATATGGATTGAAATCCCTTAATTTGGGGATCCTTGGTTCATAGCTCATTTGGGTGGTTCCATGGTGTTTTTGTTGGTCAATATGGTCCAAAATTTGCCTTTGGTGGCCTTGCCTTAACCAATTTGACATGTCTAGGTCAATTTTGGTGCATGGGTCCAAGTGGGTGCAAATGACCAAGACTTATGTTTGGGCTGGATTATCTATGTTAGTTGGACCAATTGATTGATGCATGTGATGTAGATGATTGTAATAAACATTTTTGGTGAAGGATTGCAAGGATTTTGATTTCAATTGGAGGGTCAATTTGAAGGATTTTGGAATTTTGGTCAATTTGGGTATGCTGGGCTAGACTTGGGTTTAGATTTGGCTAGGCTTGGGCTAAGTCCAAATTGATTGTTGGGAATGGTCAAAATGAATGTGATAAAGAGTTTTCAACATGAATTGGGTGCCAATTTTGGCGTTAATGCAATCAATTTGATGAAGTTTGGAGGCATAGACAATTTTGGGCAAAATTGGGTGCTTTTGACTTAGGTTGGAATTAACTAAAATTGATGATTCACAAAGGCCAATTAAAGTTCAAGTTTGATGTTCAAGAATGTTATGAAGAATTTAGAATTCAAATTGAGACCAATGGAGTAGGCCATGTGGTTTAATTTGGTGGAACCAAGTCATAGGGCAAAAATTGGGGGTTTGACTTAGATCAAAAGTGGGCTCAAAGCATGGGCCAATTAAGCTTGGATTTGATTTAAATTGGTCACATGGAAGGTGAATGTACGTTTAATATTGAAATTGAGGGAAATTGGGACCAGTTTAATGGACATTTGAGATTTGGGGTGATTGGACCTTTTAAGGCAATTTGGGGGTTTTGGCCAAAATGGTCAAATTAGTCAAATTGGGTCATTTAGTACTTGAGAAAAATTGAAATTGTGAATATTTTGAAGGTTTTGGGATTTTTGGGAATTTTTGAAATTTATGGCTAAGGAGGGGTATTTTGGTAATTTGGCCATTTTTGACGACTGGGTAATTTGGGTATTTTCAAAAGGTTTGAAATGAATTTTGAACAAATTTGGGTATTTTGGCTAAATTTAGGGTTTCAAGGGTACTTAGGTAATTTGGGGGAGTTTAGGGGCAAAAAGGCCAAGTTGGGTATTTTTGGAAGAATTGGGGTGTCAACCACCATAAATGAGCTATGGACCAATGTAAGCCCCATTTTGGTCCTCTATGTATTGATCTTAGTTAAACCCTAGCCTAGGGCTAGAGGGTTTAGCAGACCATCTAAGTGAGTCTCCCAAGGTTTAAGGGATCAAAGTCAAGAAAATTTTGGGTTTGCATTTGCGAGTGCTTGTGAGTGCCTTAGCTCCAGACCAACACCTAGGGTCAACCCTAAGGTCAAACAGTCCTATGGGAACTCTACTTGAGCTCCCTCATAATGACCCCACCTACTAAGTGCTAGAGGTTACGACCAATATGTAGAGCTTCAAATTGAGTGAACAAGAGTTTGGAATTTCTTTTGGTGAGGGTTCCTTTTCTAGTTTTCTAGGAATAGTCAACAGAAAAGTCCTATGGATAGACCCTAGGTTACTAAAGAGGAAGAACTAGACTTCAATCAAAAGTGAGTTCAACAAGCTTACAACCGATAAAATGATGTTTAGAGGATTCAACAAGAAGGGAGAAAGAGCCCTTGGATCGATTACATTGCTTATAAAAGTTAGATAATTAGTAACAACTGCTAAATTCCATATCATCGACTATGAGACCTCTTTCATGCTCTACTTGGTCGACCATGGATTCATGAGCACAACATGGTTCTGTCTTCCCTACATCAGTGCATCAAATATTTCAAAGAAGGACAAAAACATTGCATTAAAAGAGATTTACAACCATTCTCTATTCATGAAGTTGACATTCATGAAGATGCGGTCCACTATGCGCCCCAAAGACAACTATCTTCTCTCGTGAGGCGATGACAAATAAAATGAAGATTTAGAAGGATCACAGGGGCAAAGCCATTCAACCCCGCTTCTGCAATCTTCCACCACTCTCTTATAACAAGTTGGTGGGGGTTCTTTTAGTTCACGCACCTGAGGTCAAGGCCAGAGAGGTGGATGGGGAAGAACTGATATGATTATTGGATGGACTAAGCCGATCATCAACATTGATGTTGAATAAAGCTTCAAGGAGGAAATGATGATGATAAAACAGAAGAAACTACCGTACGAGATACCCTTGGAAGATGTGGAGAAAAGTGATTCTGAGTCGATGTATGATCAGATCAACCACTATGTGAATGCCATAACTCTTACTCTGATTCTCCCTCAAAAGGTCGAGAGTTTAAAAGTCAAGACAATTTGTAGCTCTGATTGAAATCTGATCAAGTTTTACCGTGCTTCTACTTTTGCTAATCTAAGAAATCATGTAAATTTAGATGAGAATTCTAATGAATTAATGAAATTATCTTTTGGTTACTTTTCTCCTTGTGTATAAAAGTTAATTCAAAAGTGATATGTGCCAAAAAAATGCTAAAAGATAAATTATAACTTTTTAAAAAATTATGGAATGCTAAAAGTCGAACTTATAACTCACAAGAAGGTCTCGGATTTGGTATTATAGGACCATTCGATGATTCAAAATTTTGCATGGTTGTTACTACTGGATTGAAGAGGATCGCCACGATGTAGAGGCTGACTCTCAAGTTGAGTTAATAGAAGACGGCCCGCTAGAATTTGAGGAAGAAATTAAATAAACTTTTGATGAACTAATGGAAATTAACCTCAGGGCTGAGGAGCACCCACGACCTACATTTATAAATACTCTACTCAACAATAAAGAATCTTCAAAACTAATCAAGTTATTGTAAGAATTTAAAGATTGTTTTGCATGGAGTTATGATAAAATGCCAGGGCTGTCAGCGGAAGTTGCAGTTCATAAACTCGGGGTGGACAAAGATATAACCCTAGTAAAACAAGCTCCCGGAAGAATGCGCCTCGAAATAGAACAAAAAGTCATTGTCGAGGTGAAGAAATTGATAAGGCTAACTTTGTAAGAGAAGAGCAGTACCCCACATGGTTAACCATTATTGTACTAGTTAAGAAGAAAAATGGACAACTTAGTGTATGTGTCGACTTCAGGGATTTGAACAAAGTCTGTCCAAAAGATGAATTTCTATTTTTGATATTAGAAATGATGGTGGACATCTCTTCAACACATGAGATTTTCTCCTTTATGAATGGATCGTTAGGATATAACCAAATCAAGATGGCTCCAGAAGATGCAGAACTTACAGCTTTCAGAACACCGATTGAGATTTTCTACTACACAGTGATGCCATTCGGGTTGAAGAATCTGGAGCAACATATCAATGAGCAATAATGAAGATCTTTGAAAACCTTATTCACAACCAAGTGGAATGCTACGTGGATGACTTTGTCATCATGAGTAAATAAAAAATAGAATATTTGTACTATTCAAGGATCTTCTTTGAATGATTACGATATATAATCTCAAGATGAATCCCTTAAAGTGCTCCTTCACCTTCACCTCCGGGAAATTTCTAAGATTTGTTGTTCATCATCGGGGAATTGAGATCGACCAGGATAAGATTAAAGTTTTCTTGGAAATCCCTCCTACCAAATCCTTGAAACAACTACATTTATTTCAAGGAAAATTGACATATCTGAGACGCTTTATCTCTAATCTATCAAGAAGATGTCAGCCCTTTTTGGTATTAATTAAGAAGGATGCCAAATTTTTTTGGGAAGAAAAATGCCAGCGGGTCTTCAAGGATGTTAAACAAAAACTTAATGACACCTCTTGTTTTGGCAGACCCTATCCCGGGAAAATAGTTGATACTTTATACTGCGACCTTAGACAACTATCTCTTAGTCTTGCTAGCTCAGGTCAATGATGAAGGTAAGGAAAATGCGCTCTACTACTTGAGTCAACGTCTAATGCCGATGGAGGTGAATTATTCACATATTGAGAAGCATTATCTAGCTATATTTTTTTCCACCCAAAACTTAGGCATTACATGCTTTCTCATAAAATTACCCTCATTTCGAATGTTAATCCATTGCAATATTTGATGACTTGACCAACACTTTTCGGACGTCTAGCAAGATGGTCAATGATTTTATTGCTATTTGATATAACTTTTAATCCCCTCCATGCTATCAAAGGACATATTTTACAGATTTTCTCGAGGTGCACCCACTTCTAACTGGGTCCCCACTCAACGATGAATTGCTAGATGAACAGATATTGCAAGTAAAACTGTTTAATGTCAGGCATTGGTAAATGTACTTTGATGGAGCTTCTTCAACAAGAAAAGATAAAGGATCCGGAATAGTTATACCAGGCAAAGCAGAAATTATATTGATTTTCATCACGCCAGATAAGGGTATGTTGAGCTTTGCCTACCACCTGACAGAGTCGTGCACCAATAATGAAGTAGAATATGAAGCACTAATCACCGAGTTGGAGTTGGAAATATCAATGCATATAATGGATATTGCCATCTATGGGGACTTACAACTCATCATCCAACAAGTTGTTGGGCAATACAAGATTTTAAAGTCGAGACTAGCAGAATACCAACGGTATATAATGAAACAACTTGAATAGATTTCCAGTGTGACTCTCCACTAGATTCCTCAGGGAGATAATGCCCATGCTAACGCTCTAGCAAAATTTTCAAAGGAATTGGCGTGTCCCTTGGAGGATTCCATTGACATTACAATACAAGGACGGTGATTTTTGTCTCAGATCAACCTCGATAATCTACACAAGCTCAACAAATAAGAAAGAACAATGATTGCAGTTACTGACATCGACAAAGATTGGTGTAAGCCATTAATAGAATATTTATAGACTAAAAAGATGCCAGAGGATAAGTCCGAGGCATATCACATCCTAAGAAGTGCTATGTCATATGCTATAGTGGGAGATGTCCTTTACAAAAGATCGTTCGATCAGATGTGGCTACGGTGTCTAAGCAGAGCAGAAGCACATAATATTGTCAAAGAAGTACATGCTAGATTTTGTGGTGCTCAACAGTCAGGGCTAAAAATAAAAAAGAAAATGAAGATCAAAAGACTTAGATATTATTGGCCAGCAATGATGTCCAATTACATAGATACCGTTAAAAAGGGTCACCTTTGCCAAGTGCATGGGGTGTTCTTACACAAACCTCTAAATGTGCTACACCCAAATATTGCCTCATGGCCATTTGATTGTTGAGGCACAAACATAATAGGTCTGATAGACCCTCCATCCTGAAAGGGACAAAGATTAATTCTTGCAACTACAAATTACTTCTCCAACTGGACAGAGGCAGTACCATTATGAGTGGTTACAACACGACATGTATTTCAATTTTTCAAGAGCCAAATCTTCAACTGTTTCAGAGTTCCATGCAGAATGATTTCTGATAATGGGACAGCCTTTAAGAGCACAAAAATCAATAACTTCGTTAAGCGACATGGGATAAACTGGAGGTTCTCTACAACCTACTATCCTATGAACTGGTTGTGGCCTTCAACAAATTGTTCATACATATTTAATGAAACCATTGAACAAAAATAAAAGAGACTAGCATAATAAACTATTAGAAGCTAAATGGGCCCACCGGACGACATTCAGGACTCCCACTCAATGTACACTTTACGTGCTTGTATAAGGATCTGAGGTCGTACTGTCGCTGAAAATTCAGACACTGTCTCTCAAAAGAAGAAGGTGCAAAACTCAGCAAACAAATCACAAAAGAAGCACAAAAGAAGAAGGTGCAAAACTTGGACTTGAAGAGCTGGAAAGTTTCGAAGGAAAATGACTAGAAGCACAAAAGAATTTGAAACTTTTCCAAGCGAGAATGGTACAAGCTCATGACACATCGGTCTACTTGAGGATGTTTAAAGTGGGTGATATTGTTCTTGTTCTCAAAATACCTCTTCTTGCATGTCAGAAGATAGGTGAAAATTTTGAGCCAGCTTGGGAAGGGCTATTTCTCAAAGAAAATGTCTATTCATAATGAGTCTACCAACTGGTGGATTTCTAAGGCGAGTGACCTATGTTGTCAATCAATGGTCAATATTTGAAGCAATACTATGCAACTTGGTGCTACTTGAAATCACCTTACTAAGACTCTGATTGTTCTAGAGTTATTTATTTGGCCAATCATCTGTGATCATTTATCGTAGAAAAGGTCTATTCAAAAAGAGTTTACCAGCTGGTGGATTTCCAAGGTGAGAGACCTATGTTGCTAATCAATGGTCAATATTTGAAGTCATAATATGCCACTTGACGCTGCTTGAAATCACCTTTTTGAGACTCTAATTGTTTTGGGTTTATTTATTTGGCCAATCATTTGTGACTGGGTCCAAAAAAAATTGTAATAAA
>NEWO01000778.1:57482-106653 GCA_003013225.1 Phalaenopsis aphrodite | reverse complement strand
ATATATAATCTTCGCACCTGTGTAAACAAAATTTTTGTCTAATAAATGTTTTATTTTGTTCTTGTTCCTGCTAAATTTCAGTGCACTGATATTTTTCTGTCGCTTGCAAAAAAAATATCAGGACAGAAGCTGATCTTTGCATTTATGAATGGCTGGAATCTTGCACTTAACGAAGAAAGGGCACCTCAGGCTGGCGTCATAGACTTTGAATTGGACTTCGATTAGGTCAACGTGAACTATGAGGGTCCCTTGATGGGCATAGTCAGTTATCGAGAAACGTCACTGTTAAAGATCAGCACTAAAGAAGGTTCCTCGCTGAAGAGGAAGAAAGTAATAACGTAACAAAACCACATGGAAGGAACTAGTCACCTATGGTTTATGATAACATCGCCAACAGGACATCTAGTTAGTGTTGATGATGAGAGACTACCAGATGCACCGATAAGAAGAACTCAACACAGAAATGCCAATCGCCGTATACACAGAACTTTCCTACATGAAGAAAGAAAACCCCTGAAAGAGGTAGAGAACTTACGTACCCCAATTTCTGAGGGGAAAATCTATGAGCATTGCATGAGAGAAACTTCCTTTAGTTTTCCTACCACAGAGGACGAGACTGGGTCTACTACAGAGCCGACGCTACTGGCAATTATAGATGAGCTTTGTGCGGGTTGCCCGACATGCAACGCCGAGATCCCCAGACAAATATCAGACACATGAGCATTTGTAGAATGCCCAAAATGTAGCATCCTCCATTTAGAGCGTTACAACACTCTGGAGGAGTATACATCTGATGACAGTGGCAACTATAGATGAGCTTTACCGACATGCAACTTAGTTGGAGAATCATACATCCCACTAGATACAAAGACAGCGTAGACATGGATTCCAGTGGATGTTGAAAAGAAAGAGTGGCCCAGGCAGTCACAAATGATTAACTTGGCAGAATTTGACAAGATGAGTAATGTAAAGAAAAGAGAGTTCTAATTCTATGATAAAGTTCAGAGAAAATCTGTCAATATATTAGAAGGCCTGGAGTTGTATACCAAGTTCTTTTCTGAAAGTGAAGAAAACAATTATCTTGACTGTGTTTTTTACATGAGAGACAGAGGTCGAGCTGGTCTTCTAATCGAAAGAACCTATTCAAAGCCATAGAAGTGGATGCTTAGAAAAGTTAGGATAACTATTCAATCTGGTTGTTGCTACAATTTTACCAAGGATAGGAAAGGGAACCCTTCGGCGATCCTAAGACATGACGAGGTGGATCCATTGCCTCCCACAACAAAATGGATGATAAAAAGGATGGTCAAATGGAGCGTGCTGCAAGCAAACTACATTCCAAAAAGTTGCATCATCCACAATTATGAAAAGGGAGACTGTACTCCCCCACATATTGATCACCTCAGACCTTTCTACAATATCTCATTCATGAGTAAAAACAAAATTTTATTCGAAAAGGATATCTACCTCGTAAGACCCCGTGAATTTATAAGATTTATTGCAATTCCACTGCCAGTAGGTTTGGTACTAATTTTGAAGGGAAATGGAGCCAACTTTGCAAAGCATTGCATTCCAGGGGTACGACACCAAAGGGTTTTCGTTACACTCAGAAGGATGGATGCAAACAAGATGTTGTATGGATTTCGACTGGATCTAGAATTAGAGGAGCTGTAGCCATATGAGCTATGAGATGGTTGTACCTTTAAGTACATGCAAAAGATACTCTTGTCCTAGAGCGTGTCTTCGTAGGTCAGCTTGATCAGTAGCTCATCCTATAAAGGACAGTTAGAAAATTTTTTGTCAACTTCTCAATTACGTCAGAGTAGCCTATATGATATGTTTTTAGCATATGAAATTTTGGATGTATTTCACATGGTTGTCTCTTTTGATGCATGTATTCAGTTTGTAACACCTGATGCAAAGCAGATTAATAAAATTTCTTTCAGATTTTAACATGTTTGTCAAATTTCCCTTTTTTACGATGGATAAAAGCCACAGAACTATACGTTGGTTCTGAATTATAAAGAACAAAGAAAAAAACAATAAAAAAAATTTGATTGATGATAACAAAATTTAAATAAAATATCCATTTTGAAAATCAACCAATGAAATTTATATTTAAAAAAAACCTACTTTGGTTATTAAATGTAATAAAGACAACAAGAAAAGAAAGTAATAAGTTTGTTAAGTTTGTTTCTCTAGAGTTTGAGGTTTCTTACTATTTGCTTGCACATCACAACTATCTTGGTCTGGACCAATTTTTTCACATCCCCTGGAGCTTCACACTCTGCACAAAGTCTCACAAATCTTCGTCACTGATGTCAATCTTCACATGTCATAAGTCTATAAGCTTAGCACCACAAACTCTCTACACTACTTTCATATTGTTCTCGGATGATTCCCACTTATCGAGGTCAGTACCTAAATTTCGACTCTCCTTTATGGGAGGCTTAGACGTCCTATTCCCATCTACAATTTCAGGGTGAGTACCTAAATTTTGATTCCCTCCTTTCGAGGTCGGTACCGAAATTTTAATTCTCCTTTTGGGGTAGGCTTAGACGTCCTATTCCCATCTATAATTTGAAGGTCATTACCAAAATGCTTATTCCCTCCTTTTTAATTTTCCTTTTGGGATAGGCTTAGATGTCCTATTCCCATTTACACTTTTGGGGTAGGCTTAGATATCCTATTCCCATCTACCCGTTCGGGGTAGGCTTAGATGTCCTATTCCCATCCTCCATCTTTAGAGTAGGCTTAGACGTCCTATTCCCATATTCACATTCGGGGTAGGCTTCGACGACCTATTCTCATCCGCACTTTTGGGATATGCTTTGATTCCCTATTCTCTTTTTTGTGATTGTGTATTACACTCAATCCGGTTTCCTCACGCATAATTTTACCCACTTAAAATTTTAAATTGAAATCCAAACTCTCTTTGATATGTTCAATTTGAATCAAGTCTTCACTAGAATTTCCATTTTGCTTGATGATTGTCCCCAAAATATCCTTTCCTTCCCAAGCGAAAGTATCTATTACTCCCCAATGGAAATAACTGTCACCCAATTCTACACTTCGTTTTAGGTCTGTTGACTTATATGTCTGTGTTGGTTTTATTGATCTCGTTGGTCAACACCAATACGTGCAGTGTACTTGTCTATCACTCCACACCTATTAGGGGTCCATTTTTTTACCTCACTTTTGGTTAAGATCTAGTGTCCTCCTTAGTAGCCTAAGGTCTATTCATAGGACTTTCTTGTTGAATATTCCTAGATAGCTGGAAAGTAACCCTCACCAATTGAAATTTTAAACACTTCGCTCAACTTGAAGTTCCACATATTGATTCTGACCTTTAGCACTTAGTAGGTAGGGTCAATATGGAGGAGCTCAAGGGGCATCCCCATAGGACTACTTGACCTTAAGGTTGACCCTAGGTGTTGGTCTGAAGCTAGTTCACTCACTTACACATACATTCACTCACAAACCTAGACCCAAGCTTGTTGACTTTGATCCCTTGATCTTTTAGGAGACTCATGTATATGGTCCCCTAGACCCATGATACACCGAAAATATAAGCATTTTTAGACCCATATTTTATACTCATCTTTTGTGATATTGCACTTTAATGGAAGGTATTTTAATATTTTCTTACAAGTTGTTTATTTTTAGGGCTTAAAGTAAAAAAAAAGCAAAAATGATGAAATTTGGAGTCAAAATTACATTTTTGAAGAAATGCTCAGCACTGACAGTGCCGATGGTGCAGAATAACTTAAGGCTGGAGATTTTTACTCAGCACTCATCCACATTTTTCACTCCTCTACGTTCATTTTTCGCACCACATTGTTCCATTCCACTACCATATTGGAGTAAATTTTTTATTTTTCTTTCATAGTTTAGAGTTTTTGTGGTGAGATTTAGTGTAAAACTTTCTGTAAGAGTGTTGGAGAAGGAGAAAAGTGAGAGATATCTTCTTCGTGCATTTCTAAGGAAAGGCTACAAAGGATTTGCTTTGAGAAAGAGCTTTCAGATAAGTATTATTGGTTTATCAGTGTTGTATGAACTTCTTTTGTATATGAAATTTGTGTTTTGTAATTTCTTTCTCATGAAGTTTGAGTTGTTCCCTCTATCTTTCTCCCTACTCTGAGATATAGTGAGATGAAGGGATAATATGGATGTGCCAATATTAAGATGTAAAATAAATTGTGATGATTTTTCAACTCTGAACTTAATTTACTTTTCGATCTGGCCAATTGAATTGTTAAAATATGTTGTGAAACCAATGATCCGGGAAATGGAGCATGAGTTCTACAATAGATTGAGGATCACATTTGATTCCATGAAGGAGAATATCATTCATGGAATTAAGTGCAAATAAATAGGGAAATATTCTTTGTTGGGTGTAGAATTGGAGAACCTTTAGGGTGACAGACTAAAATATTCACTTCAATCTTATTGTTTAAAAACTGAAGCGAGAGCTAGTCTTTAAGTGAAAGGAAGTGGGAGCTCTGGAGTGGGAGCTGGTATCCTCCTAGCCTAGCCACAGATTTAGGGACTAAACACTGAGATTAGTCAATGATTTTCTATGCACTGTATTAGGGTAGAGAATTAAAATTGCTCTTATTTGGCAAAATACATATTATGAACATTTATCCCATCTCATTTTACCATAGCTTCATTGTAGTGGGAAAGATGCTTTTTCATATAAAACTATTTGTTACATAAATATAATTAATAGATTAGTAATTACTGTTATAAACTTTGCATTTTTTATTTGGTAATAGTTTAGAAATTTAATTTTTATTACATCTCAACAATTGAAATTAGTGACAGTGATTTTAATTGACTTTTTGTGAACTTCCTAGAAAATTTATCATTTCCAATTTAAACCTTCCCTATGGGATTGCTACTTGGGGCTTAAATAGAAAGTCTGTTATTACTTGATAAGGATACGTATACTTGCGTAGAATCTGAATATTAATTGATTATACTTATTTAAATTTTATACAATCTATCGCAACAAAAAAAATTGGATCAAGTTTTTGGCACCGTTGCTGTGGACGGTAACAGTTAAATTAAATAGATTTGATAAATTAGGAAATTTCGAGAATATATATACCATAAAAAAATTAAAAATTTAAAAAGCTAAAAAAAAATATTTTTATTAGTGTGTTTATTTTACTTTGCTTACTTTATTTGTTTATGCGAAATATTGGATCTGAACGTTTAGTACCTTATGATTCAAAATTAGAACGTAGTGTTAGAAAAATTTTAAATAACAAAGAGAAATTAAAAATTTATAAGAATGGCGAATAACTTAGATAATCCAATAAATGAAAATCAATAAAGACCTTTAAAAGATTATGCGAATCTGAAAGCCGATTAACTTCAGTTGACTATTCAAAATCCTGATGATGTCGCTAATTCATTTGAGCTTCAACCTGCAATTATCCAAATGGTACAAAATAATTAGTTTGGAGGATCACCTACTGAAGATCCTAACTTACATCCTGCTAGTTTTCTAGAATTTGTGCTACATTTAAATATGACGGAGTGTTTAATGATGTTGTTAGGCTTAGAATTTTTCCTTTTTCATTAAGGGATAAAGTCATGGCTTGGTTAAATTCAGTAGCACCTAGATCTATTAGAACTTGGGGAGAACTATCACCAAAATTCTTGGCTAAATATTTTCCACCCTTAAAAACTGCTAAGCTTAAAAATGATATTACATCTTTTTGTCAGTTTGAAGGGGAATCGATATATGAAGCCTGAGAAAGATTTACAGATCTTCTTAGAAAGTATCCACACCATGCTTTACCAAATTGTTTAATAATTTAAACATTTTACAATGGATCAGTAGGATCACTTAGATCTATTATAGATGCTGCTGCGGGTAGTTCATTAATGTCAAAACTTTTTTGATGAAGCATATTCTTTAATTGAAGAAATGACTACTAATAATTTTTAATGGTCCTCTAAAAGGGTAAATCCTAAGAGAGTAACAGGTATTCATGATTCTGATGCAATATCTATTTTGGCATCTGAAATTGCTGCTATTTCTAAAATAACGATCAACAATTTATAAATTTTTTGGAAATCCTTAAGAAGTTAACGATAAATATTCCTTTTGTTGAAGCTTTGGAACAAATGCCAAGTTATGTGAAATTTATGAAGGATGTATTAAACAAGAAAAGGTAGTTTACAGATCATGAGACCATTGCACTCAGTGAAGAGTGTAGTGCTATCATTCAAAAAAAGTTTCCTGAAAAATTAAAGATCTTGGTAGTTTTACTGTACCTTGTGAAATTTGAGAAAAGTTTTACGGAAAAACTTTATGTGATTTCAGAGCAAGTATCAATCTTATGCCTTTATCAATTTTTAAACGTTTAGATTTGGGAGAAATTTTCCCTACTACTGTAACTCTTCAGTTAGCTGATCGATCAATAAATTATCCAAAAGGAGTTATAGAAGATGTGCTAGTAAATGTGGATAAATTTATTTTCCCTATACACTTTATAGTATTGGATATGGCGGAAGATAAAGAGATTCCTATTATTTTAGGGAGACAATTTCTCATAATAGGTAGAGTTGTAATAGATGTGCAAAAAGGAGAATTAATAATGAGGGTTAATGATCAAGAAGTGAAATTTAATATAGCGAAAGCTATAATATATTCTGCAATAGAAAAAGATAATGAATGTTTCATGATGGAAGTAATTGATTATCTAAGTAATGAGCAGTTTGAGAATGATTTCAAAGATAAATTAAAGGAGAAATTTTTTATACTGAAGATTAAGTAAAAGAAGAAGATTTATTCAGGGCAAATTTGAAGTAATAGACTTGCTGGAAAATGATAGTAAAAATTTTATTCGTTCAAGTCTTAAACCACCTAAACTTGAATTGAAGATATTACCTGCCCATTTAAAATATGTATTTTTAGGAAAGTCATTTACATTGTCTATTATTATATCTTCTAAGTTAACTAAAATTCAGGAACAAAAGTTGATAGAGATGTTGAAAAAGTATAAAAAGGCTTTTGGATAGACTTTAGCAGATATTAAAGGAATTAGTCTTTCAATTTGTATGCACAAAATTTTATTAGATGAATAATATGAACCTAAAGAGGATCCTCATAGAAGATTAAACCCAATAATGAAAGAAGTTGTTAATAAAGAGATTTTAAAGAGGTTAGATGCTGGAATTATATATCCTATTTTAGATAGTGCTTGGGTAACCCCAATTCACTATGTTCCAAAGAATGGAGTGACTGTTGAAGAAAATGAGAAAAATAAAATAATACCAATAAGATAAGTAGTTGGTTGGCGAATTTGCATTGACTATGGAAAACTAAATATGGCCACCAGAAAAGATCACTTTCCATTACCTTTCTAGACCAAATGTTGGATAGATTGGCTAGGAACAAATATTATTGCTTTTTAGATCGATATACCGGATATCGCCAAATTCCAATTGCTCCAGAGGATCAATAGAAAAAATATTTGCAAGCCCATACGAAACATTTGTTTTTCGTAGAATGCCTTTTGGACTATGTAATGCACCTGTAACATTTCAAAGATGCATGATATCAATTTTTAGCAATTTTAAAGAGCATGGAATGGAAGTGTTTATGGATGATTTTTCTATATTTTTGACTTCATTTGAGTTATGTCTTAATAATTTTGAAAAAGTTCTAGAAGTATGTGAAAAAATCAACCTAGTTTTAAATTGTGAAAAATGTCAATTTATGGTTGCAGGAGGTATTTTTCTTGGGCGTAAAATTTCTGAAAAAGGCATGGAAGTAGATCCTGCAAAAATATAAGTTATAGAAAAACTACCACCTCCTAATAGTGCTAAAGGGGTGAGAAGTTTTCTAGGACATGCTGGCTTTTACAGGCGCTACATAAAAAATTTTTCAAAAATAATTAAACCCCTATGCAAACTTTTAGAAAAAGATATGAAGTTTGATTTTAATGAGGAATTCATAACAACATTTGAATTATTAAAGAAAAAATTAATCACTACACCTATAATAGTACCACCTGATTGGAAGAAACCATTTTAAATAATGTGCTATGCTAATGATTATGCTATTGGGGTTGTATCAGGACAAAAGCACGACAAAGTTCTTAAAGTTATATATTATTCATATCTGATTCGCCACCAAAAAAAATTCATATCTGATTCGCCAAATATTTGAATATGAGCTACTTATGATGATGCTTTAGTGATATATCTGAGGGGTGACCATACAGTTCAGTTCCCTATTCACCCTACTTATACTCCATATCAGCAGCAGAAGTTAAATGTCAATGATGAGGAAGATAATAACTGGTGATCTATTTTGTTTGTTTGTTTGTGTTTGTACTGTGTGATTGTATTGTTTGTGTTGTGATGTTGTTGAGACTTTGTTTGTTATGTTATGTTAAACTGTAATGTGGTAAACTATTTTCATTTTTAGAATTTAGTTTAGTTATGTTGTTATTTTCAGCACTTGGTTATGTGTTGTGATTAGTTCTGTCTCAGCAAATTTTATATATATTATGTGCAATTTAATTTTTTTTGTCTTGTAGTTTTCATATTAGTACCTACAACATTTCAAAATTTATGTTCAAAATTCAGAATCTCCAACATATATGAATTTTTTTTTAATATATTCTTTTACACTTCATTTTTAAAGTTCTTCTTGTAAAAATCTTTTAAAAATTTAAGTTTGGGGGGGGAGAAGAAATATCATTGTTAGAAAATAAATTAATTTTATTTGACCTCACTTAACTATATTTTCAAAATTTTAAATTTAACATGACCTTTGGTATTAGAGGTTAACTTTGGATAACTATATTTATGTTTCTAATAATATAGTAAATTTAAGTAAAAATTTTCAATACTAAAGGTTAATTCTAGGGGCTAAGATATTTAGTAAAGGAGAATAAGACTATGTTTTTCTATTTTTAGTAAAGGAAATTTGTATTTTTGAAGTATTAAAAATCTTAAAGAAATTCATGTAAAAAGAAAAGAATTAAACTTTATGAAATCTTTAAGTTAATATAAATTTGTTAAGTTAAAGAAATGTAAAAAGTTTTTAACTTTAAAAAGAGGATAGTGAAGTTTAAAATCATTAAAGGCTATCCAGATATAGTAATCCTCATAAAAAGAAAAGAAAAAGGAAAGAAAAGGAAAAGAAAAAGAAAAAGAAAAGAAAAAGAAAAGAAAAAGATAAGAAAAAGAAAAGATTTTCGGAGAAGCTTGAGGAGATGCTTAATTAAAAATTGGCTTCACTTGAATCAATTTAAGGAAAAAGGCTTGGATACATTCTCTAAACTTTTGATTTGAATACTAACTTATTTTTAAATAAAGTTTTATGAAGTTATTTTTCAAATGAATTTTCTAAGTGACTTTAATATGACAAATTACAATTTTTGTTGAAAAAAATAGAGGACCGGAAACCTTATACTTAATTACTGAATATCCTTACACCTTTAGCATGAATTGAAATTGCTTTGTATTTTTTTTAAGTTAAACTATTATATTTAGAGAACTAAAATATGGAAATCTAAAAGTTAAATTCTTTAGTATAAGTCTTATTTTTTATGTAGTAGAGAAGTTACTTGAGGATAAGTAACATTTAAGTTTGGGGGATTTTGATACACCAAAAATATATGCATTTTTGGACCCATATTTTATACTCATTTTTTGTAATATTGCACTTTAATGGAAGCTATTTTGATGTTTTCTTGCAGGTTGTTAATTTTTAGGGCTTAAAGCAAACGAAATGCAAAAAGGATGAAATTTGGAGTCAAAATTACGTTTTTGAAGAAATGCGAGGCTGAGATCAGTGCCGACAGCGCAGAAAAACTTAAAGCAGGAGATTTTTACTCAGCGTTGACGGTGCCAGACCAGCGTTGACGGCTCCAATTGCGGTGCAGACCCCTTTTCTAGAAGGTTTGATGTATTTGGACGATTTTTTGAAGAGTTTTTGGAGGCACCTCTTGGAGAACCGACCTTGGGCTCTATTTGGTGTCGAATTTCATCAGAAAAAATGCTCCTCTACGTTCATTTTTTGCACTACATCATTCCAGTCCACTACCATATTGGAGTCAATTTTTTATTTTTCTTTCATAGGTTAGAGTTTTTGTTGTGAGATTTAGAGTGAAACTTTCTGTAAGAGTGTTAGAGAAGTAGAAAAGCGAGGGATATCTTCTTCCTGCATTTCTAAGAAAAGGCTACAAAGGACTTGCTTTGAAAAAGAGTTTTCAGATAAGTATTGCTTGTTTATTAGTGTTGTATGAGCTTTCTTTTATATATGAAATTTGTGTTTTGTTATTTCTTGCTCATGAATTCTGAGTAGTTCTCTCTATCTTTCTCCATACTCTGAGATATGGTGAAATGAAGAGATAATATGGATGTGCCAATATTAAAATGTAAAATAAATTATGATGATTTTTCAACTTCGAACTTAATTTACTTTTTGATATGACCAATTGAATTGTTAAAATGTGTTGTGAAAAATATGATCTGGGAAATGGAGTATGACTTCTACAAAAGAGTGAGGATCACACTCAATTCCATAGAGGAGAACATTGTTCATGGAATTAAGTGCAAATAAATAGGAAAATATTCTTTGTTGGGTGTAGAATTGGAGAACTATTAGGGTGACAAACTAAAATCTTCAATTCATTCTTATTGTTTAAAAACTGAAGCGAGAGCTCGCCTTCAGGTGAAGGGAAGTGGGAGCTCTAGAGTGGGAGTCAATATCCTCCTAGCCTAGCGACAGATTTAGGGACTAAACACTTAGATTAGCCAATGATTTTCTATGCAATGTATCAGGGTAGAGAATTAAAATTGCTCTTATTTGACACAATACATATTATGACATTTATCTCATCTCATTACCATAGCTTCATTGTAGTGGGAAGGATGATTTTTTAGATAAAAAATATTCGTTATATAAACATAGTTAATAGAATAGTATTTAATGTTTTAAACTTTTCATTTTCGATATGATAATACTTTAGAAATTTAATTTTGATTACATCTCAAAAATTGAAATTAGTGACATTGATTTCAACTGACTTTATGTGAATTTCCTAGCAAATTTATCATTTCCATTTTGAACCTTCCCCGTGAGATCGATATTTGGGGCTTAAATAGAAAGTCCATTATTACTTGATAACGATACGTATACTTGTGTAGAATCTGAATTTTAATTGGTTATACTTATTTAAATTTTACACAATCTATTGCAACAAAAAAATCAGATCAACCCACTAGCTGTAGGCTGAGGTCTAACCAAGATCAGTACATGAAGGACCCAAAGTAGAGAATTCCATTGGTCTATAGCTGAAATAGGGTGGTTGGCTCTCCAATTTTACCAAAATACCCAACCTAAGCTTTTGCCCCGCCCAAATCTACCAAAATTACCAAAATACCCTTGGTGGCCCAAACTTTCCCAAAACCATCAAAATCATTTTAAATGTTGCCAAAATCAATTTGAACCCTTCAATGGAACTCAATTTGACCAATTTGATCACTGTAACTAAAACCCCCAAATTGACCCTAAAGGCTCAATTTCTTAAAATTCACCCCAAATGTCCCTTAATTTCTCATTGATTTTCCCCAGTTCCAATTATAATTTCAAAATCATCATTCCTATGATTATTTTAAATCAAATCCAAGTCCAATTGACCCACATTTGAGTCCAATTTCAACCCGAATCAAAAGGATCCAATTTAGCCCAAAATCAAAATCCCACTAAATTGAACTCCCCCAAATCTTTCCAATTACCGAAATTATGCATCCTAAACTCTTTGAAACATATCTACACATAAAATTGAGCCCTTAATTTTCCTTCTTCCAGCCTCAATTTTACTCAATTTCAACCTAAATCTAAAATCACCAAATTCGCCCAAATTTAGCCATGTGCCTAAATTCTACCAAATTGAATGCCCTAACCCAAAAACTTGGTACCCACTAGATGTTGAGAATTCTTCATGATAGTCCCCTAGACAATTTTGAGCCATCCATTAGGACCTAGCCCAATCCTAGCTCAACCTAAGCGCAAGTCTAACCCAACGTACCTAAATTCATCAAATGTTCAAATTCCTTCAAATTGACCCACCAAATCAACTCAAAATCACTCCAAATCTTTTCTAAATTCTTTGTGAAAATCCTCCACACCAAATTTCTCAATCAATTGAGTCCATTATCATGGCTAGCCCAAACCTAACATCAAGAAAATTTGACCCAAATTGAACCCCTTCACCAAAATTGACTTAGTTATACCAAAGTGATAAAATTAATGTCACCACAACAACTATTTTGACTCTATTGACCAGCGTAAACCCACCTAAACCACCTAGGTGAGCTATGGATCGATTGTCCCTTGATTTAAGAGATCTTAACCATATTTAGCCTTATTTTGAAAATACTTTGCCAACATCACTTGCCATTGGGAGTAAATCATAATTAACCCTCCCCTGACCTCCCTGAGGCAAGAAGTGACCATACCCTTGCCAGCCACCACCTCACCCACCGAAAACAGCCAACCCAAAGGTGTCCCCATTGGCCAAAGCCTAAAATTAAACCTCCCTAAGCTGACCAAGTCTGATTGGTCACTATAGCTCTTCATCCCTCCACTTAAGCATTGTCCTGCACCCATTGTCAAGCCCAGAGCTCCACCAGGTAGCCATGGTATAAATTAACCGCTTCATGGCCAAGAAAGAGTGAACCCAAGTCCTTCAGGAAACTTTGGAAAAATCTCACCAGAGCCTCTCCAAACCATCCTAAGTGCAATCCGTCTGCTCTCAGCCACTCACAGCCAACAATTAGGGCCAATTTCATCACTGAAATTTGCCCTAAAACTAGGACAGATTTATCCACTCCACCATAATGCACAAAAATTCAATTGAACTTGCACACACCATCCGCATAGTGAGAGAATTTGATTTCACACTAAAGCCCCATCACAAAGAGCCCTAACATAGCTCTATACCAACACCTGAAATCTACTTTGATTGAAATCATCTAAAAAGTTCACCTAGACCTAGGACTTCATCTGAAGGTTCCTTAGACCCTGTCAAAGCTACCACAACCATCTGATTGAGGCCTTCCCTCCCATTCAAATATATTGAGCCTCAACCTTAAACCGAGATCATTTTGATTCTTCATGTGTAATGGCTTGATTTCATGCTTGATTAAATTATATAGATATACTCGTCTTGAGTAGATGAAGGTTTAGAAACAAAACCCATGTGATTTGGTTGAGTCTAAACAAAGATCTTAAAGTTTTAATGTGAATGGTTCTTGGGTTTAAGTCATTTGGGGATGATAACAAGGAGCCATCTGATCACGTGTTTATTTGATAGATGGAGGAGAACAAGCCGCACAAAGATATGATGCATAAAGGGTGGGCTGCACGACAGCTAAGGTGGATGGTGCTATCAAATGGCAAAGCGCCACGTGTGAGTTCGAAGCCGTTGTAGGATGAGTTGGCGCTAAGTGTTTAATTGGAAAAATATGGATTTTTTTGGATTTATTTAATTTCGTTAATTTCAAAAATTTATATCTTTCTCTAGAAAAATGATAAAAATAAAATAAAAATACCCTCTTGCTCAGTGAACAGAGGAGAACAATGTGGACTAAAAATAAAATTTATTTTCTTACTCACTGATTTCTAATGAATTAAATTCTCATTGGAGGAGTTTAATTCATTATGCCCAAGCAAAGCTCACCAAGTCTTGATATTTTTAAGGTTTATTCCTTATGACAGAGGGGATAGTCTTTGATTTTTCCAAGGCCAGAGAGTATCTCTAAGCTTCAAACCATAATTTTCAAACTAGGGTGGCTATTTTGGCTTATTTTAATTATATAAATTAAAATATTACTTTGAAAATTATGTGATTAATTTTAGTAGGTTTCTTGTGGTCAGAAAACTTAGGAAAAATTATATGATGATTTGAATCATTTTGTACATTTCTATAGTTAATTAAAATCATAAATCTTGCTTTAATTTGTGTAAATTAAATACTAATAAAAATTTGACAAAATAAATTCCACATTGTGTATAAAAAATAAGTTTACCCATTGTAAAAATTTAAAAATTATTTGTCTAAGTTTGAGCATTGTAGCTGATATTTTAAGAAATATTGCATTTTATACAAAAATAATTATATTAAACTAAATACATTTGGGAAAATTATGAAAAGTAGTTTTCTGAGTTCCTTGTGACCAAGGGCACTTAGTAAAAATAAAACTTATTTTTGAGAAAATACTTGATTTTTTAGCTTTATTTTGAATTTAAAATAATTAAAAATCCAAAAAATAACAAAATATTTTAAAATGTGCTAAATAGTCTCCTGATCATTATGGACTCATTAAAATATTTTTCCTAACTTTTCCAAGTTAAAAATAAATTTTAAAACCTTAAAAATACATTTTTCCTTATTTTTCTCATTAAAATAACTATAATAAATAATTTGGAAAACATAAAAATAAAACAATTTGGTTCTCCGAGTCTTCTGAGCTCAGAGAAGTTTAACAAGAAAATAAAAAATGATTTTTGTAGTTAAAACATTATTTTTACTTAATTAAATCAATGAAATTTGTTAATAATCAAATGATAATAAAAATAATTTAATTAAAAAAATCATGAAATTTTGTCTCACTGTTTCTCTGACTTAAGGGGACCTCTAGTAATTTTCTCATTAATAAAAAAAAGTTTTTTTGATAGTTAAGTAAAATCAACTTTGAAAATACTAGTTTCTAAATTTAAATAATTATTTAAATTAAATTAAATTTTGAAAACCTAATTTTTCTCCTCTAATGTTTTAGTTGACCCGTGGATAGGACACTCCAAAAATTTCTAAAGTCATTTGAATTTTGATTACTGAGTTTTGAGGTGGAGAGCACCAAAGGGAGAAGGGTATCTGTAGATTTTGATGCCTTAATCAAAATTTAAGATTATTTAAGGGGAAAATGGGTAATTTTGGCTCTAATGAACATGTTTAGATGAGTAAAATACAATGAGATTAAAAGGTGGAAACTCAATTGCCACCTTTTGTATAATATGAATAAAAAATCCTAACCTCCCTAATCATCAAAACTTGGAAGTCAATTAAGATCAAACGATTCTTAAGTGATAGGCTCAAGTTAGGAAGATGATTATTTACTTATCTTAGGCCTAAAATTTGTGATAATGTGAAGAATATATGTCACTTAAATCAAAATTTTAACTACCATCAATTTCCCCCGTTATGATTATTAAGGGCTTAGTAGTGACCTAGGCTCGATGTTTAAACTCAATTGATTGGATATAGAAGATAATATGATTGGTGATTAACATTTTTAAATACTAAAAGCCTGAATTTAATTGTGGGCACCATAATCTTTTATGACTCAAACCTGCCTTAGGGGCACCCACCACATAACTCTTAAATAAAATATCAATTGATTAACGAAGTGTCTTAGTTATGGGATAAATAGAACATCAATTTTCCTTGAGCAATGGGAGACCTTAACTTAACCTTGGATGATTAATAGAACAATATCATAAGTTCAAAATGAACTTGAAATATTTCAAGAAATCTCCAAAGTTATTGAGGTTCATGCTCTAGGCCCTTTGGAATCTCTTGAATATTTTGAAGGGCAAATTTATCTCGGTATATTTTGTTCTAAAATTATCTACTAAAATCTTTTGAGACTCAACAAAGTCATAACTTGGGGTTTTAGTACTTATACCTTCATCTACTCCTTCAATTTGAATTCCTTGCAAAATTATATGCATGTTTTCAAAGCCTACCTTTCAGGTGGAGGAGCGAGAAAAATCGACATGTATGCTTTTAATTTATTACATTTAATTTTTCGTACCTCTTATTTCTTGCTTGTATGCTTAAAGTCACCCTGCATGTCAAAACTGAAACCAAAACTAAAACTAAAATTTAAATTTGATAAAATTCACTTTCACAATAGTGAAAATATAAAACAACTCAAAATTTAATCACAAATAAAAAAACAAAACAAAAATTGCAACTAAATTAAGATGTCTCTATCGGATGATCGGGAATCCCTCAGAGGAGGTAACCTATGGTTGCTAACGAGATTTATTAAGGTCTAAGTGAAAGTATGAAGCTCATTAAATTGAGTTTAGTAAATTCATTTGGACTAAGTGAATCTGAAAGAAAATAGTGGTGCCAGAATAAGAAAACCATAGAATTCTAACCAGTATCACTCTAGTCAACTTTAACATTCCCCATAACATTTAAATAACCATGATCTTAAGAAACATTTGATTTGACATCATGACTTGACACAAAAGAAAACCTAAACTCTCCATGACAAGGAACTTGGAGCTAGCATTGTGGGTAGCATGAACATCTTCATTAGCAAAACATGTCTACACTAGCTAAACCATTCCTTAGAATTAAACAACCAAGCCATAGGATTTTGTGGTTGTCCGCCTAGTGCGACATAAATCCTCAATGTTTCTTAAGGCCTTTGTATAACTCTGTTATACATTATAAGCCCTAACTCGTTTTAGGATTATGAGGTTGTCGTTCATCACGACCTAAATCCTCACATCTTCCAGGCTATTTGTGTGATCTTTTCACATGAATGGAAGCCCTAATTAATAAAATTATTGGGATGAAACATTTTAATATTTCTCCTTTAAATTGAAGCCAAGCCATAGGGTAAACTGGGAAGTCACTGAGGTTCTCCTCAGGATCCATGACATCCTGTAGCTCTTCTTCCTTTGGATTCCAAAATAAAACGTTCCAAATTTGAGTAATTCTCTTTTCACGCATCTTTTTCCGATTTCATTGAAAAATCCTATTCTATTGACCTCTCTGAAGACAATATTCCCTGATTTTTATCGAGAGTTTTCTTAGGTAATTTTAGTTGTCTAAGATGTAATTAACTGTAAGGGCTTGCCTTTATAGAATCTTTTTTGAATCCAGCTTAATATAAATCGTATTTAAATTTTCATATTAAATAGGGGAGCTTTTTGGCTTACAAATAAAAATAGTTTCGCAGACCAAACAGATGTCATACATTTCTTAGTTTATTTGATCGATCCTTGACAACGACTTTATATATGCTTAAAAATACAAGGATTTAATAGTGTTGTTAGAAGATTTAATTCCTCGGTAACGACACCAAAAACTTTACAACAGTTATAGATTCAATAAAGTTTTATATATAAAATATTTAGTAATGGTAAAGTCAAATTTATCAACGCAAGTATATCTATCGCTCAAGTAATACTGGGCTCTAATGGAGTCCTAGATATTGATCCCACAGGGAGTAAAATTAGATGCTACGAACTAAGATTTTAGATTAATCAATACTTAATCACAACAATATTGTTCAAATTGCTTATCTGTCACTAATAAGCAATTGAAATAAATATGTAATTTTAATAACTCTTAAATAAGTAATTCTGCTAATAAAGTTTCTAATGTGAAGTTCAATATATAGAAAGAATCCTTCTCCTTATCAAGAAATTAAAGTGAATGGATAAATTGAATCAATTCAAATTGGATTGTGCCAAATAGGAGCATACCTATTCTTTACCCTTTGGTCCAGGAATAAAGAACATTAACTAATCCTATACTTAGTTACTGAAATTGCGGTTAGGCTGAGAGGATACCGACTCTCACTTTGGAGCTCCCACGTTCCCCTCGCCTGAGGGCTAACATCTACACTTCAGCACTCAAACGATAGGACCAAATTGAGGATTTTAGTCTGTCAATCCAACATCTCCAATTCTGCGCCCGATAATTTTATTTTCCAATGTATTTGCGCCCAACTTCCAAGGGCTTTGACCTCCCTGAATCTTGAATGTAATCTTCACTTTAGTTGTACAACTCAACATATTTTAACAAATCAATTGGCCAGATTTAAAGTAACATAAGATCAAAGTGAAAAGATCATCATAACTTCTTTAACATTTTCAAAGCTCAACCAATTCAAATCACCATTTTACAAAATCTCAAGACAAGGAGAAAAACAGAGAAAACTACTCAGAACTCATGGGGAAGATATGACAAAACTCAGAATTTATATATAAAAGCAAAGTCATACAAACTACAACAAGTAAATAACACTTATCTCGAATTCCTCCCCAAGCAAACTCCTCAAAGTTTCTCTGAATCTCTTTCTTTTATTTAAAATAGATAAAATTCTTCTTTGAAGCGGCAAGGAGGAAGAAATCTCTCACTTTCCCTCCACACTTACAATCTCTCAAAGAATTCATCACAATCTAACCCTAAATTAAACTCTCTACACACTACTAGAACCTCTTGAACGTTGTTTCCCCTTCTCAATTTTTGGCCAAAATTTTCTTTTAAAGTTGTAGAAGAGTTCTCCCAAGAATTTCCTAAGCATCCCTTCAAAAATCTTTCACATTCAATAATCTGTTGAGATAAGCGCCGATCTTATCGTCGGCAGCCTTGAGGGCACCGTCGGCGGGCCTTCTAAAATATTTGATATGGACTCTCGAGAAAATCTCACCATCGGTGCCGTTGAGCTCGACGTCGGCGCCCTATTTCAAATATTCATATTTTTGTCCTTCTCGCTCCAAATTCGTTCTTTTTTGCATTTTTTGCTCCAATGACCATAATTCATCATACCTGCAACAAAACATCAAAAATACCTTTCTTTAAAGTGCAATATTATCAAAATCAGTGTAAAATAAATGTGAAAATCTCAACATATTTTCTTTTGGTCAAGTCTCACCCTCAAGTCTTGTGTTTATCTTTCAAGATAGATACATAACTTGAGGTTTAGTGCTCTTTCATCTAAACTTTGAAATATATGGGATCAATTTGATTTCATATTTTTCTAAAAACTATATATACATATGTAAATTAAAATGTCTTTTAGAAGCGAGCGACGAGATTCCAATTCCCGCTGTTGACAGCTTCCAACAGACACCCCCCACAACCAAAATAGCGTCAAACACACATAAGGTTGATGCTTGCACCAAAATCACGTAAATCTTTCCCATAAATATAACTTCCATTGCACATGAAATTGTAAACCTACCAAGATCTTTAAGCATTTTAAAAAGCTTTTTCTGAATTATAGTGTTGCACTCTTCACTAAGTGCAATAGTTTCATTATCTTCAAACATCCTTTTCCTTTTAAGAATATCCTTCATAAAGTTCACATATCTTGAAATTTGTTCTAAAGCTTAAGTAAATGGAATATTAATAATAAACTTCTTAAAAATTTCCATAAATTTTTAAAATTGTTTATCCAACTTTTATTGTCGGAGCTTTTGAGGGAATGGAGGTGTTGGTTTTTCCAAATCAACTTTAAGTGGAAAAATAGGTCTCTCTAAACCTTTCAAAGCATTCTCTTTTGGTTCTTCAATCTCTTCTCTCTCTACTTCAGTCTCTTTTTTAACTCTACCATCCAATTCTCTTCCGCTTATAAGTTGAACGGCTTTTACTTGCTCTTTATTCTAGTCTTTAGGATTTACTTCTATAGTAGTAGGAAGTGTTCTTTGGGATCTATTACTTAATGAATTTTCTATTTTTCCCAACTAATTAAGAATATTTCTAATTATAGCTCCTTGAATTTATTTATGATTTCCCGTTTGTAACACCACTTCTTCTATAGATAACTTCTTCTCCTAAAATTTTGGATAACTATTAAAACTTGGAGGATAAGTTGGTCCATAATTACTATTTCCTTGGTTGTTCCAGTTTCCCAATGGGTTTACTTAGTTATTTTCCCATTGTTGATTATTACCATCCGAAGTATTATTCCAGTTAAAGTTCGGATAGTTCTTCCTACCTGGCTTATAATAATTTGAATATGGGTTATTCTGCTTGTTATTTATGGCATTTAAAGTTTCTAATGATGCTTTAGAATCTACAGTTTGGCCGAATAAATTATAACTTCCTTGAAATTGCAGCAACTTGATTTGCTAACATGGCAAAAGCATCAATTTCAATAATAATGGCTACTTTCTTAAGATTTACCCTTTCACAATGCCATTGAAAAATATTTATAACCATTTCTTCAATTAAAGCATAAGCATCATTAAATAGTTTTGACATTAATGAACCACCAGTAACATCCATAATAAATATAAGAGATCCAGGTAATCCATTATAAAATGTATGTATTATTAACCAATCTGGTATAACATGGTGTAGATACTTTTTTATGAGTTCTTTAAATCATTCCCATGCTTCATAAATAAATTCTCCTTCAAACTAGAAAATAGATGTAATATCTTTCTGAGCTTTGCAGTTTTTTATGGTTAAAAATATTTAGCAAGGAATTTCTTCTCTAAATCACCCCAAGTTTTGATAGATCCTGGTGATAACAAATGTAACCATATTTTAGCTTTTTCCCTTAGTGAGAAAAGAAATAATCTAAGTCATATAGCATCATCTCATACACCATTATATTTAAATGTAGCACACAATTCTAGAAAATTGGGAAGATGTAAATTTGGATCTTCAGTTGGTGCTCCCACAAATCGATTATTTGATACCTCTTAGATAATAGCAGGTTTAAGCTCAAATGAACTAGCCACTACAGCGGGTTTTTGAATACTACAATGAAGTTCATTTACCGATTACATAATCTCTTAAAGGTCTAACTTCTTAAGCATTTTAATTATTTTTATTTGTCATTTCTTAAAAAATTTTAGTAAGTTTTAATTATTAAATTTTTTCTAATAGTTTTTTCTAATTCAGAATCATAAGGTACAAGTCCGGTGGAATCTAAATTACGCATACATTACTATAAAATACATAAAAAAATAATAATAATAATAATAAGAACACACAAATTAGATCTTAATATAAAAATAACACTAGAATATTCCTATAATAAATCTTAAAGTTTAAATAAGACTTGAAAAAATAGAAATTTGTGCTTTAAAAGAACTTCTCTTTTTTGAAGATTTTTATATTTTATAAATTTTCTTTTCCCAACAACGACACCAAAAACTTGATCGCGACTTTCTATACAGATATAAAATATGATGTATGTGATTATATGCTTAATTTCCACAATAGTTATTCTTAATTAGCAACAAAGTCAAAAACTTGATCCAAAGCAAAAGCTAGGCAAGTTTTCCACTATAAAATAAATAAGAATACAGTTATAAGATTTAAATATGAGATACTATACAAGCATACATATCGTTATCAAGTAATATAGGAGTTTTTTATTAAGCCCCGAATATTGAAGCCAAGGGAGAGACTGCAATATGAACATTAAAAAAACTAGAAAGTTTAGATGACAAAAATCTACTTAGCAAAATATTCTTACTTCAACTTAAGATGTTATAATTGGGATGAAAATTTGATTCTGTTTGTAATTTTGGTTTATAAAAATAAACTAAGCAACTAATTAACTTAACTAATTTTTTGCAAGATGAAGGCAATATAAGTAATTTTTTTTCCTTATCATGAATCAACAATAAGTAAAAAAAATTATGTTTTGGAAGAATGTTAAATGTGTTGTGCCAAATAGGAGCAATAATATTCTTTACCCTTACTAGGGATGCTATAAAGAACATTGGCTAATCTATAGTTTGAATAGTCTTGAAGACCGGTTAGGTAAGGAAGATACTAGCCCCAACTCTAAAGTTCCCTCTTCTCCCTCTACCTAGGGGTAAAATCTCATATCAAAACCTAAAACTATAATTCAAATTAAGGGCTTTAGCCTGTCACTCTAAAGTTTAGTAATTCTACTCTCTTAAAAAGTTTATTTCCCTATATATTTGCACTGAACCCCAAGAACTACATTATCATCTATGAAATCAATAAGTAATTTTAATCATATGTTATCTAAGCAATACCATCTCAGATCTTATATTTTCACACAATAGGTATTAACATCTTTATTGGCCAAATCAAGAAGTAATGAAGTGCATGGTTTCAAATCATCACAACTTCTTCCAAGACTAAAGTCTAATACTTCACACAACTGCCTTTTGAAACTTAATCACTTATCATTTTAAGGCAAAAGATAAAGAAAACTACTCAGAATTCATGGAGAAAACATAACCACACATGAGTTTAAAAGTACAAATCTTGCACACAAACTAGAACTCTAAATTAAAACTATTTGTAGTCACAAAGATAAACACTTATCTCAAATCCTTTACTCTAAATATCTTGAAGTTCCTTTAAATTCTCTTCCTTCACTCACAATACAAACTAACGCTAAAAAAAAAGGTCGGCGGCGGTTGTTACTTGGATGAATGATGGTTGTGGATGTCTAATGGCTAGCCTCTTCCTTTGATGATCCAAGTCTTCTTTAATAAAAATCCAAAAGATGCCTTGGTGTCACTTCAAAGTGTGTCTCCATTTAATGAGTCTTCTAGAAGTTCCTCCGTTCAAAAGCCAACTTAATGAATTTTCATGCCCATGGATTATTTCCGACATTTTTACCATGGGTTGCTTAAAAAAGCTCTTAAAAAATTCATCTAAATTCAATGAATCATCAAATAACTACTTATGGCGCTTAAGCGTGGGGTACCTAGCGCTTAGGTGCGACTCTCTGGCGCATAGACGCTAGTGTTAGGCGCCCTAGTTCATTTTGGCACCTTCATTATTTTTGCTCCAAATTTGACACTTTTTCACTCCTTTTAGCATTTTTCATCCATTTGATTATACATGAAACATAAACACACAAATACCTTTCATTAAAACATAGTATCTCAAATAAAGGTATAAAAATGTGTATAAAAATATTATATATTTTAAGTGTATCAAAATCCCCCGAACATAAAATGTTACTTATCCTCAAGTGAACTTTCAATCTTTAAAAACTAAAGAAGTAGATGATGTAAATGAGTTTCTGTAGGAGTTACTAAAATTTTGGTGTAGAAGTATGGTAGTCCAATTTAAAAAAAATAATAGTAAATGAGACAAACTTAGAGTTTATAAATTATACCACAACTAGAAAGAGTTATTAATAATAGTATAAGCTTTTAGTAAATTTAGATCATATTTAATTGGAACAAAATAATTTGTACATACAGATCATTCTACTATTAAGTATTTAATGAAAAAGAAGGATGCAAAAATGAGACTAGTAAGAAGGATTCTTCTTACGCAAGAATTTGACTTTAAAATAGTAGATAGAAAGGGAGCTTTTAATCAAATTGTTGATCATCTGTCCATGTTTGAATTAGATAAATCACTCTACTTTGAAAAGTAAATTAATAAACAGTTTCTAGATGAAGAATTATTTAATATTAATGTGTGGTGTGTTACATGGTATGCCGACATTGTAAACCTTATTGTTAGTGATATTATACCATATGGTCTGACATACCAATAGAAGAGGAAGTTTTTATCTAAAGCTAAGAATTATTTTTTTGGATGAACCATTTTTATACAAATAAAGAAAGGATCTAATTATTAAAATATGTGTGCCTTTGAAAGAAATTTATGAAATTATCCAAAGATGCCATAATTCTGATTTTGGGGGACATTTTGGTGTTGATAAAACAACATACAAAATTTTGCAATCTGGATTTTATTAGTCTACAATCTTTAGAGTTTTTAATGCTTGTATCAAAACTTATGATTTGTATCAACGTGTAGGTAATTACTCTAGGAGAAATGAGATGCCTCTCGAGTATGTATTAGAAGTTGAAATATTTGTGTTTGGGATTAGATTTCATGGGACCAATTTTACAATCATTCAGAAATTTATATATATTGATAACAATAGTCTACTTATCTAAATGAAAAGATGTTGTTGATTTACCACGATGTGATGCTCAAACTGTTGCAAGGTTTTTAAGAATGAACATATTTTGTAGATTTGGGATGCCGAGAGTGATCATAACTGGCGGAGGAAGTCATTTTAGAAATGCAACAATGGAGAAATTATTAAAGTAATATCATATTAATCATTGAATTGCTACTGCTTATCATCCTCAAGTAAGTGGTTTGGCTAAATTATCCACTCGTGAAATTTAAAGAATTTTGTAAAAATCTATGAATCCAACAAATGTAGATTTTTTTGTCAAACTTGATTATAGTTCATGGATCTATAGGTCTATATATAGATCTCTTATAGGAACGTCCCCATATAGACTAATATTTAGGAAAGCTTGTCATTTACCAGTTGAAATTGAGCATAAATCATATTGGGCTAGTAAGGAATTCAATTATAATGTAAAGGATGTTGATGAGAAAAGACTATTACAATAAAATTAGCTTGAAGGGATAAGGAATTGAATTTTTTGAGAGTGCTAAAATTTATGAAGAAAAAATGATGTTGTGGCATGATCAGAGGATTCTTATTAAGAATTTTGAGTCAGAGCAACAAGTTTTGCTATATAATGCAAGATTAAGATTATTTTCAGGAAAACTTAAGTCCATGTAGATATGCTCATTTATTGTGATAAAAGTTTATCTTTATGGAGCTGTGGATATCAAAGATCATAAAACTGAGAAAATATTCAAAATGAATGGTCACAAATTGAAACCCTATTATTTAAGGAATAAACTGAAATTAAATGATCTTATGTGGTTGGGTCAACCAGAATAGACACTGGTTACGTCGGGCTAACGATGTTGAACCAAGCGCTTTGTGGGAGGCAACTCATAGTTATCAGTGTGTTTTTATATTAAATGTTATATTATTATGTTTAATTAAGAAAGTGTGGTGTTATTTTTAATATATAATGATTTAGTGATTATTCTAATACCTTAATTGATGACTTAGACATGTTAGAATATATATTTGGATGTTAAGCAAACCTGTGCTAAATTAAGCACCGGAGCTTAAGCGCCAACACTTGGTTCTAAAGCGCGACAATTGAAAAAATCTGCATAATTATGTTTGTATAAGGATTAAATGTGATTTAGTGGATTTAAACCTGTTTTAGCAGTTTGTGAACGTGTGTAGTAAGTCTAGGCTTCATCCAAAGACTATAAATAGTATGGAATGAAGAGAATTCTCACCCCACTTCAAATTTTCATCCTAAAGTCTAAGTCAAAAGAGAGCTTACAAAAAATGTCTTCTTGAGAGATTGAAATTAAAAAAAAAAAGAAGAAGCCAGGAAGAAAAAGTTGTAAGTCAAAGTGCGCAAGAGTTATACACCGGATTCGTAGCCGTTAGTATAGAAGAAATAACAGAGAAGATCACAAAAATGGAGGCTGATGTGGCTTCAATCGAAGCAAACGTGAATGAGACTAATGCACATTGGGAGCATATCAAATGGCAAATTAAAACACAATTTATCCATTCAATTTTTTTCAAAGAAGTGACAAGATGATGTACTTAAGAAATAAATGGATTAAAGAAAACTCAACTAGAGTTCTTCACGACTACCCCTTCTATAAGATTTATATTCTGAATGCCACAAGAGAAACAAATCAAAGGACGAATTATGTTCCCCTAGAAGGAATATGGAATTAAGTTATAGAGTCTTGTTGTTTTTTTATGGTAGTGTTTAATTGTTGTAGGTGTCATGTTGTTAGTGCTAAGTTTGTTTTAGGTGTTTTTATGTTAAGTTTGTTTAGCATTTGAAGTATGTGTTTAGGAGTTATCTCATCCAAGGCTCTTTAGATTAAAAAGTTATGCATCGCAGGTTTTTGTATTTGTTTGTGAATTTATGAAGTATTTGTTTGTGTGTAAAATTTTGTGTTCTTTTGTGTTGAATCAAATTTATAAAAATAGGTGAATTTTAAGATAGAGGAGAATTGAAGGGGAAGAAAATAGTTATTAAGATTTATAGGACCATTTTGGGGTGGTTTACTTTGGATAGATGTGCATTTCAATTAAAAATTGAAAATATCAAAATTTCTGCACAGGAGCCTAAGTGCCAAAACCCCATGCTTAAGCGTTGGTTACCCAAGAGGTAGGCACCTTAGCGCCAAACCATATACGCATAAGAGCCAGTTCACTTAAATCACTTCGAAAAGGTTAAAAGAGAAAATTTGAACCGAAAAAACCATTTATTCCCCGACTGTCACCTTCTTCCTCTAGATTTCACAATTTTAGGACTTCGGCCTTCTTAAAAGTGAAGATTTTCTTGGTGGAATTCAAAAAAATTTGCTATATTTTATATTTTGAAGGTGAGAGCTTCACTTCTATGTAAATATTTTTTATTTTCAACATATATTTTGAGTACATTTAGGATTTGTCCAAAAATCACTATTCATGGTGAAAAATTAAGAAATTTCAATGGAAAAAAAACATGGAAATGATGGTTAAGTTTAGTGATTTGGGCTTGAGATCAAGATTTATTGTGAATTTTATGTGATTTTTAGAAATGACACCAAATATGAAGAGGAGCAAGGGGAAGTCCAACTTCGATTCCAGTAAATCTCTTAGTTCGAAAGCTCAGGGTAAATATATAGAACTGATGCAATCGAGAAAGTTGATTCCTGAGTGGTGTTTCAAAAATTCGTGTGGAGAAGTTAAAGATTTAATAGTTTTCCAACAATGGGAATGATTTTGTTTTTTCTGTTGTAGCAGTAATTTATGTGGTTCGAGAATTCTATGTTAATCTCTCTGAGGTAGAGGAAGATCAAGTTAGGGTTAGAGAAAATCACTAGCTTTTTCCCCTAAGGTAATAAATTCATTACCAGCTTCCCCCACGTGTATTGTGTTTTTATTAAAATTATAATCCAATTGAGGAGGAGTTAGATGATATTATATCTTCATTGAATGTGGGAAGAGGATTATGGAAAATAACAAATGAAAGGAAGTAAATTTCTCTATGTCAAAGCTTGATGCAATGGTAAAAGCGTGACAATAATTTATTTCAGCTCGTTTACTCCCTACTAATCACTGCATTGAAGTTACAAGAGAACGAGCCACTCTAAAAGTTGTATTCAACAATTAAAGCCGATCGATATTGGATCCTTGATATTTTGGATGATCACTAGTTATGCTACAGCTATAACTACAACATGTTTGGGATTTGCATCCTAAATCTTTTCTTTATGTGATCAGGATGGTGTTAGATTTGATAGTTAGGAGGAGATTCTACAGCCACTTGAGCCTATCACAAGTGTCAATGTGAATTCTTATTCAAAACATTCTATATTTTAATGAAGAGGAGGATTTTCAAGAAGTTCTAGTGCTTCTACATCTCATGCTTTTACTTCATGAACATCTACATCCCTAGGTCAGTCTACTACTTCTGATTTGCAGGCACAACTAATACAAAGGATGTTAGATAACATCAACTATACTGCAGATAAGGTACTTAATTTTGAGAACTATGTAGAACATATTGATATTTACATGAAGAGACATAGTGACTGTGAAGAAAAATATCTCTCATCTTTGGAAAGCATTATCAGGAGTGACCAAAGTGTGGTATTTCCTTCATATGAACCTACTAGTTTTTGGGATAGTGATAATGATAATGATAAGGAGTAGGAGGAGGATTGATTTTAATTAATTTTAAATTGTGAACTTTATGTGTTTTAGTTGTATTGAACTGCTACTTTGTTATGTGTTGTAATTTTTTAGACTATTGTTATTTTTGTGTTAGAGATTGTTGTAATGCATTTGAGTTGTTGTGAGTAGATATATTTTGTTTTTGTGGTAGTAATTGTGTTAACAATTTTGTTTAGTGTATTTTGTTGGTTTTTGTAGAATTTTTGCCAGAAATATTAAGAAGCTTTAGAATATACTAACTTTCAGTTAAGAAATTTATGATAAAATTTTAATTTACTACCATGTATTTTTTTTATGTTGCAGTTATTAATTTATGTTAGCCTGTGTTCACTTGTTTTTATGTTATCCTCCACTACATAAAAGTCTAATGAATCTCATATATGTTAAAATTAAGCTAAAATTTGATCAATTAATTTTTACTTCTAGTTTTAATTTAGTATTTCCATATTTAGGGTATGAAAATTTTTGTAAGTAAGCTATTTTCAGTTTTCATTCCTGCATATATATATATATATATATATATATATATATATATATATATATATATATATATANATATATATATATATATATATATATATATATATATATATATATATATATATATATATATATATATATATATATATATATATATAGAGAGAGAGAGATAGAGTAAGGAGCAAGCTCCAATTCATTAATGAAAGAAGGGCTAAATACAAATGAAATGACAAAAGGTGAAAAAAGAGGGCCTATAGAACAAAAGGCAACCTCTCAAAAAATAAAAAAATGAGTTATCTGATATAAGGGAGAGGCAACAGATCACTGGATAAAAGGAAATCCAGTGGGGGAGGAATCCTTCTACTCACTAAAGGTTCTTCTGTAGAGAGACCCCTTCTAGCCAGCCAATTGTAGGGTCTATTTCCTTCTCTGTGGATGTGGGAGAACTTGATAGAGCAATTCTTAAGCAATTGATGAATTCCAGAAATCCAGCTGATTAAATTCCATGGGGTATCATAAGAACCATGGATAATGTTAATAAGCTGCAAGGAGTCAGATTCAACCCATAGCTGGTTAAAATGGCAAGATCTGGCTAAATTGATGGCCTAAAAGACAGCTTGACATTCTGCTTCAAGGGAGTCTAAAGCTTTAACAGGAGATTGAAAAAATAAGATACATCTCCCCTCATGATTCCTGAAGACACCACCAATACCAGTAGACTGAGATTTATAGCTACCATTAATGTTAACTTTGGTCCATCCAAGCTTTGAGAGAGTCCAACAAATTTTCAAGATTTTGGCAATGTGAGGCTTGAGAGATGGGCTCAGCTCCAACATAGCTTCAAACTTTTTAAATTTAATCAATTTTTGTATAAAATCAATACAATTAAGACCTACCTTCATAGGATCTAGATGGGAGTTATCATGCTTTAACTGGTTTCTAGCCATCCAAACAAACCAAGCCACAAGGTTGGGGATGTCTTGAAGATTGAATCCCCTCCAATAAGACCAACAATTATAAAAAACCTCCCATGTTAGATTCATAGTTGGGGTCTTGAGCTTACCATTCACAAAAGACCAAACATCCTGTACCCATGGGCAGACAAAGAAAATGTGGGTAATAGTTTCCTCAGGGTACAGGCAGAAAATACATCTAGAGGGACCCCTTAGACCCTTCAATTTCAATATATCATCAGTGGGAATCAATTTCAAGAATAGTCTCCATATAAAGAAAGACATGGATGGAGTGAGGAATTTATTACAGATTGTATGGCCCAAATGCACCACAAGCTGGTGAGGCTGAGAGGAGATTAAGTTCTTCTTTATAGCAATTCTGTCTTTTACTCCAGGGTTTACAGAAAGTTTCTGAATATTGGATATTTGAGAAGGGCTGCATAAAGGAAGAATTGGAGTGAGATTCCACTTATCATGTTCTCAGATGTCCTTCACAAGCAATGGAGAGGCTGGGACATTATGATCCTGAAGAAGGCAGCCTTCTAAAGACCAATTATCCCACCAAATGTTTACCAAGCCCTCTCCAATCTCCCAGACATACATTTGTTCAGCTTCCTTCCTAATCTGTAACATCCTTTTCCAGATGGGGGAATCCATTAAACCCACAGAGAGTTGGGTGGGGTGTTGATGCTTGCAATATTTGCCCCAAAGGAATTCAGCCTAAAGGGGGACTGAGATCTAAATTTGAACCAGAGTTTGCAGAAGTTAGTGTGCATAATTTGGGGGAAGGACTTGAAGCCTAACCCACCCTCCTCAAAGCGTTTACACACCTTAGCCCAAGTTGTCCAGTGTTTTTGCTTCCTTTGGCCAGCCCATAGAAATCTATTGAAGATCCCTTCTAATAATCTCTGAGAAGACTTTTTCAAGATGTTCATTTGCAGTAGATAGGATGCAATAGCAGATAGAACACTTTTCAAGAGTGTTATCCTACCCCCTTTGGATAAAAAAGAATTCTCAAATGCTTGTAATTTGCTTTGAACCTTATCAATTATGTGATCAAATTGAATGTTTTTAGCTCTTCCTTCGATAAGATATGCCCCTAGATATTTCACAGGAAGGTGGCTATTTGTAAAGCTAGTGAAATCAGAAACCAAGGTCTTTAAATCACTTTTGCATTATTTTCTGAAAATGGAGATGCACTTCTGCTTATTTAATTTCATACCAGAAGCATCCTGAAAGATTTCCAGATTCTGCATGAATAATTTAATAGCAACTTTGGAAGCTTTTAAAAAGATAATGATGTCATCAGCAAAAGCCAAGTGATTAATTAAGGTGGAGGATCTGTGGCTGTAAAGGGAGTGGGGTTTCCTGGATGCCAACTCATTCAAGCTTCTGGATAAGTAGTCAAAAACTAAGATAAAAATGGTAGGAGAAATGGGGTCACCTTATTTTATACCTCTAGAAGCAATGAAAAAACCATTGGAGGATCCATTGATGAAGATAAAATGGAAGTTATTGGTCAGCCATCAAATGATTAGAGAGACAAAGGAGGGGGAGAAGCCTATAGCAGTAATAACTTGTTCAATGAACTTCAACTGATAGTGTCATAAGCCTTTTTGATATCCAATTTGAAAATTAAATTGCCTCCTCTAGTGATTCTGTCCAAGTCCAGTACCAACTCTTGGGCCAAAAGCACATTATCAACTTTACTTTTATCCTTGATGAAGGCTGACTGATTTCTGCAGATAAGCTGATTTAGGTGAGGTTGTAATCTTTGAACCAATACTTTGTTGATTATCTTAGATATAACAGAAGTGAGACTAATGGGTCTGAAATCTTCCCATTTGTAAGGAATTTTGTCCTTGGGAACCAAAGTAATGGTAGATGACGAAAAATATTTAGGGAGGTTAGCCCCCTAGAAAAAACTTTGGACTGTAGCAATAACCTCACCCTTCACAATAAGCCATGCCTTTTTATAAAAATCAGCAGTGAAGCCATCAGGACTAGCAACTTTCGTGGTGTCAATGGAGTTTAGAGCTTCCCAAATTTCCTTTTCATCAGGAATATTAGTGAGAGATAGGCTTTTAGTGAATTCCCTTTCCTTATCAAACAAAGTATCTTTAATGGCTGGGTGAGAGGATGGATTTTGTCTGAACATATTTTGAAAGTAATGTGCAACATCATTAGCTATTCCATCAGCATTGGAAATCCAGTGACCCTCCTGGGAAAGGATTTTGTGAATTGTGTTACTTTTCCTCCTATAATTTATACAAGCATGATAATATTTAGAGTTCCTATCACCCTCACAAAACTTAATTTTGTTTGCCTTTTGAGCATAAAAAGCCTCTTGCATATTGATTTGATCCAGCAGATGTTCATTGGCAGACTGAAGGTCCATTTCAGACCCTATGCCAGAGGATAGGAGCTGTTCTAATTGTAAAACATTTTCTTCAGCTTCATGGACTTTTTTATCAATGTTCCCCACCACCTCCCAGTTCTAATTTGAGAGATGTTTACTGACTTTTTTATGTAAAAGCCAAAGCTTGATACCTAGGATGTGATGATGAACATCAGTCCAGGCCATTGATACTTGATTGAGAAAATCCCCATGCATTGACCACATATTAAGATATTTGAATTTGGCTTTAGTTTTAGAAGAGGAGGAAGATATTTCAATGAGCAAGGGTCTATAATCGGACCCACTCATAGCCATGTGATGGACAGAAGTATGTAGGAAATGTCTAAGCCAAATACCATTCACTAAAACTCTATCAAGCCTCTCCCAAAACTTCCCCCTTCTCCAAGTAAACTTAGGGCCAATAAACCCCAAATCAAAAAGACCAGCAGACTGAATGTTGTCATTGAAAGTGTTCATTTGATTGATATCAGGAGATCCCCCACCCTTCTTCTCACTAGGTGAAGAGAGGCAGTTGAAGTCACCCCCCACTAGCCAGAAATCCCTTATAGAGATACTGAACTATTGTAACTGTAGCCAAAGTTCAAATCTAGCAGTTGTTGTACAGCCAGCATATATGAAAGTAGCAAATCCATAATAGTAACTGAAGTTAAGCTTCAAATGGATAAATTGGTCTCCCTCTTTAAGGACAGTGCAATGAATTTCCTTTCTGCAGAGAAGCTAATTTTTACTGTTAGTGTTAATAAAAAGCTAAAATCCAGGGAATTTCCTCACAATTCTATTAACATTTTTAGTGACCATTGGTTCAAGTAAAGCAATGATCCAAGGTTTATACATCCTATTGAGAGCTAGGATTTTTTTAAGGGATTTAGGATGTGCTAATCCCCTAACATTCCAACAGATTAGATTCATTAACCAATAGAGGTGGATTTTCCTCTTCTCCTAGTTCTAATAGTACTAGAAGATAGAGGGGGGGCATCCTCCAAAGAAGATAAAGAGGGGAGTAGATTCTTTAATTCCAAAGGCATTTTCTTCTTTTTTGTTTTGTGGACTTGCCAACCATCTTCAAGATTTTTAGCTAATTGCAAAATCAAAGGGTCTTCCTCTGGTAACTCAATAGTTGTTATCTCTTGATCAGTAGGGAGTGCAGGATGTTCAGTACAAAGGGTTTGTTCAATTTGAGTAGAATGTGGCAGGAGGTGAAGTTGCTCAGTTAATGGTTCATGTTTATTTTGGGGATTTGATAGCACACCCTCTTTTGCCATATCTTGGGGTAGCTCTAGTTCAGTGTCATCATGGGCCCTTGTCCCTAGCAACTCAGAAACATTAACAGCACAGTCAGCAGTAGTTGGCAACTCAGTGTCATGTGATTCTAATTCCTCAGGATGAGGTCTAAAAATCTTCCTTCTGAGGTTGGGATGAAGTCTAAAGCATTTCTCATCAGTGTGCCAAACATATTGCAATGATGGCAATAGTAAAGTCTTTGTTTAGCTATGACTTTCTGCCAATATCCACTATGCTCAGTGCCTAACCAAATTTCCTCCACTACTGGTAGAGTGATGTTTCTTTCAACCAAAATTCTAGCTACAGAAGGTCAAGATAAGTTGAAAGTGGAGGCATCCAATTTCAAAGGTCTTCCCAAAGCTTTACCAATGTTGAAGAGGACTTTGTGGTTGAAAAAGTGTAGTTTAAGTCCACGTAACTTAAACCAAATGGGGACAATGGGAAGTTCTTTGTTGGGATCAAAATCAGGAGTCCACTTTAAAAGCTTCATTGAGATTCCTTCAATCAAGATAGATCGTCTTGAAAAAATTCTAGCATAGTCTTCCTCCCTTGACAGATTAATAAGTATGTGCCTACTATCAAGTAGGCCTACTTTCCAAGCCCCTTTGAATTTCAGTACATCAAAATATCTTCTCACAATTTTGATCTTAGGATAGCCAAGTTGAAATTTACCAATTAAGGTGAATTTTTGACATTCAGTAAGACCATTTAGGTACTCTTCAGTAAACTAGATAGCCAATTTCCCACTCTTCTTGCATATAGGTTTGAAGAGAGGGTCATTACCCTCATGATATTCTTGAGGAAAAATCAAATCATTAAGATTTTGAACTTTCTCCTGACCTTCCCAACAATGTCAGCAAAAGTAGCCTTGGCCCACTGAATATTGGTGGCAATATCAATTGGAGTTGGGTCAGACATCACTGAAAGAGCCTTGTCAGAGATAGAGCTGACCCAAAGTTGTCAACTTATAAGAGATAGAGTTGACCCTGAGTTGTCAACTGCCAGAGAAAACCAAAAGCAAAACCAACCCCACAGTAGGTAGAAGAAAAACAAAACAGCAAAACAGTGGGGCTAAGCAATGGAACAGTAAAAATTTGAAAAAGCCAAAACCCGGGAAGATGTAAAAGCTTAGAGAATAGTAGAACTTGCATGATCCAGTGATGAGAGGAGAGAAATCTAGTTGAAATTAATGGGATAGCAAAGATTAGGCCATCTACAGCAGCATTTTGAGCCATTCTGCCGAAACCCTAGCAGAGCAACAAATGAACCAGCCGCCACCAATGGTATTATAATATATATATATATATATATATATATATAATATGCTATAATGTTTTATCTTAAAAAAAAATTAAGTTTGGGCGGGTGAAATATAAATTTATAAAACATGAATTTTATTTGTTCTCAAATCTGCTACAAGTAAATTTGATGTTGATTAGAGAAAAAATGATTATGTGTATGAATTTACCTTAGGAAAGTAAAATTTTGAACATAGATAAGAAAATTTAGTTGAAACCTACAGTAATGAAGAAAATTATTAAGTTGAAATTTTTTACTGTTGAAATGATAAATATTTTGTAACTATCATTACTAGATAAAGTTATATTTTTGAAATATGTAGAAGGGTTAGACTTTTACTTTCAATACTTAAATTTCTTTTATTAAAAATCATTTTCAAAATTTTTATTATATTTTTACGTAAAGGACTTATATCACACCTTTGCTTTAGGAAAGAAAAAGTGGAATTCAAAACCATTAAAGGTATATCAAGATATATTAATCTTCACCTGAAAGAAAAAGAAAAAGAAAAAAGAAAAAGAAAAAGGAAAAGAAAAAGAAAAGAAAAGTAAAGTTGAAATAGGGAGGAGAAGGTTGAGGATTAGTGCCTAAATGAAAATTGGTTCCACATCTGATCTTTTTAAAGTATAAAACTTGAAATACTCTTAAGCTTAAGGATATAATATAGTAAGCATAATTATTATTAAAAAACAATTTTAAGTAGAGAAGATAGAATGCCTGAACTATATATTTGTAGAATTGACAAGTATTTTAGAACTAGATATGAACTCATATTTACAGACTTCTTTACATTAAAGATTTCTAAACTCAAAGTTGGTCTCATTTAATAATTTTTTTTAATTGGACTAATATATTTCTAAATAAAACTTTTAGAATATTCTAAAGAATCTCGTTTACATAATCTACATATTTTGATTTTGAAAGATCGGAGTGTCACTTGAGGACAAGTAACGTTTTAAGTTTGGGGATTTTGATACACCTAAAATATATAGCATTTAAGTACACATTTTTAAACCTATTTTCAAAAATATTGCACTTTAATGGAAGGTATTTGTGTATTTTCTTTCAAATACATTCAAAGGGATGAAAAAAAAGTGAAAGGAGTGAAAAAGGATCAAATTTGGAGCAAAAATGAAGGTGTATAAATGAACTTTGGCATGTAAGCGTCCAAGACTGGGGCTTAAGCACCAGGAAAATATAGAAGGCTGTGCCAAAGCGCCAAAGATCTTACGTGCCAGAAGTAATTATTTGAAAATTTAATGAATTTGGATGAATTTTTGAAGGGGTGTTTGAAGCAACTCTTGGTGAAAACGTGGTTTATGGTTAATGGGCAGAAAAATACATTCAAGTGGCTATCGAAAGGAGGCAAATCTTGAAAGATTCATTGAATGTGGACACATTTTTGAAGAGACACCAAAGCACCTTTCAGAAAATTATAGAAGAAAACTTGGATTGAATGATCTAACACACCAATTAGCCACCGCCACCCCCCTCTCTTTGAGACTTTTTTCTACCACTCTCATCATAGATTAATTAGGATACTTTTAAAGAGAAGAAAGGGAGGAGTTTTAGTTGTGTTAGTCGAGAAAATTGTAAGAGAAATAAAGAGATTCGAAGGAACTTCAAGAGTTTAATGGAGAGGAACTTGTGATATGTTTTTATCTTTGTGATTACATTTGATTTTAATTTAGACTTCTTGTGTGTTTACATGTTTTCTATTTTTAAACTTAAGTATTGTTGTGTTTTCTCCATTAATTCTGAGTAGTTTTTTTTATCTTTCTCCTTAAAATGTTAAGTAATTAAGTGTTGGATGGAAGTTGTGTGAAGTATTGATCTTTAATCCCGGAATAAGTTATGATGATTTAATCTTTGTACTTCAATTACTTCTTTATTTGGCCAATTAAAATGTTAATATTTATTGTTAGAGCATGTAAGCTCTGAGATGGTATTGTCTTAGTCAACTAACGGAAGGAATCACATGAGATTGTATGGATGAGAATATAATTCATATGGTTAAACACAAATAAATAGGGAAATAAACTTTGACGAGTATAGAGTTAGAGGACTTTAGAGTGACAGGACAAAGCCCCCAACTAAGTTTATTATTTTAGGTCTTGATACAAGATGTTAGTCTCCAGGTAGAGGGAGAAGAGGGAACTCTAGAGTGAGTTAGTATCTTCCCTACCTAGCTTGTCTTCAGGACTATTCAAACTATAAAGTAGCTAATGTTCGTTATAGCATCTCTGGTAAAGCTAAAGAATAATATTGTTCCTACTTGGCACAACACAATTTGTACTTCCACAATAAAAATTCTTATACTTATTATTGATTCATGATAAGAAAAAATATATTTATTTATATTGCTATCATATTATAAATATCTAGTTAAATTTAGTTAGTTATTTACTTATTTTCAATTATAAAAAATTACAAAAAAAATTGAACTTTCATACATATTATAACATTTATAGTTTGAGTAGGAATACTTTTTAAAGTAGAGCTTGTTATCTAATTTGTTCTTAAGAATTTGTAGTACTCCTTGTGTGTTCTATATTCAAGGCTTAATAAAAAGGTCTTATATTTCTTAATAATGATACATATACTTTCGTAGTATCATAATATTTAAATATATTAGTTGCACTCTTATTTGCTTCAGAGTCAAGTTTTTAGTGTCATTGTAAAGAAAGAAATATAAAAAAAGAAAATTGAGAATATAACCACACATACTTCGTAACACTGTCATAAAAGTCAGGATCACCTTTGCATAATCATGTTGAGCAATTTAAGCACTAACTCGCTTTAGGATCTGAGATTGTTATTTGTTACGACATAAATCCTCCTATATTCTAAGTTATTTGTATGACTGTGTCATGTAAATGAAAGCCATAATTAAAAAATTGGAAGGATGAAACATTTAATATGTTTTGTTTGAAATTGAAGCCAAACCATATGATACTTTGGGATATAACCCAGGTTCTCCTCAGAATTTGTTATGTCCCCTAGTTCTCTTTCTTTAGATTCCATAATAAATGTTCCAAACTTGAGTCTTTCCCATTTGATTCTACCTTTTTTCCAACCTTGGAAAGTTATAAACTTTGAAATGCTTCAAGACAATATTTTCTTATCTAAATCGAGAGTTTTCTTAGGTAACTTTTGTCATTTAAGATGTAAATAACTATAGAGTCTTGCCTTTATAAGAAACTTAAGAACCAAGCTTAATAAAGACATTATCTAATCTTTCATATTATATAAGGGAAATTTTTTTATCAATATAATATGGTTTCACAAACTAGATACTGACACGGGGTTCCCCCAAATTGGTTGTTCTGCACCATTTGGATGAGAGCAAGCTTAAGTTCAAATTTTTTGGCTTCTACAGTGGGGGTTTGAATACTTAAGTGAATTTCATTTGTCATACAATTAGCATATACTCTTAATGGTCTATGCACATTATTATCATCAATCAATTTCTAAGTATCTAAATTTTTTTATTTATTGCTTGTCATTTCATATGCAAACTTGTGAAGTTTATTATATGTTATAATCCTGTAAATATTTCTCTATAGTTCTGAATTGTAGGGTTGAAGTCCTGTGGGAACTCTCATTCACTAACTAAAGATTCAATTAGTAGGTTCTACACAAACACACGAATCAAACTGACAAAAATATTTTGAAAATTTTATTTTTGAACAAATAAGCAATTACATACAAATACTAACAATACATATTTATAACTCTAGGTCTAAATGATTTAACTAAAAGTCTCCTAAGTTAGCTACATGATACACCAAAATATTATGATGTTTTAAGTATATATTTTATGTCTATTTTTGGTGATATTACACTTCATTTACTTCTTGATTTGACCAATCCAGATGTTAAAATTTGTTGTGAGAATATGTAAGAATCGGGCTGGTATTGTCTCAGTTAACAATTGGAAAGAATCACATGAGGTTGTATGAATGATAATGTAGTTCATATGATTGAGTGTAAATAAATAGGGAAATATTCATTGAAGGGTGTAGAGTTAAAGGATTTAAAGAGACAAGTTAAAGCCCCCGACTTGGTTTATTGTTTTAGGTTCTGATACGAGAATGTTAGCCCCTAGGTGGAGGGAATCGAGGGAACTCTAGAGTGAGAGATAGTATCTTCCCTGCCTAGCCGGTCTTCAGAACTATTCAAACTTTAAATTAACCAATGTTCTTTATAGAATCTCTAGTAAGGGTAAGGAATATTATTGCTCCTATTTGGCACAACACAATTTGCATAATTTCACAACAAAATTCCTATACTTATTACTGATTCATAACAAGAAGAAAGATATTTACATGTTTAGTGTTTTTCTTCTACAAAAACTCTAGTTATCTTTTTAAATTGTTATTATTCTATCAAAATATTGATAATACCAATAATATTTAAATTTTCATTACTGCAAAAATAATCCTCAGTTTAGATAGTTATCTTTTTATTAAAAATAGAAAGTTTGTTGTTCAATGGTGCATATTGTGTATTCTCCCTATGGGTTCAATGTTCAGGTCTTAATAAAAAAGTCTTATATTACTTGATAACGACACCTATACTTGTGTAGTATCCCAATATATATAAATTAAAAGTTAAATTCTTATTTTTCTTCAGGATCAAGTTTTTGGTTTTGTTGCAAAGTAAGGAAATATAAGTGAAATATAATCTTAATTATTATTGTAATGTGCATATTTGCAGTGTCCAGGGATCAGTATTGCACTTCCAAGTCTTTTTCTTGGATAGAGCCACGAAGCAGGCTAAGAGGTCCACTTGATGAATTCATAAATTGAAAAGGATGCTCTTTCCATTGAGGAGAGGAAGTCCAAGGTTCAAAAACATTTGGTACAGGTGGAGGCACTTATAAAAGGGAACAGAAAACTAAGATAAAAGATGTCTACGATGATAACCTGGGGAGAGAATGTTGAGGGCTAACTATCGAGAGGTTTGTGAAGGAAAATTTAAGGCGACCAAATGTGGCAGGAGATGGGAGAGCTTGGAGTTCTTCTTTTAGAATTAGAACACGAAGAAGAATCATGGAATGGGAAGTCTTATGGAATGAGAAATATTGTAAAGGATAATAATGTAAAGGAAATAATAAGGCTGAGTGTTTCGTTTCTCATGTTGTTTTGTCTTTTTTTCTTATAATTAATTGCCTCCGGATAATCTGTTATTTATTATAAATTGTTAGGATATATAATGTTTATTTTTTTTTGTAGGACTATTGTTATTCAGCCCCTTGCCGAGCATGTTGTTGTTTGGCATTCATGTTTTTTTGTTGGGACATAGAATGATCATCTCTCCACAATACTCTCAATGATAACCTGGCCTGGGCCATGTCAGGTTTTATGTCCTTCAAATTTATTATTTCCCTCTGAAGTCGTGTAGTAAATGATTGCAAGCACTCAATGGCTCATTGTTTCAGCTATTATAAGGATCAGACACTTGTTTGGAGCCTTGGAGTGCTGGCAAACTCTGATAGAAAAAACCTCCTAAATTTTGCAAAACAAGTAATAACACCTACGCGTTACCCATTGAGCCATTCTAGTGTGGATGATCTCAACATTAAAAAGAACAATTTACATTTGAGAGTATTAGAGATTTTTTGTAGGCGTATCTAACATTCAAATGACGCAAAGTGGTCATTGGGGTCCGACCTTCCTTTCCTCCACAAAGGCATATTTAGTGTTATCCTGGTATAACACATCGTCGGGCTTCACTTGCAAATAGGTTGTCCTTCTTCCGTTATCTTATGATGGTTATCTTTGAGGAGGATTATGTGCTTCTTGTAGGGCTTGTTCTCATCCAAGAAGTTGGACCGCCCCCAAGGCTGCCCTCGCTCTAAGCACTTTAGCAAGTGGTTCTGACGTCTTGTTATTGATCTGACTCCTCAAGCCATGCAAGCCCTGCAAAGCGATTTCTTCTATGGAATCCCTAAAGTATCATGCTTCTGCCATGTTCTTTTGACTAGATTCTCATTGTTGTAGTTGTTGAGCTCCTCCTCTTCTTGATGGCATATTTCCACTTTCATTGCACCTAAAAAGATCTTGAATCCAAAAGAGTCTAGGTAACACACAAGGTATAGAACATCACATCAGAAAAAAGATTTGAAGGAGAGCACAGTAGAGAACAGTAAATAGAGCATAACCTTTTTATTATGAGGACCCTCTATTTATAACATTGGGTCATAGTTCTAAGAAATTACAGTTATGCCCCACAATCATTAACTTATTAATGGACTTTTTGGAATATTTCATAAATAAAACAAAACAGATGAGAATTTTTTCGGTCTTCTGCTTCATGTATCTTTCGTCAGCATCCGATCTATGGTAGAGCCACTGGCAAAGTAGGTCGTCCTTTGGGGGGACATGGTACTATGACTTGTTTTGAAGACGGTTGTCCTAATTGTTAGGTAATCTAAGAGTTTTTTTTTTCACCATCGATCGCTCGGAATATCCTACGTTCGTCTGAAAACCGTATGTCGATAGTGGTTGTGGACGATCGATGATGCAATCCGCCGCCCCTTTTTTCTGAGCCCACCATTGTGTTAAAATTCGTCCCGACCTATTTTTGTTACCCCAAATACTTTTCAAGGCAGATAAATAAGAATATAAATTAGTATATCGGCCCTCTGCCTCCCACAAAATATTAAAAAAAAAATTGATGTGTAATCTCGACCTGGCAATAAAAAATTCCAAATTCTCCTTATAGTGATGAGATGAGAACACACGTTTTCCTTAAAATGAAGCGGAAGATGGGAAGGTGAACTAACAATAACAGATAAATGAGAAATTTAAAACCCCATACTTTAAACATTAAATTAAACTTACGACCAAAGCATCATCTCGTTCTTTCTTCTCCTATAAATAGCACACTACCCTCCTTTCTATTCTCATCAACCACATAGCAAGCGAATAACACTTCTTCACTCTTATTCCTCTACCACCACCCCCATGGCCCACGTAAATCATTTCTTCTACTTTTTCACAGCACTCGCCTTGCTCGAAAGCTCCCTATGCCAAGGTGGACGTCTTCTCCTCGATACGACGACTCCTGAGTCACCACCGATTCCAACGCTGCCACCACAATCAACTTTACCGCCGATTCCATCGCTGCCACCACAATCAACTTTACCGCCGATTCCAACGCTGAATCCACAGCCATCTCTTCCGTCTATCCCGCAACCTACAACGTTGCCGCCGCTGCCCCCCGTACCTGCTCTTCCAAAGCTTGCTTTGCCTCCATTTCCCACCATTCCCACCATTCCCACCATTCAACCAATATCATTCCCTCCAATTCCAGCTGGAATTCCTCTCAGTTTTCCAAATGTTCCATCAATCCCATCCATTCCGTCTTTTGCACCGCCACCTGCAAGTGAAAGCCCGTGATAGCTGAAGCTTGAGCCAAACAGTATATTCTTATGAATTTATTCACTTGGATACAATTACGGTGGTGTTGTTTTGGAATCCAATATTGAGCCGGTATTTTTAAATTGTACGTGTATTTTAGTATTTTGTTTTACTTTGATCCCATTGTGTTTTGATATTGGTGTTTCGTTCTACGTGTTGGAAATATGTTACCTATTGTTTCTACGGATTGTATTTTGAAGATTTTAATTTTTATAGATTAAAATAACGTTTGTTTGGTCACTAATTCTTATTGTCTCTCGCCCCTTCTTGAATCAAATGTGGTTATAGTACAATAATGTTATACAAGAAAATTTGATGTTTAGATCTTAAATATAAAAATAATTTGTTTTTCTAAATATGTAAATACCCAAAAAATTAAATTGCATAACCTAAAAAATTTTATAATTTTTAGGTAATAATTTTTTACAAAAATGTCAATTTTTATGTGATACTAATTTTTTCTGTCATGCAATAAATTATGATTTTTCACAATCACCCAAAAATCAAATATATTATTTTATTTAATTAAAATTTTTAAATTAATTTGAGCAACAACTAAGGAATAATTTCAAAAACACGTTCTTCGATAATATTATTTTCTAAATTTTCTAATGAATTTAAGAGTCCGTTTGGGGCAGCGTATTTGGTGCGGTGGCGTTTTGTAAACGCACCTGACCTGTTTGGGTAAATTACGTTTTGGCAGCTTATGCGTTTTGAAAACGCCGCATTTGACAGCTTTTTGGTAGCGGTCTAGCTTTTCCAAAAAGATAAAAATTTATAATAGTCGTCGCACCTAATTTATCAGTAGATTATTCAATAAGTTGCAGCTGCCCCAAATATACCCTTACCCTTGTGGAAGTTGATCAAGATTATGTAATACAATTTACCTTGATGAGAGATAAATGTGGTGTATTTTTTATCAATAAAAATGAAGGGCGTTCTAATATAATTTTAGATAAATATAAGTAATTGTCTACATTTGTATTGATTACGAACTAAAAAAACCTGAAATTTGTAACAAAGTCTAAATTGTTACCAAAATATTGACCATTGTAACAACTACTTGATTGTCATTAGATTCTTCTTATTTGGCCTTCACTTCCTATAGATCTCCTAACCATTATTGCTAAAGGAGAATGAACAAAATGGCATTCCTACAATAACCACCATCTCCCTTAACTAACTAATGCCTACCCACAATGTTGAATTACTTCCCCTTGAGACTATGTGACTTGAAGACAAAAATTATAAGCTTATAAACACTCTTCAGGAATTATAAAGATTAACAGAACCCTAAACAAAAGGAAACAAACCAACTAAATCAAGACAAATCAAGATGCATAAGCAAGCCAAGGTATCACCAAGTAATTAAATAAGGCAAGATGAACTTAAAAATAGAGCTTAAACAGGCACTAATGAATCTAATACGTGAATCTAAGTAAAAAAAAATGTAAATGCTGTATTGCCAGCATAAATTAAAAAAAAGCCTAAAATCCAATAAAATATAAACTTAAAATTTACTAAATCAACCTTGGTTTCTAAGGATGAATTGGTTGAGGTAACCCATGATTGCTAACAATGACCCTTCTAGTTAATTGTTACTAAGCATACCAACCCCGAGATGATAAAATGATTGGATTTTAAATAGGGTCGTCACATAGAAAATCTTAGTAAGAAAATCAAATCAATTAAAGGAAAATCCTATTAAAGGCAATCCTAATAAAAGGCAAATTAATTAAAGAAAATACAAAAAAAAATTAAGTTGTTTGAAAGTCAGATAAAGGTAAGATAAGATAGAAGCCATCAACTTAAAAAATCATAAAAAGATTAAAACTTAAGATAGACCCCTAACAAACATATACAACAAAATATAACTTGAACAATAATAATTCGATACAGGAATTTAGGCTTTTTTCAGGTCCACAATCTTTCGGTTATGATAAAAAAAAATTGTCATTTTTAATTTTACCAAATGTATTAAACTCATAGGTAAAATGATTGTCAGTAATTGGAAAACCGATCGATATTCCAATGATATAAATTTATGGACGGCTATCTGAAAAATTGATGTTGTAGCTTCCTTCAAGAAAATAAGTCATCGGTAATCATCGATTCATATAGTCGACGGTTCTTCCATCGGTAAGAGAGATGGAATACAAGAGAAAAAGTATCCCGCCCGTCTGTTTTTTGAAGCAGGAAAAGTAGTCGGTTATACGTATTTTAAGGGCCTTAGCTGGTGATCTGGGTTGTTTCCCTCTCAACGATGAAGCTTATAAACCCGTACTGATGAATAATCAACCCGCAATGAATAGGGAAGGTATAGTAATGCTATGAATGACCCAGTATCGAATACTAGTAATAATATCAGCAAATGAACGTTCTCGCGTGCTTCCAGACGTGTTGATCTCAATAAATTTCGTTGACTCTTGAGAATGAGAATGTAGGTATTGTAGTCTTTGGTAGTGATACTGCTATGAAAGAAGGAGATCTTGTCAAGCGCACTGGATCTAGTGAATGAAGAAGGAATCCCTAACCTCAAAGCGAGAGCACTGACCAACGATTTTTATAATCAATGGTTCAACTGTTAGAAAAGTGTCACACTTGTTGGTGTTTTGAAGCGGTCAAAAACCACTGTTTAAGTGTCGTTGATGTATTATTATTTATAACTTACGGGTTAATTGTCAGAAAAGTGTTGCGCTCGTCATTTTTGTGTGACACACCTTGAGCAGCTGGTTATGTGTCGGCAAAAATTTTCATCGGCTGGCCGTTGATTTTGCCTTTAGAGAAGTATAGAATCTTCACAAAACCGATGGTAAGCCATCAAAAACCTTTAGCATAATGAAAAAAAAACATGTTTATTTTTTATTTACCTTACCACACCTACTATCACAATATTTACCAATCAAACAATGAAACAAATAAAATGCATTTCCTCTAAAATTTGTACATCACTATTCAAAGGAAAAATACATGTCCAGATGTATAAAAACACCAAAAAAAGAAAAAAAAACCCTCCCGGTCATCCTCCTTTATCTCATGAACATCTTCCTCACCATTCTTCTTTGCATCCTCCACCTCCAATGTTATCGATGTCTTGTTAAGATCCCTCATCCACTCTCAGAAAGTATCCAACTTATTCTTCATCCTGGCCTCCATGTTGGCCTCCAGCTCCGACCTCTCTAAGAGAAGCAGGCTTCCATCACAACAGAGACTGTAGTAACACGTCTGGAGATCTTCTCTTCCTATGTAGTAGAAGTAGAAGTTGTAAATGCACTGATGAAGGGGTGAGCTCGTAGGAAAACCCCTAGGACTGGAATCTATAGACTCGGCCCTTCTTCTTCCCTCCAGCAGCTTCCCTCCATAAGTCAAACTCAGAAGGATCACGCTCGAAGATGGTAATGTCTTCTGATGTATGGGATTAGATCTCCTCCAGGTGCTGGAATCTCTCTTATCAACAAAAAAAGTTTCATTCAGTTCTAAATAACTTGTATTAACATCAAAATAATTTAGCTCATTAATTATCTCGGTTATACAGGATGTGTTGTAAATCCAGGACGGATTTGACCACCTACTATTGGTGCACTTATGTACATCGGCAACGGAGGGCTCTCATCCAATTTTCACATTCTGCCCATAAAATTAAATAGTTAAAATAAATCTTTAAACTCTAAAAAACTTTATAAAAGAAATGAATTCTCACTAGCCTCATCTTGCATTCCATATGTGGGAGTGCCTTACCAATGTTCTTGGAGGGCATCATGCCTCCACTATCCGACCACCTATTCTATTTTGCCTACTCCCTCTTCGTCTAATAGTCAAGAGAATCTCAGGACCTAAGCAGTGTGGAAAAAACATCATCTTTGAGCCACAAATGACACTATTGAGATTTCTAGATATCGTCAAACATGTCCCAAAGGCGATCACTACCCTTGCACTCGAAGTTGCGCCAGTTGTGCGCCTCATGCTTAGGGCACAAGGAGACCTATTTATGAAAATATTATAGGGATTGTGCTCTATTGTTAAAAAAATAAAAACAACATAAGTCATATATGAATGATACTTACTAGAAATGCTTGAATTCAATGATCTTGAACGGCCATTGAGATCTTCTTCCACATCAAGTATGTTGAGTCATACTTTATCTGAATTACATCATGAATGACCTAAATAGTCTAGGTCAGGGGTAGAATTTTGAATTTAGAATGTAAAAAGTTTATTGACAATTATTTTAATAAAATGTTTGTTTTGCCGACGAACTCGATGTGGTAGCTGTTGTCTATCGACTCATGCCTGGTAGAGGCAGTGTGGCCTTTGCTGAAATCAACCCCATTGTAATCAAGGTGGCGGTAGGGAGAAAGGGTGAGGGTGGGTGTAATATTGGAGTTAGGTGTAGGTTTGATGGTAAAGGCAGGGAGGGGGTGCGTGTGGGGATGAGGGTGGTTGCGGGGGCAGGTGCATAGCCAGGTTTGGAGATGGGACTCAGAGTGGTGGCGAGGGTGAGTGTGAGGATGGTAGCGGGGGTAGTGGGCGGGTGCCTAGGAGGGGGTAGAGGTGGGAGATAAGGTGGTGGAGGGGTAGTGTTCGGTGTAAGGGCAGTGATTGGTGAACGATTAAGGGGGAAAGTGCATGTTGAAGTCAGGCATCCTCTCCTGATGTTCTTCTTTGTCAGATAGCACTGTGATCAACCCCCTCATGCCTACCCCCGAGAGGGGTGTGAGATCGTTCCTGTCTTCAGTCGACATATGCAATAAGAAGAATACTTTTTTTAAAAAATATTGTACATAAAACATACCATTTAATAAACAATGTGTAATAAACATAAAACACATATGTAGTTAAAAAATTCACAATAATGTAAAGTTCAAGGCACAACTATTTAAATTAAAAACAAGAAACTACATAATAAACTGAAATATGATTTTTAACGAAAGGTACATTGAAATTACTCATCTTACTCAGCACGGTCTGAGGAGTGACTAGAGGATGCAGTCATGATCTCTTCTTCAAAAGCATCTTTGGAGCCATAATGATCCTTGAAATTAATTTCTTCATATTCGCCACTAGAAATCTCTAGATTGAGCTCTTCATCCATTGCATCAAGTACAAAACAGAAACCTATCTTTTTTAGTTTCTTGATGGTCGGGCTCAATGTTATTTTGAATATTATTGGTGGCTCTTTGTTTGCTCAAAATGAAAACCACCCAATCAATGTTATCTATTGCTCTATGTGGATATCAAAGATAATAAACTTGATTTGCCTTTCGGGCTAGAACTAAAGGATCAAATTTAGCTTATATCTTATTCACTTTTACTTATGTGATATTATATAATTAGTTTGCCCTTGTTCCAGGACCAGGAACAAGATTGAATCACGTACAGTTGAATAGGAATACATTTCCTTTAATTGAGCTTGTATATGATCATTCAACAACTTCTTTCATAATCCCATGGTAGTATATCTTGTCGATTGAATCATCAATTGCCTTAACGCAAATGCCGGAATTAAATGACTTTTTCCCCTTAGATGGAAATCTCATTTGAAACTTATACCCATTTACAAAAAAATTTGCCAAATTTTTATATTGTGCATAGGCCCCCGAGCAAGATCTATCAACCCTTGATTCGTCACTCCATTTCTCCAATCATGAATCCATTAATATATACATAAGAAATCTTGTATTAAAGAATAGCCTCGTATCACATGAGGAATGAATATGTCAATATTAACATGCATGCATTGAAAACCAGTAGTTGTTTTCCTCTATCCACTGCTGTCACTATTCCAGATTTTTTTTCAAATGCTTTTACTGGCTTTAGCTTTTTGGGTTTCTTTAGAAATCTGAGTTGCTTTGCCTCTTCTTGCAAGCTCGCAACTTTGTTGAGTTATGTTGACCTCACTTTTATTTAAGGTCTAGTTTCCTCCTTAGTAGCCTGATGTCTAGCCATAGAACTTTTTTGTGGATTATTCCAAGAGGACTAAAAAAAGAAGCCTCACTATTAGAAACTCTAAACTCTTCTTTGCTCAACTTAAAGTTCCACATATTAATTATAACCTCTATGACTTAGTAAGTTGAGCCAATATGGAGAAGCTCAAGGAGAGTCCCCATTGGATTGTTTGGCCCTAATGTTAACTCTGGGAGGTGTGGCCTTGGTCAGTCTCACACACATACACACACTTGACACCCCATTTACACTCACAACCTCGAACCTAAACATGTTTAGCTTTGGTCCCTTAACCTTTTGGGAAACTCATGTAGATGGTCCCCTATGCCACTAACCCTAGGCTAGGGTTTAGCTGAGACCAGTACGTGGAGGACCCAAATTAGGGATTCTATTTGTCCATGGCTCAAGTAGGGTGGTTGTGTGGCTGGAAACCCCAATCCAACTAAAATACCCAATTTAGCCTTATACTCCCAAAACCTACCAAAAATACCAAACTACCCTCGAAACCCCAAAATTGATAAAAAAAAATTCCAAAATTTTTCAAACTACCCAATTTTGTCCAAAAATCATTTTAAACAATTTGAAACCCCCCAAATTGTCGAAAAAACAGCTCAAAATTTTCAAAATTACCAAAATACCCTAATTTTGCCACGATTACAAAAAAAGCCCTTGTGACCCAAATTATCCTAAAACCTTCAAAATAATTTAAAATGTTCCAAAAACCAATTTGAGCCACTCCGTTGAGCTCAATTTGATCAATTTCACCTATTTTGACAAAAAACCCAAACTTGCCCTTAAAGGCCCAATTACCCCCAATTCACCCCCAATGTCCACTAATTTCATCCCAATCATCCCCGATTTCAATTCCAAACTTAAATTAATCATTTATAAAGTTTATTGAAACAAAAACGAAGCTTAATTCGGCCCAATTTCAATCTCAATCCCTAAGTCCCCAATTTGGTCCTAAGCCAAAATTTCATCAAACTGAACCTCCAAACCTATCCAATTGCCCCAATTTTGAATCCAAAACTTATTACAACACATTCACACATCAAATTGAGCCCTTAATTGGCCTTGTTCAGGCTATAATTTCACTCAAGTTCAACTTGGACCAAAAACCCAAATTTACCCCAAATTAGCAAATTTTCCAAATTACCAAATAGAATGTCTTAACCGCAAAATTCCCACTCAATTGATATTCAAAACTCATCATGAAAATCACCCACATCAAATTGAACCATTACTTAGGCCATAGCCAAACTCTAGCTCAACCTAAACCCAAGTTAACCCAACATCCCCAAAATTGATCTAATGTCAAATACCACCAAATTGAACTTTCAAATCTATTCAAAATCACTCCAAACCTTTTTTATAATCTTCATGAAAATCATCTACACCATCTTGATTAGTTAATTGGGCTCAATGTAATGACTTGCCCAACTTAAACCCAACTTCAAGCCAAAATGCTCAAAATTATACCCATGCACCAAAATTAACCAAACAAAATCAAATTAATCGAACTAAAGCCACTACAACAACTATTTGGACTCTGATGACCAGGCCAAGCACATTTAGCCCACCTTATATGAGCCGTGGACCAATGGTCCCTTGATTTAAGGGATCTCCTCCCATATTTGGCCTAAACCAAAATATGCTTTCTATTATGCTTTAACCATTCAGGGTTAATCATCATTAACCCTCTCCTGGCTCCCTCGACCAATCTGGCCATGACCCCTGGCCCTACCAGCCGGCCTAGTGGCTGAAAACCCCTAAAATTGAGAGCCACCCTATTAAAATCCAAACTCACATTCGCCCATCCAATGTGGCTCACTTAATTAGTTCACTGCACTCTTCAACCCTCCACATAAGCTGCTAATCAAACCTAGATTGAAGCCCAGCCAGCCACCCCAAGCTCCTCTATTTAAACGCTACCTCCTACGACCAACAAGAGAGTCAGTCCATTTCCTGGAGAAACT
>NEWO01000778.1:22170-40334 GCA_003013225.1 Phalaenopsis aphrodite | reverse complement strand
AACCAACAGCTTCTGGAGACTCTGCTAGTAATTAGTTTCTCTCTCCATTAAGATCATGAAATTTTATCTTCATACATTGGTAATATGTCCATGTCTCTTATGGACCAGATTATCCTTCCCATTGACATGCTTCACACCTTTCTCTCTTAGTTAAGTACGGTCAACTGTTTTAAACTTTAGGACCATCTATTCAATCACCTTTGAATAGAGAGGGTTCAAGAGTTCATTAGGCCTTTTATCTTTGTGTGGTGTCGGACCTCCAATAGGTGTGTTGGTGGACTAGTTTTGCCTGGGTGAGGTGTGTTGTGAACTTGGTCTTGATCTGGGTCCTAAAGTTTACTTTTCTCCTCGTATATTTTTTTGGTTTGGTTTGCTGCTTTGCAAACTAAGTCAATTTTTTGGGTCCTTTCGGTTTTAACCTTGCCCGTTTAATTAATTATGTTCTCTCACCTTTTAATTTACCTCACTAAATCTTAGGTTTTCAGGAACTTAAATTAAAAAAAAGGACTTACCTAGTCTACAGAGTGATTCTTGTTATTTTTTAGTGTTCGCACTAGAATTACAAGTTATTGGTCAAATACTAACCCAAGAAGTTTTATCTTGCAACCTCCTGACTAGCCGTGATGCCCGCTTTGTCACTCCCACCATCAAGTTTGGAGCCGGATTTGATGAACTCAAAGTCATACTTGAAAAGGCCTCGTGTGTGGTAATGAAAGTCGCTGCTCCAGAAGTACAAAAGCCATCTATCGAATTCAGCTTGTACTATCCTTAAGATTTCCCTTCCTTCAAGAAGGTGAAGGCTACTACTATCCTGATACCTATTAAGTCTTTTGTTCCCTTGTCTGCCAAAGGAAAAGAGATTATGATCATTGAAGATACAATTGAAGGATTTACCACCCGACCGTCCGTATTTGAATTCTGATCTTGTTCGAATTCCTTTCCATTAACTCGGTCATAGAGAAGAAATCACAGTCAAAGGATTTAGAAGGTTACTAAAGCCTAAGTTCCAAAGAAAGTGTCTGTTGATGAGGTCTCTAACCAGGAAGAACTTAGTTTGCTTGAGACCGCTCTGCTTCTGCAAGGGAGTAGGTTTCACCCATTAAAAAATATTAATGGATATGAAAGTATTCAGAAGATTGCTGCTGCATTACCGTTATTTCATGGTCATGATGAGAGGAGAGAGAAACCTGCTCCTATCACCAAAGTCCATACAATATTTCAGAGATTGGCCGCTAAAGAAGGATGTTTAGCTGTTGAGCTGCTTAAGCAACTGGATGTGAGAAATCCTCCTGAAGGAAGAAAGAAATTTTGAAGATTGTTAGGGCTGCCCGACAGTCTCAAAGATCAGCTAAAGTTTTGTCAGCTCACATTCCCGTCTAATTCCATCTAAGAAACCAAGTTGATACTAGCAACACTACCATTGATTTTGTTACCACTGCTGCTTCAAGGTCTTCAAGATTTTGACCGGCCAAGTCACGTCTTGGTATGAGGATACTACCAGTTGTTGATCGTAAAGGTGTTCTAAAAAAGGAGAAAGTAAAGAAGTCACCCGGGTTGTACTTGGTCCGCACCGCGGGAAGCATGCCTCTCCTTGATACATCGATGCCTCTGTTGAGACACCCCGTCTCATGACATCACTGCCAGAAAAAAGGTATGGATACCCAAGGTCACCATACTAGTACAATTTGATGAGCCCATAGTCCAAGATTGTGGAATGAAGCAAAGGTCCTAGGAATCAGATGTCATTGCAGCCATTCCTAGCGAGTTCGACGTATAAAGGGAGGATGTTCAAGAGAGTCCTAAGATCTGAAGAAAATCTAGAAAGTGATAATTGAAGAAATGTTGAAAAGCTTAGGACTGAGATTTCTGAGTTAAAGAAAGAGCATGGAGTAATATGGATGATGAAGATTTCGATTTTAACGATTATCTCGATGAAGATTTCATGAAATTAGAAAAGAATACATAATTAATTATAAACATTTTTTAAAAGGATACGGGCCCAACTTTACCTGTGGGCATAAGATCCTTAATAGCTTATGCTTGTTCTAAATGCAGTTATTCTCATAACTTTTAAATGAAACATCAACTGATCAATTCTTTACCCTTCTCATAAGATAATTAAAATACTAGGTTTACTCAGCATAAAGTGTATTAATTCATTTAATTTATTTGAAACTAAATTTTAAATTTTGGATGATCAATTGAACAACATAATAGGTTCAAATGAACTAAAATATTTCGAAGGGATTTAAAGGTTGTTAGGGATTGCTCCCCAAACACTTTTATAACCTTTTAGATAATTTAAAGGACAATTGGACTTATTATTCTTTGCTAAAAAAAATCATCTACTAAGACCTTTAAGGACCTTCAAGTCATGACATGGGGCTTGGTAACTTCACCTTCAACAGCTCTTCTTATTTTATGTTCCTTTAAAATCATATAGATATTGCAAAAGTTAGTCTTTCAAAGAGAGTAACGGGAAGATGATAGGTACGCCTTTACTGTTTTATTTTCTTTTTGTCATTTAATTTACTGCAATTTACTCTTGCTTTAAAATATTATATATGGTTGGTTGTAGATTTTACTTCACGTGCAAAACAAAACTATTTTTAAAAAATTAATCAAAAATTTTCAAAATTAAATTAAATAGTTTCAAAGGTAACCATAAATAATTTTCAATGCAATTAAACATAAAATGCTCTTTTGAATTTACAGGAGTCCCTCAGACGAGGAAAACCACAGTTGCTAACAAGATCACATCTGTTTAAATGAGCTTAATAACTCATTAAACTAAGTAAGTTCAAAAGAAAATGATGGTACTAGAATGAGGGAATTGTGGGATCATAACCGGTGTCACTCTAATCAACTTTAAACCTCTCATAACGTTTAGATAACCTTAAAACACGTGTTAAGAACTTTGAACCTTAGAATCTAGAACTGCTACTTCATCGAGAAGCTTGGAGGTAACTTTGTGGGAAGCAATCTGCAACAACACGAGGATCTATAACAGTGCATCTTTTCCCTAGAATTAAATAACAAGCCATAGGACCTCAAGGTTGTTTACCTAGTGTAGTAAAAGTCCTCACTCTCTCATTTGGCCTTTGCGCAATAATGTTGTGCAATTTAAGCCTTAACTCGTTTTAGGATTTCAATATTGTCGTTCGTTACAACATAAATTCTCCCATCTTCCAAGCTATTTGTATGCTTGTGTCATGCAAATGTAAGACTTAAATAATAGTAATTGGAAAGATGAAACATTTAATAATATATCTCTGAAATTGAAGCCAAACCATATGATAGTTTGAGAAGTCTCTGAGGTTCTCCTCAGAATCCATGCTAACCCCTAATTTATCTCCCTTTAGAATCTTAAAATTAAAGTTCCAAATTTGAGTCATTTCCATTTGACTTCTCTTTGTTCGATCTTTAAAAAGTCATATCCTTTTGAATTCATTGAAATAATATTTCTTGATCCAAATTGAGAGTTTTCTTAGGTGACTTCCATTTTCTAAGATAAAATTAACTATAGGGGCTTGCCCTCATAGGAAAATTTATGAACCTGGTGTAATATAAACCTTGTCTAATTCTTTATTTTAGATAGGGGAACTTATCGATCAACATAAAAAATGATTTTTCGCAGACTAAAATGGATGTCATAAATTCATTAGTTTATTTAATCAAGCTTCACTATGAAATAGACTATCTATCCTTCGAGGTACATATATTGCTTGCAGTGTTGTGCTCATTCATTTAAATTGTTACAGATATGAGATCGGTTCTGTCCTGTATTTTTCAAAAATTGAAATATTATGTTTTCTAATATATATATATATATATATATATATATATATATATATATATATATATATATATATATATATATATATATATATATATATATATTAAGTTAAACATCTTTTAAAACCGGGCATTAGGATATTTATTCCGGCGACCGACAATTGCCAATTTGGCGACCGACAGTGATTTGAATATTTTAGTTTGAAATTGTCGTGTGAACTAGGCATTCTCTTTAGAAATTTATGAGTTCTGATTTTGAGCTTTGTGTTTTATTTTATGTTTCAAGTTTAAGAATAAGTTTTGTTTTGTCTTAGCAATTTTGAGCCTTATGTCGAATTTTGACAAACTTTGTTTTTTATTTGGAGTTTAAATGAAGATTTATGAGGGTTAAATTATAATCTATGTTGTTTATGACAAGTCAGACCGAAGGTAGGGGAATAGAAACGAAAAGAACATGCATAGGACTCAATCAGAAATTGGAGAGTTCTTTGACTCGCATCGAACTCTCTTCGATGAACTTCGCTTAGCGCTCTTAACCTACCACACCAATTGGGGGTCCAACCCACATTAGACCCAAGATATTCTAGAACCCCTCTGTTTAAGATAGGTTAAACAGATGGCTCCAGAATCCATAAAGTTATTTCTTAAAAATATTTGAGTATATTGGTAATTTTGTAAACGTATATGTTGGGCTCATCAATTTTTTTTTTATCTAGATGCTAAGCATGTAATATTTAAAGATCATTTACTCTTCTAGTTTGTGTCTTACGTTTTCAAATACAATTAAATTGTTTGATTAGGGCTCATTTGGACCAAGATTGGATCATTTTTTTTGTCGTGTGGTTCATGCCATCAAGATATCCTGTGTGCTTCTCTTAACCATAAGATTTTTTAAAAATTTTTAGTACACTTGTAATGTTCGAATTTTATAATGATGACCACAATATTCTTTTTTAACCACCATGAAAAACAAATAAATCATTTAATATTCCAATTAAAAACATAAACTTTAAATTATGCTTCAGGGGTTTGATTATGGCTCATTTGGGTCAAAATTTGGATGACATTTGATATTATTGGGCTTATATCATAAGGACATTCATTTTCACTTTATATTATTTAAGATTGGAGTTCAGATGGTCCTGAGCCCTCTTGTTGTCTAACTCCAATATGTAATGAAATTCGTGCTTGGTCCATAAGGCTTATTTTTTAAGCGTCATCTAGACATGTCATGCTTAACTAATTCAGCTTAATTTATTTTGGTTTTACGAAATATAAGTTGGTTTAGAAAATTACTTCTAAATAAAAACCATTATATTTAACCAATTTGATTTGACTTTTAGTGTTATTTTTTTGCATTCCATTACTCCGTGTCACACTTTTCAGTAATCCTCATAGCCAAATCAGTAATAATATGAAAAATAGGTGTGCCAACAGTTCATAAATGGAAGTATTGAAGTATTGTTGTGGTTGCGGACAGTACGCGTTTCTCTTAATCAAATAAATATTTATAGGTTTCCCTAACTCTTCACGGTTAGAATTGGACAATTTTATCAGCATGAAAGGGCAGTGTATTAAAAATCTTTAAAATTTTATTTTTTATCGTATAATTACATTTCTATTTGTTTAATTTAGGTGCAATAAATATGACCTATATTAATAATCTTAACAAAATATACTCATAATTCTTTTAATAATTGTCTAAAATTGATGCAAGCAAAGAAGCTAGAGCCGATCGGAATTTGTTATCACCCTCCAGTTTAACATTGAGATATATATTCGAGTAGATCTCACCTCCGAATGAACACAGATCATAATCAATGAAACATTTCAAGGAAAATAAATAAAAATATAAATCCTTATAGGTCCAACTATGGAGATTAGTATATCGGCCCTCCTGCCACCCCTCCACTAATAAAAATAAAAATTCATGTGTAATCTCGACCTGGCAATAAAAAATTCCAACATCTCCTTGTAGTGATGAGATGAGAACACACGTTTACCTTAAAATGAAGCAGACGATGGGAAGGTGAACCAACAATAACAGATAAATGAGAAATTTAAAACCCCATACTTCAAAGGTTAAATTAAATAAGTCTTTTTATTCATCTCTGTATGATATTTAACAACCTAACTTACGACCAAAGAATCACCCCAAGGATCTTCCTCGTTCTTTCATCTCCTATAAATAGCACACGACCGTCCTTTTAAATTGTCATCAACCACATAGCAGGCAAATAACAATTCTTCACTCCTATTCCTCTCCCACCGCCTCCATGGCCCACGTAAATCATTTCTTCTACTTTTTCATAGCACTCGTTTTGCTCGAAAGCTCCCTATGCCAAGGTGGACGTCTTCTCCTCGACACGACGACTCCCGAGTCACCAACGCTGCCACCACAACCAACATCACCGCCGATTTCAACGCTGCCACCACAGCCATCTCTGCCGTCTATCCCGCAACCTACAACATTGCCGCCTCTGCCCCCCGTACCTGCTCTTCCTAAGCTTGCTTTGCCTCCGATTCCGACGATTCCCAGCATTCAACCTGTATCATTCCCTCCAATTCCAGCTGGAATTCCTTTCAGTATTCCCAATGTTCCATCAATCCCATCCATTCCGTCTTTTGCACCACCGCCTGCAAGTGAAAGCCCGTGATAGCTGATGCTTGAGCCAAACAGTATATTCTTATGAATTTATTCACTTACTGGGATACGATTACGGTGGTGTTGTTATGGAATCCAGTATTATGCCGGTATTTGTAAATTGTACGTGTATTTTAGTATTTAGTTTTACTTCGATCGCATTGTCGTGTTTAGATTTTGATGTTTCGTTCTATGTGTTGGAAATATGTTACCTACTGTTTCTACGCATTGTATTTTGAAGATTTCAATTTTTATGAATTAAAATAACGTTTATTTGGTCACTATTTCTTATTGAGTCTTGATCCTTCTTGAATCATTTTTTTCAAGTTAATAAATTGAAATGTGCTTTGCACAAATACTACACATTTTTATTGGTTTGCTTAATCTCTTATTTCCATATATAATGCTCCACTTTTTATTTGCATGCATATATTTTAAATGTGGTTTTAGTACAAGAGTGTTATACAAGGAAATTTAATGTTTAGATCTCAAATAATAAAATAATTTTTTTCTACTTTTGTGTGCCCCCAAAAATTTTCATAATTTATAGATAATAACCTTATAATTTTCATAATTTATAGATAATAATTTTGCACAAAAATATCATTTTTTTATGTGATTCCTTTTTTCTGTGATACAATAAATTATAATTTTCACAATGACCCAAAATTCCATTCAAATAATGTTTTTTAAAATTTGTAAATTAATTTGAGCAAAAACTAAGAAATAATTTAAAGAAACACATAATTTGATTATATTAATTTCTAAATCTTCTAATGAATTAAGATGACCAATACTTGGTTGTCTAACTTGAATTTGTCTGTTACAGATTGATCAAGATTATGTAATACTTTATACTTTGAGTAGATATATTTTAATTGTTTTCTTTATCAAGAAAATAGAAGGAAATTCTAAAAAATATTAGGTAAAAATACACAATTGCTCACATTTTTTTATTATGAACTTAAAAAACCTAAAACTTGAAACAAAAATATTTACAATACTCACCATTGTAACTACTACTTGATTGTCACTAGATTCTTCCTGTTTGGACTTCCCCTTCTATTAGATCTTCTAGCCCCTCATTCTAAAAGAGAATGAACAAAGTAGCATTCCTAAAGCAACCACCATCACCATTAAATAACTAATGCCTACCCACAACATTGAATTACTTCCCCTTGAGGAGGAGTGACTTAGGTCAAGAATGGCAGGCTTATAAATGTACTCCCCATGAACTAAAAAACTTAAGGAAATTGTAATTCATAGGAAACTAACAAACTAAATCAAAACAAACCAAGACACTTAAGCAAACCAAGTTATCACCGAGTACTCAAATAAACCAAGATGAACCCAAATTTAACTTAAAGTTATATCTTCAACAAATTCTAAAGTATCTAACAAGTGAATCTAAGTAACAAACAAGTAAAAGATTCAAAGTCATCATAACTTAATGAAAAACCTTAAATCCATTAACACTTAAACTTAAACTTAGCTAAATTAACCCTGGTCAATTAAGATGTCTGTTACTTGTACCTAAACATACCACAAACCCTAATAGCCTTGAGAAGAAAAAACTATTGGATCTTAAGTGATGCGGTCAAATTTAGTTTGTAAATTTTCTAAATATTTTCAATATTACAAAATACACACGACAGATATAAAATAAATATACAATATAATTTCAACAAAAATACCTTTTATGAAAATAATTTATCTTTAAAACTCTTTCTGAACTAATAAATCCCCTTTAAAATCAGCGCAAGTATACGTATCACTCTAGTAATAAAGGGCTCTAATGAAGCCTTAGATATCGATCTCACAGGGAAGTTGGAAAAACCTATAAGTAAATTCTTAAAAATATTTTATAACTTAAAAATTAAAAAAAAAAAGTAAAGTGTGAAGTTTGAATATTAATTACTAAAGTGAATGTTATATAAAACGCAGTTGAAAGAACAAAGTTAACTAACTTAAAACTAAACTTTCAAAAGTAAAATTACGAAAACTAAATAAATTTTTTGTTGATGGAAGATTCAAATTTAAGAAATCATCCTTCCCTTTTACAATGATTATAGGGATTGTGCAGAAATTAAAATCAATTATATATATATATATATATATATATATATATATATATATTATTTTGTGCCAAATAGAAGTAATCCTTTTCTTTACCCTCTTCTGATTGCTATAAGAAACATTGACTAATCTAAAGTTTGGTCCCTAATTGCGTGGTTTGGCTGAGAGGATATCGGCTGCCACTCTAGAGCTCCCACTACTCCCTCCACTGAGGGCTAACAATCTCGCATCAATTTCTAATCAAGTGAACCAAATTGAGGATCTTAATCTGTCACATTAAATTCTCTAATTAAGCATCCAACAAATTACATTTCCCTATTTTTTTGCACTTAATTCCATGGATGACATACTCTCCCATGAAATCAAATGTGACTCACCCCCTTTTGTAGAAATTATATCCCTTTTCAGAACATTTGTTTCTCAACATGTTTTAACATTTCTATTGATCAGATCGAAAAGTAAATGAATATCAGAGTTCAAATCATCACAAATTATTAACGCTTGAAACTATAGAAAACAAAATCAATTCTTCACAAAACTATGTCTTAAAGTAGGGAGAAGGATAAAGAAGACTACTCATAATTCATGAGAAGGATACGACAAATCACAAATTTCATATATAGAAACAAATTTACAAAATAAAAGAAATGAAAGACACAACTTATCTCACAATCCTTCTAAAGCAAATCCCTAGAAGTTCTCTCCAAGCCTTTCTTTCTTTACGAACACACTCAATTCTCTCTTATAAGTGTAATGAAGAAGAAAACTCTCACCTTCCCTCTCCTATTACAACCCTAGAAGAAAATCTCATCTCCTTGCTTTTCACGCCACCACCTTCTTGCCTTTTCGTCCCCCCCCAACTCTCTCCCAACTCTTTGAAGTCTTCTTCTTTTATTACGGGCCACCCCTTTCAAAAGAAATTCAAAATTTCCTCCAAAATTTTCTCCAAATATCAACTATTTTGAATTCAAAAGATGTGTCATTTTATCTAAGAGACATATCACTTCATAAAAGAACCTTCTAAAGTGTCTAGATGCGTTGAATCACTCCAAGGGATGTCTAGAACATGTTTCCGTTTGAAAATCCGCACAAAATTCATCTCGAACCGCCTTAATATAACAAAAAGTCATCTCTGGCGCATCATGCGCCAGCTCTCTGTCAAACAACACATCATATGCCAGAATTCCAAAATTCGTTGTTTTGGCTCCAAATTTTGTTCTTTTTTGTCATTTTTGCTCCAAATGTCTAAAAATGATATGTCTGCAACAAAAAACATGAAAATACTCTTCTTTAAATTGTTATATCACCAAAAATAAACATAAAATATGTACTTAAAATAGTATATTATTTTGGTGTATCATTAACAAGGGTCATCATTTTGAAAATTTTAATAAAAAAATTAAACTAATCAAAAGTAAATCCTTTTAAAAATTAATTATTTAAAAGAAAATCCTAGTAAACATTAAATTAATTAAATTAAATACTATAAAAAACCAAATTGATTCCAACTCAGATAAAAGTAAAATAATATTAAACTCATTAGCTTAAAAATTCTTAAATACATTAAAATGTAAATTAAACCTCTTATGAACAAATTTAACTGAATGTAATTTGAAAAATAATATTTAAGCCTTCATGCATTATAAGATTTTTTTATTGTTGCTAACAAGAATCATATGGTCGGAATAGATTAACTTCCTTTTTTTACCATGTAGATCAAAAATCGAGAACCTCAGGAAGACGAAAAGTCATAGACAACTTTTCTAATCGGCTAAGAACTTATTTTACTTTCTCACTTCACAATTCACCCCTTTTTAGACATCATTAAGCATTAACCCTTTAGACATCACAAGAGTAGAAAAAATTTGTTGTAATATTTATTTTGTTTGCTTGCTAGATGCTTTTTAGGATGAGTAGAATTTTCTCTTGAATTTTCTCTTGCATTTTTCTAGGTTTTCATTTGAAGCTTAGGATGTGCCAATTCTATCATTTAGGGATGATATAATTAAAACGGTTAGCTTGTTGTAGTAATATAGGATATAATTTTTTGTAGTATCTTTCTTTTCTAAAATTTTGGTGTATTTTGGTTGGTTGAATGTCAACGTCTGAACCTTCTAAAAAAGGATAAACACTGGAGAGAAGAATGAACCTAAACTAAACCAACAACAATGCTTTGCACGATGTAAACTAAAGAATCTGATGTAGGTCCAAGATTGGTACCTATTAGTTGTTTTTGTCATTATGTTTGCTCGATAGGTCTGCTCACATTTTAGGTTGGTTCCATTTGCCTTTTGCCTGGATTATCTATAGGCTCACTAAGGACTAAATATTATACGTAAATTAAAAATTAATAATTTTGACTTCAATGTTCAAAATTAACTTAACTCATAACTAAAACAAAAATTGTGGAAAATTTTTCGTTAATAACCCTGAAAAATATCATGCATTTAAAACCGAATTGATATTAACTAAAATTGAGTAGACACCACTTTATGATTTTGAAATAACAACAAAAAAAATCACCATAGTCATGCACTTGACCATCTTGTTTCTATCTCCCATTTGCTTGTCATAAATAATTATTCTACTTTTGAGCATCTCCCATTTGATTTTTCAAAAATTAATCCTGAAAATCCGAACTTAAGGTTTTCTTGAAGACAAAACCACAGACTTAACAAAGAATTTTTTATGTATTGCTTAATATGTATTTAATTAGAAAGATTTGTGTCTATAGGAAGTTTGTAACCCATATTTAATCCAAACTCTATCTAGGGTTCGAATTAGTTAGATGAATGTTTTATCGGTTTTAATCGTAGACCATTCCAAATATCAAATATTCCTTAATTTCAGTTATAAAATACATCACAATGTGCTATTTCTATCCCTTGAAATAGTATATTATTTTTGAAATCATGTTGATTATTTAAATACTTAAATCTTTGAATCTGTATAGTTTTATAAAAGTAACCTCCTCGTGACATGTCAAAAAATAAAACCCACTGGCTAATTCTAAGATATAATTAACTATAATGCTTTATTCATATAGGAAAGTTGTAAGCAAGATTAAAATAAACAATTTCTAACCCAGGAAAAAAGTATGTTTTGTCCACACATATGCATAATTTTTGAAACATTTATTTTCTGATTAATTATATTATAGACTAATATTTCTGTCTTTCAAGATAGTTTTTTTTTATTAATGTTGCATTCGATCATAAAAATAAAAATAATCAAATTTTGCTTGGAAAGATCATAAAAATAAAATTCATCAAATTTTGAGTGGAAATTTTTCTTAAAGCGTAATTTCGAGCTTAAATTCATCTATCTCAAAATATACTCTTCCAACAAAACATTTTGTATTTATTCTTTATTCCCCTACCATGATGTGTTGTTAAGCTCCATCATTTAACTTAAGAAAAAATGTATTAATTCAACAACTGTCTCCATTTCGCCATTCATTAAATTGGCAAATTAGAATGCTTCCTTTAATAAATTTATGATGAAAAATCTAAACAACACTACATTACTACAATCATATTTTAATAACATTCTTTGAAGTGCAAATGAGGTTATCATTGATTTGTTGTCTTTGAGACCTAACATATCCATGCTACAAACTGCGAAGTATATCTCATACTAACTCTAATAAAAGTGTGTAACAATAAGCACACATTTGATCTTTCTTCTTTAAAATTTTCATTCTAAATTATTCTTCAAACCATGCCTTCCACCCTTGTAATTTTTATTAAACTTGGCGATTCTCGTATTATTTGTTATCTTTAGAATACTTTTAAATTAACTACAAGAATGTGCTTCTTCTAACTTTATTAATCTAATGTTGAACTTACCAAAAAGAATATTAGGCGGTGAATAGGCTATCTTATGAACAAGCTAGTATGCTTGAGTAAGAGATAAAAGGTGAAACATTCTATCATTCAGAAATGAAGGAGAGATCTCAAGTGATTTGAACTCATCATTTACCATAGTAGCATCTATCTCTTTCAACTACTTTTTCTTCTTGTCACTTCATAAAAATTTATTATTTCCTCTATTTTTATTTCTACTCTGACTTTCAGTTAATGGAACAATATAATAAGTATATCTCATTTCAAATAACATACAAACAAAATAATAGTTAAACAGATGACTCCAAAATCCATAAAGATATTTTTTTAAAATATTTGAGTATATTGGTAATTTTGTAATTGTATTATGTTAAGCTCATTAATTTTTATTTATCAAGACGCTAAGCATGTAATATTTAAAGATCATTTAAACTTCTAGTTGGCATCTTATCTTTCCAAATATAATTGACTTGATAGATTAGGGCTCATTTGGACCAAAATTGGAACACTTTTGTTGTGGTGGTGCACATGTCATCAAGGTATCCAATGTGATTCTCTTAACAATAAGATTTTTTTAAAAATTTTGAGTACATTTGTAATGTTGGAATTTTATGATGTTGGTCACAGTATTCTTTTTTAATAACCATGCTAAACAAAAAAATCATTTAATCCTCCAATTAAAAACATAAATTTTAAATTATGCCTCAGAGGTTTGATTATGGTTTATTCGGGTCAAGTTTGGATTACATTTGATATCGTTGAGCTTACCATAAGGACTTTCATTTTCACTATATATTCTTTGCGCTTGGAGTTCAGATGGTCCTCAGTGTCCCTCTTGTGGTCTAACTCAAATATGTAATGAGATACGTGCTTGGTCAGGAAGCTAGAGCCGTTTGGAATTTGTTATAAATCCTCCTGCCAGCCCTCCAATATAAAAAATAAAATTTGATGAGTAATCTCGACCTGGTCATAAAAAATTCCAACATCTCCTTACAGTGATGAGATGAGAACACCTGTTTTCCTAAAAATGAAGCGGAAGATGGGAAGGTGAACAAACAATAACAGATAAATGAGAATTTTAAAACCCCATACTTCAAAGATTAAATTAAATATCTCTTTTTATTCATCTCTGTTTGATATTTAACAACCTAACTTACGACCAAAGAACACCCCCAAAGCATCATCTCGTTCTTTCATTTCCTATAAATAGCACACGACCGTCCTGATATATTGTCATCAACCACATAGCAGGCCAATAACAATTCTTCACTGCTATTCCTCTCCCACCGCCTCCATGGCCCACGTAAATCATTTCTTCTACCTTTTCATAGCACTCGTTTTGCTCGAAAGCTCCCTATGCCAAGGAGGACGTCTTCTCCTCGACACGACGACTCCCGAGTCACCACCGATTCCAACGCTGCCACCACAACCAAATTCACCGTCGATTCCAACGCTGCCATCACAGCCATCTCTTCCGTCTATCCCGCAACCTACGACGTTGCCGCCGTTGCTCCCCGTACCTGCTCTTCCTAAGCTTGCTTTGCCTCCATTTCCAACCATTCCCAACATTCAACCAATATCATTCCCTCCAATTCCAGCTGGAATTCCATTCAGTATTCCCAATGTTCCATCAATCCCATCCATTCCGTCTTTTGCACTACCACCTGCAAGCGAAAGCCCATGATAGCTGAAGCATGAGACAAACAGTATATTCTTTTGATTTTATTCACTTGGATACGATTACGGTGGTGTTGTTTTGGAATTCAGTATTGTTCCGGTATCTGTAATTTGTACGTGTATTTTAGTATTTAGTTTTTCTTTGATCGCATTGTTGTGCTTGGATGTTGGTGTTTCGTTCTACGTGTTGGAAATATGTTACCTACTGTTTCTAGGCATTGTATTTAGAAGATTGAAATAACGTTTGTTGGGTCACTAATTCTTATTGAGTCTCGCCCCTACTTGAATCATATTTGTGATGTTAATAAATTAAAGTGGGATTTACACAAATACCAAAAATTTTTATTGCTTCGCTTAAATTTTATTATTTCCATATATATAGTACTCCACTTTTTAAATACTTAGGACAAAAAGATAAACTTATTAACATATTCATCATGAACTATAAAACTTAAGAAAACCCTAAATAAAAGGAAACAAACCGACGGGCCAAGACACATAAGCAAACCAAAGTATCACCAAGTAATCAAATAAAGCAAGATGAACTTAAATATAACATTAAATTAAAACTTAAAACAGACCATAATGAATTTAATAAGTGAATCTAAGTTAAAAGGAAGTAAATGTTGCAAAGCCATAAAAAATTAAGGAAAATCGTAAAATCCATCATAACTTAAACAGAAAGTTAACATAATTAACCACTATCTAAAAGGATGTCTTGGATGTGGTAACCCATGATTGCTAACAATGACTCCTTCGACTACTTGTTACAAAGCATACCAACCTTGAGATGATAGAATGGTTGGATCTTAATCAGGGTCGAAAGAAAATCCAAGTAATAAAATAAAATCGATTATAAGAAAATCCTATTAAATACAATCCTAGTAAGAATCAAATTAAAATAGAAAATACTTTAAAAAAGTGAAGGTTATTAAGAGTCATAAAAAGGTAAAATAATATAGAAGTTATCAACTTAAAAAATCATAAAATGATTAAAACTTAAAATAAACCACTAATGAATATAGACAAAAGAATGTAACATGAACAATAATAATTCACTAAAAAAATTTACAATTTTTTCGATGGCCCAACATCGGTTATGATAAGAAAAATCATCACTTTTAATATTATCGAAGATTTTAAACTCTTGGGTAAAATGATTGTCAATAATTCCAAAACTGATTGATATTCTATCGTATAAATTTATTGACGGCCATTTGATAATTTAATGTCGTAGCTTTTTTTCCCAGAAAAATGAGTCGTAGGTAATAGTTGGTTCATATAATTAACAGTTCTTCTGCCGATAAGTGTGATGACATACACGCCAGAAAAGTGTCATGCTCGTTTGTTTTTTAAAGAAGCAAAACTGTCAGTTATACGCCGATTCTGCATTGGGTTAAATGTTGGAAAATTGTCGCACCTATCAGTGTTTTGATGAAAGTAAAAAGTGTCAGTTAAGCATTGTTTTAGCATCATTATTTATAATCGATGGGTTAACTATCGAGAAAGTGTCGCACCCATCATTTTTTCTGTGACACATCTTGAGCCATCGGTTATGTGTCGCTTATGCGTCAGCAAAAATGTCCATCAGCTAGCCGTCAGTTTTGTTTACGGATAAGTTTGGAACCTTTGCTAAATTGATGGAAAGCCGTCAGAAACTTGTAGCATAAAAAAAATAACGAAATTCTTTATTTAGTGTTTACATTACGACATTTACTGTCACAATAATTAATATACAATTCCAAGTATCTAATGAAATAACAAAGCTATCAAATAGTAATTTATGCAATTGAACAATGAAATAATAAAAATGCATTTACTCTAAAATATGTACATCACCGTTCATTTAAAAAATCTATGTCCAGATGTACATAAACATAAAAAAAGAAAAAAAACTATGTTATCATCCTTCTTTATCTCGTCAGCATCATCCTTATCGTCCTCCTCCGCTTCCTCCTTCTCCAATGCTATCGATGTTTTTTCAAGATCGCTCATTCACTACCAATGGGAATCCAACTCAGCCTTCAACTTGGCCACCATGTTGACCTGTAGCTCCGAACACATATGAGAGAAGCGAGCTTCCATCTTGATAGAGAAATCCACAACATATATGAAGATCTCCTCTTGTTGTGTGTCAAATGTAGAAGTTGCAGATGCATTGGTGGAGGGGTGAGAGTCGTAGGCAAACCCCAGAGACCGGAACACGTAGACTAGACATTTCTTCTTCTCTTTAGCAGCCTCCCTCCAAGGGGCGTACTCACTCTCGCGGATCGTAATACCTTTAGATGCTTGGGATCAGCTCTTCTTCAGCTACTGGAAACTCTCCTACAAAAAAAAAGTTTCCTTCACTTACAAGTAGCTGTATTAAAATCAAAACATTTTAGCTCATCAATTACTTGAGTAGAATGAGATTTGTTTCTGATCCATGACTGATTGGACCACCACTTACTGTGCACTCATGTACATTGCTGGCGAAGGGCTCTCCTCCAATCTCCACAGTCTGTCCATAAAATGAAATAGTTAGAATATATCTTCAAACTATAAAAACCTTATAGAATAAATGAAATCTTACTAGCCTCCGCTTGTATTCCATATGCGGGAGTACCCCATCAGTGGGCTTGGAGGGTATCAAGCCTCCATAATTCGACCTCCTATTTGCTTTGCTTACTCCCTCTGCTTTAGGTATTTCATAGAATCCCAGGCCTTATGCAGTGTGGCAAAAATATGTTGAAGGCTATCACTACCATTGCACTTGAAGTTTAGTCGGATGTGCGCCTCGTGCTCAGAGCACTAGGATAATTGTTTCTACAAATATGACAGGGATTATGCTCAATTTTTAAATAAATAAAAATAACTTAAGTTGTTTGTGAATAATATAACAAACTTTTGAAAACATTAAGCTTGAATGGTGATCTACCTTAAAATTACCTGTTTTGGTGTATATTTTAAGATCATTTATGCATATTTTTAGTGATATTGCACTTTAAAGAAATATATTTTGTATGTTTTTTTGGTTTCAGATACATGGAATGGACATTTAGAAAAAAAGAGGAAAAAATGAGCAAAAATGTTGCATTTTATATGGTGTCATAGCGCCACTCCCTGGCGCTATAGTGCCACATACAGGGCATAATGAGTGCTATAACGCCTAGACTGGCGCTATAGTGTCAGTAACTACCCTTCTAGAAGATTCAATGAATTTGACTGAAATATGAAGGGATTTTTTAAGAAATCCTTAATTATTTTCATATCTCTATTAATAGGGACGAAAATGGGATGAAAGAGATGCCTTTTTGGAAGCATTTGAAGGCTTTAGAAAGTTCTATTTTTGTGTTTAAGTGTGAGTTTAAGTGTATTTTGTGTTTATAAGTGTAAGATTTTAGAGAAATCTTTAAGGAAGCTCCAAAATTTGTGTTGGGGAGAATACATAAGGTACTTTGTAATTGTAATTTTTTCTAAGAATTAGATTTCATTACAAATTATGTGTTTTTTTTAATTCTCCATGAATTTTGAGTATTTCCCTTTTTTCCTTCTTACATTTAGGAATTAACCTTGTGGGATGAGAATGATTTAAAGATTTCTTTTTACTTTAAAAAATTATGATGACATTTTTATTGATTCTTCATTGAATTTATAAATTGGTCACTTGTGAGGTTAAAATTCATTGAGAAACTATCGGCGTTATTTTGGGTTGGTTTGTGGGGTTGCCCGTAAGAAACTGTCGGTCGCTGGAATCGAAATCTCTTCGCCCGCTTCGGAAGGACGTTGAAGTATGAAATCAAACTGATCCCATATTTTTCATAGTTTGAAATAAAAGAGCATTGTACCTCGAATCCTGTATCTATCCCAAAGGATAAACACAAGACTTGAGGATGAGGCTCGATCAAAATAAACTAAGAAAAGTATGACGTCCGTTTGGTCTGCAAAACCTTTGTATTTGCCGACAAGTTCCCCTATTTAATATAAAGGATTAAATAGGGTTTATATTAAGCTGGGTTCGGACATGCTTCCTATAAGGGAAAGCCCCTATAATTAATTACATCTTAAATGAACAAAGTCACTTAAGAAGACTCTCGATAAAAATCAAGAAATATCATCTTCAAGGAATTTCAAAGGGTAGGACTCTT